>CM037854.1:112368800-112899010 GCA_021234595.1 Delia radicum | reverse complement strand
AGTAAATTCGTCATACTCAAAAATAGTTACGGCACATTTTTAACCTAACTAGTTGAGTTAAATAGATGATGTTTACAATTTAACACTTTAAGGCACGAAGAATGTTGATGAAGGGCCGTTGCGGGCTAGAAAGTTAACTCCATTCATGCAGGTGTCAAATAACTTTTTTCTAATTGTTTTTTTCTGTTAATTAAAGTAAATTATCACAAATAAAATTATAATTTTTCTGTTAATATGAAAAATTTTTCATGATCTTGAACCGAACTAACCAACAACTCACATACAATTTATATAGATCAACAATAAAATTCACTATTAACCACTCACAAGGTACAGTGCAAAAATTCGCTTAATATATATGCTAGACATATGTTGAAAAACGAATAAAATCTTCAATGTTTGATATTCCTTCACTTACAATGTAAAGGATAGAATATGATGACATTTGAAAATAACTGCCAGTCAAATTTCAACTTAATTAGTTTGAACTGGCAACTGTGGTAATAATTAACAACTAAACATAGCTTTATAGAAAATAAGTTCGCAGTAAATTTCGTCATACTCAAAAACTAAGTTACGGCACATTTTTAACCTAACTAGTTGAGTTAAATAGATGATGTTTACAATTTAACACTTTAAGGCACGAAGAATGTTGATGAAGGCCGTTGCGGGCTAGAAAGTTAACTCCATTCATGCAGGTGTCAAATAACTTTTTTCTAATTGTTTTTTCTGTTAATTAAAGTAAATTATCACAAATAAAATTATAATTTTTCTGTTAATATGAAAAATTTTTCATGATCTTGAACCGAACTAACCAACAACTCACATACAATTTATATAGATCAACAATAAAAATTCACTATTAACCACTCACAAGGTACAGTGCAAAAATTCGCTTAATATATATGCTAGACATATGTTGAAAAACGAATAAAATCTTCAATGTTTGATATTCCTTCACTTACAATGTAAAGGATAGAATATGATGACATTTGAAAATAACTGCCAGTCAAATTTCAACTTAATTAGTTGAACTGGCAACTGTGGTAATAATTAACAACTAAACATAGCTTTATAGAAAATAAGTTCGCAGTAAATTTCGTCATACTCAAAAACTAAGTTACGGCACATTTTTAACCTAACTAGTTGAGTTAAATAGATGATGTTTACAATTTAACACTTTAAGGCACGAAGAATGTTGATGAAGGCCGTTGCGGGCTAGAAAGTTAACTCCATTCATGCAGGTGTCAAATAACTTTTTTCTAATTGTTTTTTTCTGTTAATTAAAGTAAATTATCACAAATAAAATTATAATTTTTCTGTTAATATGAAAAATTTTTCATGATCTTGAACCGAACTAACCAACAACTCACATACATTTTACTATATTTATATATTTTTTATGTATAATTTGAAAAAATTTAATTTAAAAAAAAAAAAAACTCAGAACTAGTTTCGAATATTTAGAGTAATACAAAACTCAATTTATCTTAAAATCAGGGAAAAATTTTTTTTATTTTTTTTTTTTTATTTATAAAAAATGACTAGTTGTTTTTTTTATCGATCTGGAAAGTTTTATCGTGTAACTCGTATTAGTTTTGAAAGAAAATATTCATTAAATATTGTCCTTCGTATATATTTTAATATCTGTTAAGTCTACGTAAGGCGAATAAGCATATACAACAAATAAAATCAACCAGTCGATTTCCTCCACCCACTCTGCTTTCAACCCAACTTGGTATAGAATATGTAGATCAAATAAGTATACCTAACCTAACCTAAGTATAACCTCGTCCAAATGAAGGACAGCTAACCCGAGCGGATGCTAAAATATCGCGTTTCAAAATATGAAAAATATTCGAAAATTTTAAAAAATTTGTCCTGCTTTAAACCACATAGTGGCATGCCACAGGACTAACCAAAGATGGGCATACCACAAGACTGTCGCAAAAGGGTCATGTCGTATATAATAAACAAAAACTAAACAGCTTCCAATGGGTAAATTCTGGCCAACTGGCTTTTTCTTGTTAATAAACATTCTGGTTTAGTGGTATGTCCTCCCTTTACCAGTCACAGGATTGGTAATTTTAGGACAATTGACACTGCTTAACCCACTTCAGTATTAAATTATACCAGTCCTGTGATAAGTAATTCTTTAACCAGTCACTTTTAGGTCAATTGACTCCTCATTCCCCATAGGGATACTCCATATCATTTTAACGGCTTAAGCTACGATAGTCATTGATACCTCGTTTTAAAGCTACTTAAATAGTGGTTTTAATAGTTTACACTAATTAATCACTTCTCCACCGGCAAAATGCATTGTGTTCAAAAACCGCAATTCAAAAAGCTGTATTTCAAAAAACAGTTTTTTTTTTATTTAAAAAAACAATATGTTAAATATAAATTACTTATCTATGCCGTGTCCAAATCCATGTATGCAGCTCTTACGGTATCCTGCGTTATGAATAACAATGTGAAAAAAGTTAACTAAAAAGCCGATAACTTAGAAACATGCATGAGGATTTGGTGACGGTTTAGATGAATAATTTATAATTAACATGTATTTTTTAAAAATTTTATAGACAGCTTTTTGAAATACAGCGATTTCTACTACGGTTTTTTGAAAAAAAAAATTACCGTCAAGAAGTGAATTATTTTTGTTAACCAGTTAAACCACGATTTAAGTACCTTTGAAATGAGGCATCAATGACTCCTCTATCATAAACCGTTAAAAATTATACGCAATTACGTGCGTGCAACTACTTTTGCAAATCTTTTATTTTTTTTCAATAAAATATTTTTTTTTTATGTAAATCTTTTCTTTTCTACTATATTTAGTATCTTTTTTTAGATGTTTATCCATAACTTTAAATCCCGTAAGAGCTCCACATATTAATTTGGCAACGGCATAGTGGAATAAATTATAATTAACATATATTTATTTTGCAATTTTTTTTAAATACAGCAGTGGATTTAAAAAAAAAGTTATTTTTGGCTTTAAAATGAGGTATCAATAATTCGCGTATCTTTAAACGGTAAAAAAGGGATGCTGCGGAGCGACTGCCTTTGTTAAATTTTCGATTTTTTCCTGGTTTTCTCTGGGTGTGCAATAAACTTTTTTGTAGCAAAGCAGTGGGCTTGGAAGACATCATATATGAACTTTTTAGCCGGGCTATTAAAAAAATATATTGAGTAAATAGGCTAAATAAATAATTATTTTTAACAATTCTAAATAACCTAATAAACTTTCCTTGAATTTTAAATAACACTATTCAAATGACAAAAAAAATTATACGAATTGATTTATTTATACGAAAAATTTGGTGATATCTCAAAAATTGCAAATGAGAAATAAAATAAAATATGCCAGATTTGCATTCTGCGTGCATAAGTCATAAGGACAGGTTTTGCAAAAAGTTTAAAATTTTTGAGTAGCGTACCCAAGAAACAACTTTACGGACTGTCCGTTACAAACGGATTCATGAATCCGGCATTGACGGTACGAAAACGGACCGGAATTGACGTATCCGTCGAAGCTTGTACGAAATCGGACCATTAACGTACAGTAAAATTGGATTACTCAAATTTTCGAAAATTATCCGTTTTAACTCCGTTTTGGTGCCGGTTAACCGGACTACACCGATCTTCATCAGTTAAAACTCCGTTATCGTTTTTCTTCCGGTATTACCGGAGTGTGTTTTGTTTAAAAAAAAGCAAACAGTTTTATTTATTAATAAAATTAAATATTAATAAAATAATATAATAAAATAGAAATAGAAATAACCACGGAATAACTTTGATACATTAACTTGATACAGGTAAGTTGACAAATCTTAAATAGTTTTTAATCTAGTAATTTCAATAGACTCTTACGCAACAAAATTTCCCGCATCAGTAAAATAAGCAATCTCAACATGCGTAGTTATAAATCATCCCGCAGGGACACAACAAATCTATTTCAGTCAATTTTTCCAAAATAAAGTAGAGCCACTGTTTCTAAATGATGAAGAGGTTTTAAATGATTTTCCAAATGACGAGGCTATGGATGTGGAGCCTACGTTAGAACAATCTTCATGTGATGAGGCAACACTAGCATCAAGTGATCAGGATTAAATTATATGTGATAAAAACTCGGTACTATCAAATGATCTGGAGTATATCGAAGAAGAAATACACTTGTCAATAAGAGAAGAGATAGCAACATGGGCAGTAACGTCGTAAAAGCTCAAGGCTGAGAGAATGTAAATAACGATCGTGATATAATTTAATTTTTTTTCTTATTTTTAATTCATACATATCTTATTTTTCTAGTTTATTTTTAATGTAATTGTTAATTGTTAGTTTTTGTTAATATCTTTATAAATGAAAAATTTTTAAAATAAAACCGAACTTTTGTTTAAAATTAAAAAAGGAGAAATCATTTAGATAAAATAAATAAAAAATAAATAAAAATGGACCATTTAAAAAAAACGGTACGAAACGGACCATATTCGGACCATATACGGTATATTAAAAACAGAGTTTACTCCGTTTTTAAAATAAATGACGGACAGTTTATGGTACGTTTTGAACGAACACTCAATTCGGACACTCCGTTTTATATACAGCATGACGGTACGAAAACGGTCCGTTTTAGCGTGCTTTATACTGTTTCGAATCCGTATTCGGAAACATGTACTGTAGGGGGTCCCTTAAAATTACAAATGGTTCCAAATGGAAGAAATATTTTTTTTTTTTGAAAATGTTAACCCGTGCCTCAAGACTGCCGAAAAAAGGTGTAGGTAGTATCATTATTAAAAATTCCCAAAATTAAAATTTTCGAACCAATTTTCGTTATTTTTCATTAAATATACTAAAAAAATTGTTCTGATACGGAGAGTACTGACTTCATCTGATATCATTAACCTACTTTTGCCAGGAATCCCAAATGACCCTTGAATTTAATAAAAATGCAAAACGTTTTTTAAAGATTTTTGAAAATGCCTAATTTGAAGATGTCGATTGCTATTTTTATATCATAACATTTGTTATTAAAGACAAAAAAATTGAAAAAATGATAATTCGAGTTTGTAGTTGAAGCGACATTTTATGAAAATAGCTAATAATTTAACAAAATTTTAATGTTTTCATCAAAGTTTGCATAATTTTCGGAAAGATATCACTTAAGTTTATTAAGACCATAATTATATTTACTGTTATTTAAAATCACTTTAACCCTTAGTTGCCTGCGGACAAAAAAGACACTCAGTGAACTTCTGCTTTTAAAATATATAGTTGTTTGGGTTGTAATACAGTTTCTTTATTTTTAATGTAAATGTCAGCCATTTGTAGAACAAATTCAATTTTTTACTAACCATGTAGTTCATTTAAAAAATCAAACCACATCAAATGACTGTTTTATGATTTTACATTCATTTTTACAGTAGTTTTTTGTTATTTAAAAAAATAAAAATAAATAAATGTTTGGTTATTTTTTACTACTTTTTGAACATTAAAAAACAAATGACAATGTTAGTTAAATTTACTAAAATGTAAGTCGTCCTTTTTTTAAATGAAATTTCATATGTTTTTGACTACAATTGCTGTCGTCTTTACCAACATAATTTCCTAAGTGTAGAAGATTGTAAAGCTTTTAAAATTATAAAAACAAATCTCAAGTAGATAAAAATTATTATTTTATGTAACTTGAGTCATATATGCTTTGTTTTTACACTTTTGGTCAAAAAAAGACCCACTAGAAAAAAGGGTTTGAAGGCTGTAGTTGGTTAGTTTACAATTTGGGATTCAAAAATAAAGAATTTTATCTAAAATGCATTTTAAATATAAATTCGATTTTTTAATGAAACTTACATTAAAAATTAATTTTTGAAAAAAAAAAACATATTTTTGTATTTCAAATAGTAAATTAGCCAAATATATCATTCAGACGCTTTTTAAATTGTGAAAATAGTCATCATACTTCAGAAGATAATGCTATTTAAAGTTCAGTGCTTGATATTTTTGATTAAACTAAAAATTATAAAAGAAAACATTAAAATCCTAAAAAATGTTCTTTTCATGTGGAAAGATGTAGTAAGATATTTTTAAAAGCCAAAGTTCTTATTTATTGCAAAAGCCATAAGTTTTTAAAAATTTTAAATATTGAAGGGCGGGAAAAAAGTACAAAATGCAATCAAATTTCGCATTTGCATTATGAATGCGTTTTTGCAAAAAAGTTGTTATTTTTAAATAAATAATTGTAAAGTTGTTTACATTAAAAATAAAGAAACTGTATTACAACCCAAACAACTACATATTTTAAAAGCAGAAGTTCACTGAGTATACCAAAACGTATAGAATAATAAAAACAAAAAAAAATAGTGAAATATGTCAACTATATTTAATAAAATTAAATTAAAATAACATTTAAGCGGTCATGAAATAACCGCGCTTTCCTAATATTTTAGAAATATTTAGTGGGTTAACATATGTCTTTATAACTTAAACGAACTTCATCTATCAACTTTTTACAGCTTTTACATAGAACTACATTAACAACTTTTCAAAAAAAATACAAGGACAAAATCAGAGTACAAGGACACCAAACTGAACGATGTATCCCCATGTATATCCTTCAAAAGATGGAAATTTCAAACAAAATTTTAAAAATCTTAGAAAAATGTCCTCAACCCAGTTTTTATGTATGTTATTACAAAAGATATAAGAAAGTTGTAAAAAAAACGTTCAAGGACAAAATCAGAACACAAAGACATCAAACTGTATCCTTTAAAGAGGGAAATTTCAAAAAATTTATAAATTCTGAAGCAAACTTCCTCACTCTAGTATATCGCAGATTTTCCAAAAAAAAATTAAAGGACGAAATCAGGATACAAGGATATCAAACTGAACGGTGAGTTACCCTATAAAAAAGGAAATTGCGAGATAAATTTCATTAAAATCCATTATGGGTTTTATGAGATATTCGCGAATGAAATACATTTCGCCCATTTCGTTATTTTTTTTTTGCCAACAAAATATTTTAAGTTCAACATCAATTAAACAAGAGGATTAGATATTAAAAATGACAACAAATTCTTAATTTCTGTTCACGTGTTCAAAAGTTATGCTGATTTAAGCATTGTATATTTCTTAAAAATTTGTTAAAATCCTCCCACTTTGAGCAGCTGCTAAACGCGAACTATAACGAATTTTGGAAAAAGAAAAAAATATGTAAGCTCCATATTGACTAGAAACATGTTTATAATAAGTTTTACCAAAATATGTAGAGGTAATGTAGAAAATTACATTTTTTGTTGTGCTCATTATTTTAAAAATATCCCCTACAGAACATGTTTGTCAAAGTCAATTTTTTAATATTTTTGATTTTATTAAATAAACTTAAAAATGCTTAAATTAAGTACCGAAAAAATGTTTAGTTATACACTTTTTTATATATGTATGTATATAATAACAACTATTGCCAAATCACAATAATCGTGATTTGAATACATTACAAAGTATGTGTGTATGTATAAATAACTAACATTAATTTACGAAAGTGCACTAAACCACCTAGACGTATGATTTATATTTAGTGTTAATAACACTCATACGCATTTTTATTATATTATTAATCTCATCAGTGCTGCTTTTTCGACCCAGTACGGTATATTTTAAATGGATAAAGATAATTAAGTGATTAAAATTAAACAACACCTTGACTACAATCGGGAATTAAAAAATGTTGGAACATTATTATAAAATTAATTGTACAGTAAGAAGAAGAAAACATTTTTGTTGAAATATTTAACGCTCACAAGGGATATACCAGACTGCTGCAGTTTCGGCCCATCCAAGAACTCGATATTTTATGTGGCAATTGATCAAAGTATTTTATACTGTTGAATTGTTCTCTATGAACAACTTTTTACCATGTGGCGTACTGAGTATCAAACACAGCGCCTTACATAAGGCTATGACTCGTAGCTATGGTTTGAGGTACACTCAAAAAAATAAGTTAGTAGAAAAGTTAGTAAAACGTCTTGTAAATCAGGTATACTATTTTTTAGCAAAATTTTTTGCTAAAATCGTGTTTTCAGCTAAAATTTTTGTTATACTTATTCAGCACTTAACTGTTTTATACTAATGCTTTACTAATATACTAATGTTTTACTAATTTATTTTGCTAAAAAAAAATTGTGCTGATAAGCACATTAATAGTGTGGACGACAACCAGATTGAAAGATATACGCAGAATTAAGTAGATGTCGCGGCATGTCAAGATGTAGTAGAGAAGAGGAAAATGATATTAAAAAGTACAACTCTAATAAGACATATAAAAAAATCAGCCATGGAAGTTTTTGTATCTCTTTTTCATACATAAAACAAAATTGAGGATTAAAACAACTTAAATTTTGCGTTGTCACCGGCTTGTGAAAATAATTGTCTATTAATTAAATAAAAGACAAAATAAAATATTTATTTATTTAAACTAAATATTTATAGATTAATAATCTAGTGCGGTCAAATTGCAAACAAACATATACAGACATGTAGACAGAGTAAAGCGAAAGACAAACCCACACGTCTTAGGTAGATTTTTATGGTACCTTTTTCTTATTGCATAAAAGGGTTGTTTTTCCGTTTCGTTTGTTTTTGTTTATTTTTTCTTTTCGTTTCTACAATTATCTTCGGCAGTTGCGTCCATTAAACGATAGCATCATTTAGACAACCATTGATGTAAGTAATTGAAAGAAAATTTTTGTTATGTTATATATATTTATTTCTATATATTTTCAGATATTAAATTAATTCATGTCGTCAATGTGGGAAAATGAAAATTTTTATAGTTCGTTATTATAGTAAATTATTTTAAAAAGAATCACAAACATATGTTTTATGATTTTCAGCAAATAAATTAACTAAATTACAATTTTTCTAAAAATTTTTTGCGTTTTTTTCAGTCTACTAAAATTCAGCAAAAAAATTATTAATTTTTACCAACGCTTTTTTATTTCTAATCTACTAAGTGTTAGCAAAACTTTTGCTGAATCTACAAATTTTGTTGCTAAAAATCAGCTCGCTGATTTTCAGCAAAAGATTTTGCTGACATTAGCAACTTTTTTGCTAGCATCCTCCTGACTAAAATTTTGCTGACTCAGCAAAATTTTTTGCTGACTTTACAAACTTTTTTTTTTGAGTGTAGGGGAATTATCAAGATAATTGTCAAAAATTCCTGGAAAACGGGAAAAATTTTAACTGTTTTATTTGTTAACATTTTTGTTTTTATTTTGCTATGATTTATAAATTTTTCAAGGCAAGAAATGCTGATTAATCGACAAGTCCGCCTCCTGGCGGGGTATTTTAAATTGGCCATAAATGCGACAATAGAGTGTTTTATAATAAGAAATTAAGCTATTTGAATAGAAAACCATGATTACAAAATAAAATGTGAAGTTCTTTTTTGTGTAAAGTTTGGAAACAAGAAAGTGTCGTATAATTTCAAAAAATTAATATTTTGATATAAACATCATTATCAAAAATCATAAAAACATATTTGTTTTGACTAGAAACCGTTGTCATTAAACGCAAAGTGAGATTGAAGCTTAAGCATTTAAAAAAGCTCTTATTTTGGTCAAAGGACAAACAAGATTCCAACAGGATACCGCTTAATGACATCGCCTTAACTTGAAAACGTATTGCCGAATTTTCATGAAACTTTGCTGAAAAATTATATACGGTACGTGTACCAAAGTCTTTAGTTTGGACAATATATATTTAAGATAATGTGCTTTTTCGCCCAATTTTAGCATTTTCCAAAAAACTAAAATCGCCATACTTTCTGAAGTAAAAATACAAAAGGTATAACTTTTAATTGTTATTCTTGGTAAAGAATAATTTATGCCTAAACATATTTATTTTTATGAATTAGTTTTTGATATTTACTCTAAAACTATGTTTGCCTACAACGCTTAAAGTACGCAACGAAAAAAAAATTCCTTGTTTTTTGTGCCGAACACGAGGTCCAAATTTCATTAGAAAAAGATTAGGCCGGTTTGAGGGTTAATACGTCCCAGTCCTGGAGATCTTAGTTGAAGATTTGAATCCCATAAAAACGCAATTGAAACACTATAATATAGATTATATTTTTTTAGAAGCTGATGCTCTTATAAATACACTTTTTGGTCAGTTTTTTTTTTTTGATAAAAACCATAATTTTCTAAAAAAAATTACGAGTCAATTAAAGCAAACTTAACCGAATGTTGGCATTAATAAAATATTTAAAACTCCCGATAACTTGAATGCCAATTCTAAAACATACAAAAGCAATTATCTTTACAATTGTATGTTGTACCAATTTATGAATCCCTGTTCGTTCAAACCATTTCTACAATGTAAAGCAGTGAGAATAACATATCTGAAACCCAAATTGCGGAATCTTTCGAAATGAAACTAAAAAATGCTATAAACAATGCAAAGGCCAATCCAAAAAATCAAAAACCAAATCTAGCGAATTTGTTAAAGAGAGAAATTGCTTAATATGAAGTAAGCAATATGCGCATTCAAAATGTAGATCATTTATATAATGTTCTGTTAACAATAAAGCCAACAGCAGTAGATAGTGAGTGGAATTTCTCTGTTGCTGGAAATTGTGATATAAAAATTCGAAATCGGATGTCAAGCGAATTACTAAATGTTTTAGTAGGCTCAAAAACTTATTTGTTTTAATGAACTGATGAATTTTTTTATTTAATATTACACAATATTTATTATTAATTTAAAATTAATTAATTTAATTTATATGTTTTTGTTTTTGTTTCAGTTTTTAATGCAAAAATGCAAATATGTGCTTTATTATTTAATTTTTAATAAAAACTGCTTTTGAAAAATAAAAAAAACATTAATAATAATAAAATTACTTTTTTTAAATAAAAATATCAAAAAATTTTAATTTTCCCTTGGCGTCCCGGGATTTGAAAACGTTCGGAAATTCCCAAACCCTAGTTACACATGAATGAGAGACAAACATTCAAGAAATGCAATTACCAAGTTTTTTATGAAGTCAACAAAAAAGTTACAGGTGTTTAGTATTTGAAAATAAATATGCAACATTGGGCATGATAGCGTTATAGATACAACCGTGAAAATATTTTATTATTATTTGTACATCACACAGTGGTACCAACCACAAAAAAAAACAAGTGTTTGAAAAAAAAGTGTTCACAAAAATTGAAAAGCAGGAGCTAGCCTTTACGGAAAATGTTTATTCAGGCTAACTGTTTAATTACAGGATGTTCTACAGGGTGCCAAAGTTGACCATCTCGGGTATTAAAAAGTTTTAAAGGCATATAACTTTTACAAATATGGACCGATTTCACTCATTTTAGACTTTTTGTAATCTAGGTTACTAGTCAAAGCGAAAATATGCCATAGTAGCTCTTATAGTTTAAAAAATATTCGACTTTGAATTTCAGAATCTTAATTTTTCTCCTTGACTTCTTTTTTATTTTTCCCAATAAGTTATTCATTATAATAAGAAAATGCTTACAAATTATTTTGTTTGATTCTTATAAATTATCTTAAACTCCCATTTAATTTTTTTTTTTAATTATCTAAACCTAAAAATTTTACATGTGTTCTGGAAATGGATTTTTTTTTGTATTTTGTTCGTATTTTTTGGAATATTTTTTAACATATTTTGAAAGAATACACTTCAAAAATGCTTAATAGTGCAATATAAAACATTTTTTATATGCACCCTACGCCCAGCATTGGTCAAAAATTATGAATATTGGAACGAAATGTTAAGTTTATGAATGTGATAATAAAAAGTTACGCCATATTCTAATGGGTTTGCCTAATGATTTGCCGCACCCTGCTCATAAACGTAGACTAGGGAGTAAATTTTGTGAAAAAAGTTTTTGTTTCAATAGCATTTTTTAATTTTTAAAAAAAGTGTACTAATATTACACAAGGGAACAAAATTGAACTTTTTTTGTGTTGATTTGAAATTTATAGCAAATTTTTACTAATTTGAGGTCGCTGATTTCAAATCTAATCTTCATTTTTCTCTATCAGCTCGACTTTTCGAGATATACCGTTATGTTCAAAATTAAGGCACTTTTGCTACATATATTGGAATAACTTGAAAACGGTTTCACCATATTAAATTAAAAAAAAAAAACGAAACTCGCAAACAATATTGTCTTTAAGCCGTGCTTACATTGTTTTTAAATTTTCCAAGTAGTTTTAGAGATATCGTTCAAGTTTTGCAGAAAAAAAATTTTTTTTAAAAAAAAAAAAAAATTTTTTGTTCTTTAAAAATTCCTAAAAAATAAAAATGGGACAAAAATCACAGTTTTGGTCTAGAAACAGTTAGTTAAATTTATTTTAAATGAAATGAGCTTTATTTCATTGCAATCGGTGCACAACTTTTGATTTTGTTCACGATTTACTGAATTTATATAAATCGCGATTTCCATACAAAAATAACATTTTCTAATGTGTAAGTGTTTGTATGTAATAAGTTAGTTTTTTATGATTCTAAGAATTAAAAAAATTAATGTAATAAAAAAGATTATTTCATTTTTATGGTTGCGGTAGCAAACTCATAACGCCTATAAATTTTATTGTTCCTTTATGACACCTAGTCAGTTCACAGTCAATTAAAGAGAAAAAAGAAAAGTGCACTTGTTTTTATTGATGTGTGGTTTACCGTTGGTAACGGATGATTTTTTAAAGAAATTCCCCTTAACACATGTGTTCATTCATAAGGGACTGTCATAAAATTGTGGATATAATTTTTCTAGGTACTTCAGTAAAAAACTACGAAGTATTTTTAATTTATAACGAGCTTTCAACCTCCGTATATTTACAAAAATAAAGCAAATCAAACATATTAGCTAGGTTGATACTAGTATTTCGATCTGGCTAAAGATCTCATCAGAACCCGAAGTTTTAGAAAAGCTAGAGCCTATATAATAGGCAGAACTTTAACAAAAAACCTATTAATAATCAATTTTGCTCCATTCTTGTCTTCTTAGTAATCAACCACGTGGTTAGGTCTTTTCCTAACAAGCATCATAACGTTACTAAACTTTGAAGACCAAAAATGTTCTATTTATATAAAAAATTTTTAGTGTGTACTCTGGCTCAAGTAATATTTTTTGCAGTTATATTAGTTTTTTGTTTTTATATACATCGAGATTATTTTTATGTTATTTTCAATTTATAACGAGCTTTCAACCTCCGTATATTTACAAAAATAAAGCAAATCAAACATATTAGCTAGGTTGATACTAGTATTTCGATCTGGCTAAAGATCTCATCAGAACCCGAAGTTTTAGAAAAGCTAGAGCCTATATAATAGGCAGAACTTTAACAAAAAACCTATTAATAATCAATTTTTATATGGGTTCATTCAACCAATTTTTCCTCATTCAACAAGTGTTTACGAACGCGAAAAGTATAACGACAAAAAATATTAAAAAATTTTAACCTAGAACATTTAATCAGTGAACACAAAAAACTTTTGATTTTTATTCCTTGTTTTATTTATTGAAAACTGTGTTACTTTGAAATATATGTCAAAATTGGGCTATGACTACGTCAAGAAACACCTGTAAAATCAATCCCAACTATTTTTGTAACATATGTGGCGAATACACGTTTATAAAAAATAGAAAAAGTGTGTCAGATTTTATTAAAAAAATTTATTTTGACTACTTCGGATTTACCATGGAAACCCGTGACAAGTCCTGGATTCCTAATACTGTATGTAAAAACTGTGTAGAGTATTTAAGGTTATGGGCAAACAAGCAACGGACCCAGTTCAAGTATAAAACACCAATGATCTGGCGGGAACCTTCGAATCATTATGATGATTGTTATTTTTGCGCTGTCAACATAACATAAAAAAAACTAACTTATTACATACAAACACTTACACATTAGAAAATGTTATTTTTGTATGGAAATCGCGATTTATATAAATTCAGTAAATCGTGAACAAAATCAAAGTTGTGCACCGATTGCAATGAAATAAAGCTCATTTAATTCGAAATATATTTAACTAACTGTTTCTAGACCAAAACTGTGATTTTTGTCCCATTTTTATTTTTTAGGAATTTTTAAAAACAAAAAAATTTTTTTTTTTTTTTAAATTTTAATTTTTTTTTTCAAAACTTGGCCGATATCTCTAAAACTACTTGGAAAATTTAAAAACAATGTAAGCATGGCTTAAAGAGAATATTGTTTGCAAGTTTCGGTTTTTTTTTTTAATTTAATATGGTGAACCGTTTTCAAGTTATTCCAATATATGTAAAGGAAGTGCCTTAATTTTGAACATAACGGTATATCTCGAAAAGTCGAGCTGATAGATAAAAATCAAGTACAGATTTGGATTCAGCGTCCCAAATAACATTAAAAACAATATTCAGTTCTTAATCAACAGAACCATTGTTCCCTTGTGTTATCAGTTTCAGCAAAATTATATATTTTTTTTAATTAAAGTAAATAATTGTCTAAAGTTCCAAAAGTCGTTGCGATATTGTTTATAAAGGGTCCGCCATTTAACGTTTTTTTTTTAAACTAGTGCTTATTTCATGAATGGTAACACTTAGCTCATGTCTGATTTGACAGATAATTAGTTTTATCCTTCCGCTGAACGAATATTGTCCGTATGTTCGTTATCTTGTGAAAAAAGTGAAAGACACTATCATCCTCATCGATAAACCAAAGCGTGAAAAGCCAAAACAGTGGTACACCCGAGAATATTGCTGCTGTGGCAGAAAGTGTGCGTGAAGCGCCATCAACATCAATTCACCGTCGTTCTCAACAATTGAACATTTTCGTATAATTTATCAGGGATGGCACTACAACATCATTGAGACGAATTTTGCATAAAGACCTTGGTATGACGCCATACAAAGTCCAATTGGTTCAGGAGTTCAAAAAAAAAAGTTATTTGGCGGACCCTTTAGTTATTATTACATAAAACCTCAAAATTCAATGTAGTATTTTTAATTAAAATGAATTGTATATTTTATGGGTTATTTTTACGGTAAGTTATAAAAATTGTAAACAATATATTATTACATATTATTAAAGAAGACTTATTTATTAATTCAACGATGCATAATAAGTTTCTATAGTATATTCCATCAATTAAAACTAATGCACTTAAATCAGACATCTCAGGTCGAATTGTAATATTTAACAATTTTTAATGTTGTGGTATACGGAGCGTATACTTTATTGCATTTTATTTCTCTGAAAGGGTTGCGGTTACAAAGTACGTTATATGAAATAACATTTGCTTAATTTTTTGATCCAATTTTCCATTTAAAAACAGGTAAATAATTAATTCATTAATTTATGGGCTAATATAACGCGGTTTTATTTTTTTACCTATTTCACGGTTGTGTATTTCTATGACTCTAGTGCAGGTGCGATGTTTCGTCTATAAAAAACATGTATTTTTAATATTTAAGCGTACAATCAGGGAACTCCTGCTTTAAAAATATATAGTTGTTTGGGTTGTAATACAGTTTCTATATTTTTAATGTAAATGTCAGTCGTTTGTAGAACAAATTAAATTTTTTACTAACCTTGTAGCTCATTTCAAAAAACAAACCACATCAAAAGACTGTTTTATGATTTTACATTCGTTGTCTACAGTAGGTTTTTGTTATTTAAAAAAATAAATGTTTGTTTATTATTTTATTAAGACGTAGTTCATTTTTACTACAATTGTTTTTCATTTTTTGAACATTAAAAAACAAATGACAATGTTAGTTGAATTTACTGATATATAAGTCGTCCTTTCTTTATGTGAAATTTCATTTGTTTTTAACTACATTTGCAGTGGTCTTTACCTACATAGTTTTCTAAGTGTAGTATCTGCAAAAGGAAGTTGTTTGAGTTAAGCAATCATGGAGATTACTTTAAAATATAACTCCCTCTGTGAAGCTATTTGGGATACTCTTTCCAATACTAAAATACGATCGGAAAAAAAATGATTGATACTATTGTCTACTCATTTGGCTTAAATATTTAAAACCAGATGAAATAGAAACTGTTTATATGAAAAAAGGATTAAAGATTCCGATTTTTCTATACATAAATTTATTAAGAAGAATCAAGATTGGCTAAATAAGGAGATGTAAGTACACTCACAATATTTTTTCCGTAAAGACTACTGAGTATACACATTAAATTAACTGAAAATCAGTTAAAAACAGGACTACTTACTTTCGTTTAAAACAATTGTATTTTTAGTTTATTTTCAACTGTTGAAAAATTAATTGACAAAATCCATAAAAACAACAGATTGTTTCGTTTATTTCAATACTCAATATAATATAACAACTTTTTATTTTCAATAGAAAATTTTAACTGAATATTTTAGCTATTACGGAAAGTCCGTTGTTTTGTTTATTTTTTTTTGTTGAATAACAGATAGAACGTTAAAAAATATATTTCTTTGGTAATTTAACTGTATATTCTATTGAAACAACTTTACCGATTAAACTTTTAAATAACTGTTGATTTTTTATGGAAAAGTTCTTGTTAGTGTAGTTATTGAACAGAAAAAAGTGGATTGACCTTAAAAAAGATTATGAAGAGGTCCAGATTAGCACTATGAAGATGAAACAGGAAAAACTTATTATTAAAGCACACTTCGCTAATGAAATATAGGATTATTTTAAAGCTGTTTTGATACGTACACAGTCTAAAGAAACAGAAAAAATTGTATATGTCCTACCAAGTGCGTCTCCTAAGCGTATTGAAGCGCATGATACAAAGTATTCCATCATGATACAAAGTATTCCCAGTGTATGCCACTATTGAAAGCGCAAAAGTTGAACTAGCACAGTTACTTGGCAATACCGTTTCAAGAATTATATCCACATTTAGTATCGAAGATATTGAAAGATGCAAAAAATCGGATTTTTTTTAATGTTCAAATGGGGCTGTGATGACACATCTGGATTTTCAGAATACAGACAACTATATGGATGAAGCAAGGAAATACGTTTTCCATAAATTTTTATGGCTTCTTTTGTGCCGTTAAGAATGTGATTATATAATAAATCTCACATTCGACCTCATCTGCAAATGATATATGGAAGAATTTAATCCCTGAATCTAAGTTTTTGTTGAATACGCAAAAGAAGACACAAATTCAACATAAGCTTTAGTGGAATCAATAGAAAGGGAAATTTTAAGCTTGTCTCAACCTAACGTTGAAATATCTGGGCAAGTTATTAAAGTTTCATTTTAACCACAACTTACAATGATTGATGGAAAAGTTGCCAATGCAATAACAGATACAACATCTACCTGAAAATTTAATATAAGGTGGTGCAAAAATAACCGTCCGATGTTTTTTTTTTTATTATGTATTTATTATGTATAGCATTTTCTGATAGGAGGATTACTTTTGCGCCACCTTATATATGTGGAAAATTAAGTGCACAGTGCCATGAAGATAGTGATACAATTTCTTTAAACGAAAATACTCTGAAGTTTGGAATATCGTTACTTCACGCCAGAATAAGATTTATGGAATATTGTTTGCACCACAAAACCTTTCAGTAAGCAAAAACACTGATCTTGCTAAAGAGATAATCGAAAATAGAATGTTGCCTGTAGGAGAACTGACAAAAGAAGCCCAAGAAGCTAGAAATAGAGATGGCATTTTAACACACGAAAGTGCTCCAGAAAAGCTCAAAATTTCGATTTGATGAAATTCTTATTAATACCATTGGATAAGGTACTTTACGTCATAAGAACAAGATGGTTACCAAAAATAAGCATAGACATTGAAAAGCATAGATGGGCATACTGCAGTACCAGTAAAATTTCAGTAAAAAAAAAATTTACTGGTTACTGCTACGAAATTTTCATTACCAGTAAACTGTTACTGATTACTGAAAGAAAATTACAGTAACCAGTAACGTTTTACTGATTACTGAAATAAAATTGCAGTACCAGTAATGTTTTACTGATTACTGAAATAAAATTGCAGTACCAGTAACGCTTTACTGATTACTGCAAAAAATTGCAGTAACCAGTATTTTTTTACTGATTACTGAAAAAATGCAGTAATAAATCATTTAGGCACTTAATAGCAATTAAATATACCAACTAAAAATGAGTGTTATAAAAAAATATGCCTACACGCAAAAAACAAAAAGTGTATTATTATCTAAGTACTTAGGTAAAATACAACTTGAGTAGTTGTTTGTTACACATTATCTAAATTAAAAAATTATATTTTCTTAGATAAGTAACAGAAAAAACTTAGGTAACTTAACAAATGTTTAATTGCTTCAGAATGGAATGCAACAAAAACTACGGAAAGTTAACAAAAACGAAAAATATACAAATCTATATTCATTTTTTTATTAACTCTCACAAAATACTTTTCAAGTTGTATTTTACCTAAGTAATAATACACTTTTTATTTTCTGTGTGTAGTTATCATTTTTAAATTTGTATGTTTCATTAAAAAATTATATTTTCTTCGATAAGTTACAAAAGAAAAAACTTAGGTAACTTAACAAATGTTTAATTGCTTCAGAATGGAATGCAACAAAAACTACGGAAAGTTAACAAAAACGAAAAATATATAAATCTATATTCATTTTTTTATTAACGCTCACAAAATACTTTTCAAGTTGTATTTTACCTAAGTAATAATACACTTTTTATTTTCTGTGTGTAGTTATCATTTTTAAATTTGTATGTTTCAAATTCCCAGCAGGAGTTCAATTACAAGGCTACTTTTAGAGAGAAAAAATCGGTTTATCAAAGAACTTGCTTCTAAGCTTGAATAAGTTGAATATGTGTGCGTAACTGCGGATGTGTGGTCAGGTGGAAAAAGATCGTTTTTTGGTTACACTTGACATTAGTTAGATGCTAAAAATTTCTAAAGGAAGTCTGCAGCACTGGCTTGTCGAAGACTTAAGGGAACCCACTCTTTTGACAATATAACGAAGATGATATGCGACATAAACAATCAATATAAACTGCCAGTTGAAAAAATTGTTTATACGATCACTGAAAATGGAATAAGTAATCACATTGCCATTAAAAACGTATTTCTCAAATACAATACAGCATTACCCTCATCTGCACCTGTAGAACGATTGTTTTCATTCGCTGGGATTGTGAATCGTTCCAGAAGAAAAAAAACTCAGCGATGTAAATTTTGAAATGCTTGTGTTGAGAAAAGCTAATAATATATAGTATCAATAAAAATAAAAATAGTATGTCGGCCAATTCTTTGATATTTAAAAAACTGAAAACGTTAATTTTTAAGTGGGTTCAAAAAGACTATAAATAGAAAATTATGATTGAAATTTGAAAACCCAAGGTCAGATTTTTGACTTTTTAACAAAAAAGTAATGGTACGCTTTAATGTTCAAACAAAAATTGTGGTGCAATTTAATAAATTTGTTTTGTTAACATTTTACTGATTACTGCATTTTTTTCAGTAATCAGTAAAAAATTACTGGTTACTGCAATTTTATTTCAGTAATCAGTAAAACATTACTGGTACTGCAATTTTATTTCAGTAATCAGTAAAACGTTACTGTTTACTGCATTGTCTCTTTCAGTAATCAGTAACATTTTACTGATTACTGAAAATCGTAATGCAGTAAAAATATACTGCAGTGTGCCCATGTAGGTTGAAAAGCAAGATTCTGCATATATGGATATAAAAGATGTTTTAACTTTTGATACTTCAGATTATTTTGTAAAAAATTTTTAGTCCTTAGCAATATATTTATATTTTTTAGCACAATTATTGTTCCTGTTAAGTCTAATAAAACCATATCTTTCGACAAAAAAAACCGCATTATATTTTCTTTAAAATAATTAATATAATTGTATACATGTCTTTTACATGTAAAATTACTACAAACAAATAAGCAAATGTTACATTATATAACATATTTTGTACCTAAATTTATTTCTTATAAGGTTTTTTTAAATAGTATAAAAATAAAATAAGAAAAATACCGTAACCCTTTGATAGAAATGTAATGCAATAAAGTATACGCTCCGTATACCTGAACTATAAAAAATTGTTAAATGTTTTATGTCTGATTTAAGTCCATTAGTTTCAATTGATGGAATACACTATAAAAACGTCTTATGCATCGTTGAATTAATACAAAAGTCCTCTTTAACAATATGTAAAAAAAAATATTATAAATTTTTTAACATTACCATAGAAATAACACAAAAAATATACAATTCATTTAAATTGAAAATACTACATTGGACTTTGAGGTTTTATGTAAATATAACTAAAAACACTATCGAAACAATTTTTGGAACGTAGAATATTTATTTACTTCTTATTGAAAAACAATAAAATTTTGCTAAAATCGATAATATAAGTACACTTTTTTAAAAAAAAAAAAAAAAAAATGCTAGTGAAAAAAGAACGTTTATGAGCGTGCGGTGGCTAATCATAAGGCAAACCCATTAGAATTAGTCTCTTTATAGTGCACAATTCTAACAATGTATCCAAGTGGCTCGACTTTTTTTATTACGTTCATAACATAACATTTCGTTCCAAAATTCATCATTTTCGACCAACAAAGTGCATATCCGAAAATGTTTCAAATTGCACTATTAATCATTTTTGAAGTGGATTCTTTCAAAATATGTTAAAAAATATTCTAAAAAATACCAAAAAAATATACATATAAAGGTGAATAAAGCAACCCCTTATGTGACCAAAAAAAAATCCGTTTTGAGGACACATTTTAAATTTTTGAGTTTAAAAAGTGATCACTGCGAAACGGCTTGAGATAATTTATAAAAAAATTCAATGGGAGTTTAAGAAAAGTTATGAGAATCTAACAAAAAAATCGTAATCATTTTCTTATAATAATGAAAAACTCATTGGCAAAACTAAAAAAGAAGCTAAGTAGAAAAATGAAGATTTGGAAATTAGAAGTCAAATATTTTTTAAACTATAAGAGCTACTATGATTTAATCTCGTAACTTAGATTACAAAAAGTCTAAAATCAGTGAAATCGGTCCGCATTTGTAAAAGTTTTACCCCTTTAAACTTGTATATATACGAGATGGTCACCTTTGACACTCTGTAACACACTCTGTGTTAAAACAGGGTGACATTGACAGTGAAGAAACATTTTTCTTAAAGCCTAGCTCCCGCTTTTCAATTTTTGTGAACACTTTTTCCCGATGGCACTAGTAGTTTAAAATATCCATACTTATTGCTATGTTTTTAGTGTTTAGAACCACTGTGCGACACCATACTCATATTAAAAAAATCGTAAGACTTTGTTTTGAAGCTATGAAAATTACTAGAACACTTTTGTACTTTAATTGTCAATTAATTCATTATTATTTTTTATTAAAAATTTTATACAAAAAACTTTAAATTAATTTTTAGAAATTTTTGGAATTGGCACGACATTTTTCGTGCCAAATTGGCAATTTAAATTTTGCAATAACCACAACAAATTTGAACGTACAAACCTATTTTATTAAACCATAATTTCAAATTACAAACACTGCTATTTTAAAGTAATTTTGTGTCTTATTATATTTGTTAAATAGCCTGAGAATAGTCTACCCCGTCCTCCGTTTCTTCCAATTCAGAAATCCCTGAGAAATAGGAGGCATCTAAAGTCAGCTTAAGCAGATGTCGAAAATTTTTGAAATTACTCTAATATATTTCTGAATATATTTCTATTGAACAGCTATGATGAGTAAGTATTAAGTATTTTTATTATTTTTTTTTTTTTGTATTCTTTTGTTTTATGTGATTTATTAAATTTTTGTTTTTGAATAAAGCTTTTTAAAAATAGATTAGAACTTACACGCATTTGAGAATATTCAGCTAAAAATCCTATAACAATATTATCATTATCCTTAAGGTTGCGGTTTTGGTTTAGAATGTTGTTAATATTATTTTTGTTATTGTGATTAAAAACATGTGAAATTGAGGCGGCTGCTTTAACAACAACTACATCATCGGCAATAAGAGAAGATGTTGTTGTTGTCGCTGATGATGATGAGATTGACATTGATGAATTCACAAATTGACGTTGTGCATTTAGTTGACAAATAATTTTAAACGAAAAATTGTATAAAATAACAAAAACCTTAGCACTTTATACCTTTGAAACATCATGTTACATTTGTAGGTTTAAATTTACAAAACAATTTCACTTAAAAATAAAAGAACAAATCGCTTTTTTCAAATATTTATTTGGCAGTTTATTTTCCATTGGCAGACATATTAACTGGAATTTTAATTTCCTTTTTTACTTTGTAATTTACCACTTTAACTTTTATTGTGTTTTATTTTAACCAAAATATCCGTTTCTGTTTGATTTTAACACACCAACACTACAGTCAATAATATTTTATTTCAACACTTGTTGACTGTTATTTAATCGTTATTCTTTAGAAAACAAATATACTCTTATTATTATTTCCGTTTCCTTTACAAATTTATTTCGAAATAATCCTTGTTTTATCGTTGGTATCCTGTCTAAGACTGTTTTAATTCTTGTTGAGCATCGTTGTTTTGTTAAAAACGACGATTGCCGTTTATCGTTGTTATCCTGTCGTTTTTCGTATTTATTCGTAAATTGTTGTTTCGTTTTTTAGTGTCGTTGTTGTGGTTTGCTTTGGCATGTTTGTTTACATTTATACGGCTCGCAAATATTGCGTATTTCAAAGTTTTTTTTTTATGAATGAGATTTTCATTATATGTATGTTTACTGGTATTTGACGTGTGTATAAGTGGGTGTGTGTGTGAGTGGATATACATTACTGATCAAAGATTTATTGTACTTCTAATAGACACTTTTAATACACATGCATTGACATACAGTGGGTAATAATACATTGGAAACTTTTAAAAAAAATTATATATTTTTTATTTATTGGTCAGTAGGGAAATATTGGTTAACAAATTTAAAACTTTTTTATTATTTCTACAGTTATTATATATTTTTTATCGTTATAATATTGGTACAAATTAGATAAACCTCAGATAAATACCAAAAATATTAAAAGTGTTAATTTTTATAACGTTAGCAAAACATTGAAAACTTTTATAAAAGCAAAATTGAAAACATAGCTCAAATTTAAGAGTTTAATATTTTGTTGGCTAGATTTTATTTTTAGCACTATTTTATAACGTCATCGTACTGTGTCAATAAAATTGTTGATTGCCACTTATAGTAATTAGCATATAGGGGATCGGGAGTATTTGTGATATTTATTTTCTTTTTTTACGATACACAAATATAAATGCTTTCTATTTTATGATTAAGATGTTAGGATTAAAAAGGTCATTTCAAAACACAAATTTTATTAGATTGCAACCACTTGTTTACTGTTTAAGTATGGTGTTTTAGATTATTGCCACCAAACCATTGGTTTTAATGCCTCCAAATATCAATTTATTTTCTACTAAATATGTCATTTAGGATGTTTTTATATCTTATTCTAGTTAGATAATCCTTTTTCATATAAAAGTCGTCCATTCCTTTTTCCAAAAACCCACCCAGACCAATATATGGACACCGCCGGACCTAAGTGTTTTAATTGTTCATTTGGGGTCTTTTCGTTTTCCTCTGTTTGTCTTACAAACCTTGCTCCGGCTTAAGTAATTTATTTAATCTTCGACACATCAAATAATAAAACACTATATAGAATTTTTTTTTGACCAGTTTTGATGCTCTTTGCAAGTATTTAGTAGAGCAACATGATTTTTTCAGATATCAGTGATTTCGCACCAGCACGTTAAAATCCAGAACCAGCCTCATATAGCCTGATTTGCTCGTTAACTTACAGTTTGATGACTTTTTCTAGTTTCAGATTATTAATTACCTTATAATGCATTATTTTCAGATATTTTTTCACTATATTGCTATTAAAATTCTTTTTAGCTTTGAGCCGTTTACGAAGCCTACACTCAGGGAAAAAAGTTTCATCATATTGATGAAATTGTTTCATAAATCGTTAGTCATCAATTTTTATGAAACTCTTCATCATATTTATGAAGTTTTCATAAGAATAAATGAAGTTTTCATAAATATGATGAAGAGTTCCATAAAAATTGATGACAAATGTTTCATAGACCTTAACCATTTCATAAAAAATATTCATAAACTTTAGTGAAAATAAATTTTTTCTAAGTTTGTTATAATTTTTATTAAAAATAAAAATTATGTTTTTGCGACCTTTTAATTGTGCAATGAAAATGAAAATTATTCAAGTTCGAGGCCATAATCTATATTTCTTCATTAGGATATTGTCCTAACAAATAATCTATAGAGTTTTTTGTTTTCAAATTTATTATTTGACCCTTTCAGGAATGTGTTGATAGATCTATCTCGGGAATTTTCTAGGTTCCCATCATCAGAACACGTTTTGAAAGCGGTAACAATCCCATGCCAAACATCAACATTCATATGAACTAGTTTACTCACTACATGAGAACTAATATACATATGAGTTTGAAGTTAAAGATTATAACCACTGATCAAAAAATAAATTGAAAACCTGTTTGATGTGCAAGGTCCACCTCTGGTGGATATTCAATACACGTTTTTGGTTTTTCTCTCCTTTTTATATATAGCTTAGTTTGTAAACAAAACAGGGGAAGTAAACTAGGCAGTACTTTGTCTTTTATACAAGTTTGTAATAATTTTTATTAAAAATAAAAACTATGTTTTTTCGACCTTTTATTTGTGCAATGAAAATGAAAATTATTCAAGTTCGAGGCCATACTCTATATTTCTTCATTAGGATATTGCCCTAACAAATAATCTATATAGTTTTTTGTTTTCAAATTTATTATTTGACCCTTTCAGGAATGTATTGTAAAATTTATATTCTGAAAAATTCCGCCAAATCGGTTAACTAGAAAATATGATTAAAAATTCTTAAATTTAATTTTTTTTAAATTTCCAAAAACAAACATTTTTTGTATTTTTTATAATAATTTATTAAAATTTTTCATAATATTTATGAAACGTTTCTTAATATGTATAAAACATTTCATAGAAACTTACGAAATGGCTTCATCTTAATTATGAAATGTTTCATAATATTTAAGAACAATTTCATAAAAAGTTATTAAACTTCAACATCATATTTATGAAGTGTTACATTGGACGAAAGTCAATAAACTTCATAAATATGATGAAGCTTTATCCCTGACTGTACTGGGGATAAATTAATAGAATTTCCATATTAGGTTTGTTATTAAATAACAATTGCAAATTTCTAAATTTGGTTTTTAAATCGATGCGAATATATTTTCTTGCAAATCGTTCAATATTATTAAATATATTCTTTATGGAATTATAATGCCGAAAAAAGCAATTTTTTACGCAAAAGTTGTCAGACAGCCTTAAAGATCAGAAATTATAAAATAACTGCAAACATTTCACACATATTCTAAATTCTAAATTAGAATCAATTGCGGAAGTGATCCCTTAAGGTCTCCAATGTTTTTACGTTTGGAATTCTTATTATTGTATATTATGTTACAAATTTGTTAATTTTGCATAATTTTTAGACTTAAATCCAAATTGTCAAACTTCAAAGTCACAAAAAACGTAATTTTTTCAAAAGTTTCAAATGTATTGTTACCCACTGTATGTTTATGGTTTATATTTTCACATAGTTTTAGAATTTTTGCTCTTCGACATTTCAACTTGTTATTGTTATGTGCTGTTTGTGGCAATGGAAAATATGCAGTTTTTATTTAAATTAGCTTGAAATTTGTTAAAAAAAAGAGTGCAGTGTCATTTTTAAAATTTCCAATGCTAAATAAAATATGTCGCGAACAACGTAGCATATGATTGATATTTTTGAATCGTTTAACAACACTCAGGGAAAAAGCTTCATCATATTTCTGAAGTTTATGAAGAAAAAGTTCATTGATTTTTGTTCAATGGAACATAAATATGATGAAGTTGTGTCATGAAATAGCAAATTGATGACAGACTTCTTCATATATATGATATGTTTCATAAATATGATGATAAAGTTTCATAACTTTTACGAAGTGTTTCATAAATATTATGAAACATTTCATAAATATTATGAAGCTGCTTCATAAGCTTTTATGAAATGTTTCATAAATATTAATAAACGTTTCAGAAATATAATGAGCAATGTTCATTAATTATGTTTCAAATTTTTCCTTAAATTTTTTGATATAAATTATAAAAACGATACGATCGGTTCGTTTTTTTAATTCTTTTTCTATATATTTTAAATTAAATTACAAGTTTGATATAATTTTTATTAAAAACTTAAAATTATGTTTTTTCGACCTTTAATTGTGCAATGAAAATGAAAATTATTCAAGTTCGAGGCCATACTCTATATTTCTTTATTCGGATATTGTCCTAACAAATAATCTATAGAGTTTTTTGTTTTCAAATTTATTATTTGACCCTTTCAGGAATGTGTTGATAGATCTATTTCGGGAACTTTCTCGGTTCTCATCACCAGAACACGTTTTGAAAGAAGTAACAATCCCATGTAAAACATCAAACATTCATATAAACTAGTTTTCTCACTACATGAGAACTAATATATGAGCTTGAAGTTAAAGATTATAACCATTGATCAAAAAATAAATTGAAAACTTGTTTGTTATGTGCACGGTCCACCTCTGGTGGATATTCAATACACGTTTTTTGTTTATTTTTTTCCTCCTTTTTATGTTTTGTTTAGTTTATAAACAAAACGGGGGAAGTAAACTAGACTGTACTTTGTCTTTTTTACAAGTTTGATATAATTTTTATTAAAAAATAAAAAAATAAAATAAATAAAAAGGAGGAAAAAAACTAAAAACCAAAAACGTGTATTGAATATCCACAAGAGGTGGACCTTGCACATAACAAAGAAGTTTTCAATTTATTTTCTGATCAATGGTTATAATCTTTAACTTCAAGTTCTCATTTAGTGAGTGAACTAGTTTATATGAATGTTAGATGTTTGGCATGGGATTGTTACCGCTTTCAAAACGTGTTCTGATGATGGGAACCTAAAAAATTCCCGAAATAGATCTATCAATACATTCCTGAAAGGGTCAAATAATAAATTTGAAAACAAAAAACTCTATAGATTAATTGTTAGGACAATATCCTAATAAAGAAATATAGCGTATGGCCTCGATCTTGAATAATTTTAATTTTCTTTTTTAAAAAATCGAAGATTGGATTATTTGATATGAGCAAAAATCAAATTGTTGGGCTACCAAATGCACCGTGGGGGATTTAAAATTTTTTTTATTTACATTGTCTAACATGACTCATCATCAAAAATATCAAATTTTCGATCTCTACCTACCCCTTCAATTTAAACCAAACTTGGTATGGAAGGTAAGTATACCACAGATATGTCTTCGTATAAATTTTGTGTTAGCTGTAGCGGTTGTGGAAATATCGCGTTTTAAAATCTCGTTCTTAAACCATATATTTTTATGGTTAAAGCTACGTGATTCGTTTATACCTCATTTCAATACTACTGCTGTTTTTAATTTTCCAAAAAATATATGTTTACTAATTAAATTAATATATGGAGCTCTTGCAAGATTCAAAGTTATGGATAAAAATCTAAAAAAAGATAGAAAATAAAGTAGACAAAAAAAAAAAAAAAAAAAAAAGATTTACAAAAGCAGTTGCACATAATTGCCTATATTTTTTTAACAGTGTAAGCTGCAAGAGTCATTGATACCTAATTTTAATCCATCACTTCTTGACTGTAAAATGCAGTGTTTTCAAAAAACGTGGGTCAAACCGCTGTATTTAAAAAACTGGTTTTCTAAAATTTTTTTAAAAAATATATATGTTAATTACAAATTATTCTTCTATACCGTTACCAAATCTCTATTTGGTACTCCCGCATGTTTCTGAGTTAAATTAATTTAATTTTTTCACATTTTTATTTATAACTCAGGATAGCGTAAGAGCTCCAAGAAGATATATGGGAACGGCATAGGGAGTAATTTATAATTAACATATATATTTTTTTAAAAAATTTAAAAACCCAGTTTTTTTAAATAAATTTTATTGAACCACGGTTTTTGAAAACAATGCATTTTGCAGTGGAAAAGTGAATAATTTGTGTGTACTAGTAAAATCACAATTTACGTATCTTTAAAATTAAGCATCAATGAATCTTGAAGCTTAAGCCGTTAGTTATGAATTATTATATAGGACTACTTTTTTAAAATTTTCTACAAGATCCTACATTTGGAAGAAGTTATACTTATATGATGTACATATTCTATACCAAGTTTGTTTAAAATCGAGTGGTTGATTTTATATGCTTGCAGTCACATGTATTTAACAATTCCATTAAGTTCAAATCTCAATTTTTTTGATTTAGTTGAAAAAATTTTTAAAATTGGAAATTGCAGATTTGAGAAACAACCCAAAAATTTTGTCCGTTTTTGACACATCCTTATTAAAAGATAACGACATCCAAAAAAAAAAAAAAACCCCCTTTTCCATATCTCACAATTTTGAGACTTTTGTATATTTTATGTATTTATAATACAGAAATTAAAACATTTTTGAACAATTAGCATATCACGGCTCTTTTCAACGAACCCAGTTTGTTGGGATATCTGTTGTTTTTATAAATTGTAATACAACAAACACACATACATGTACTGACATACAAAGTATGTCGACATGTAAAATTGTTGTTTTTCAAATAGTTTGATTTTATAATTAGGTAGACAAAAATATTCGCACAGAGTTTATTTTGTCTGTTCCCAGTTAAAAATATTCTCATAGAGTTTATTTTGTCTGTTTCCAGTTAAAAATAAAAGTACATGCTCATGCATTCTCATAAACGCGAAAATCCATGCTTACATATGATCACATGTGAATCACATATTAAGATATGTGACACATATGGAATCATATATGAGTCCATGCAGGCAAACAAGAAACCCATTTATGGTAATAAATGAAATCATATGTGTAAATGTATGTCATATACTTTCTCATTAATGATCATTTCTAATCTCACTTTCTATTTTAAAATTTATAAATGTTTCTTAGCCGAATCATATACGTTTGAGTTACATATATTGATTTGCGTTCTAATATTCTATGAATATTTCTGATTTAATTGTAAATGGATTAACCGTTTATAAGATAAAAAAATAAAGCGCATCATAAAACGTGATAATTACTTGTGAAAAAGAGATAGGATTAAGAAGAAAAAGCATTCTAGTTGAGAAATGAATTGTGCATTGGTGTTAGTTAATTCTGTCTCTTCTGATCGAAACAATACTTGTGTGTACGTAGTGTGACCAAACTCCACTTTAGCCACAGTCATCGCTGTGTCGACCGTGGCTCAACTCGTTAAGAGGTGAGATTACGATGCATAGCTTGATGCTAAGGTAGTGAGTTCAAATCCCAGTACGACACCAAAAAAATAAAAAGTTTTTCATATAGAGCAAATTAACAATATAAAATACTTTGTTAAATTGACACATAAATTAACCACTGACGAGTCCCAGGAGGGGGACGAAACTGCGGCAGTCTGGTGTATCCCTTGTTTCCGAAAAATTTTTCAATAAAAATGTTTTCTTCTTCTTCTTCCTGTAAAGTGACTAACTAAAAAAATTTAAATTAGGCGACAAATGCGAATTTCGGTTCAAAAGCTAGTATATTGAGAGGAAAACTATTAATGAAAATTATAAACCGTACTTTTCAAAGTTTTAATATCCAAACAATAGGTCTGTTCGTCGTAGATACTGCGGGTTTCCGTGGGAAGCCAATTTATCCGAAACAACAGCAATTTACACACAAATTTGACAATAGAAACGCTTGATGGTAAAATGGGCACTCGCGGTACCGTACCGCGTACAAAGCTAATATTAGCAAAATTTTCGCGGTAATAGATTTAACATTTTATAAAAGGAATAAAAACATTTTAAACTTCAAAATCACAATGTCAAAATTGTATATATATTTTTTATTTTCATAATTTTTCTTGTTTATTTAATATTAAGAAAATATTTTTCTTTGGTGAAAAACTTTATAAATTTTGTATTTATAGTAATTAAATGTGCTAAAGTCCCAAAACTTATTAAACAAATTGTGAAAAGCAATCTGATGTAGGCGAGTCCCTATCCGGATTTCATTCCTGCCTAAGGAAATCTTCAGGGGACTTTGTTATTAGAATTTCTAGAGATATTTGTACTTTCCTAAGTTAAAGTAAGTTTTTTTGCCTATTTATGAAAATTATGTTTATAGATGTCTTTCATTAGTCTTTTGGAATACTGAATGTCTCCTTTTTCCGCATTAAATATTGGCCAATTAGTATAGCAGCTTGCAAAAGAATGTTAGAAAAATATGCAAATTTGGTGTGTAAGTTACACAAATGTTAATATTAATATATTATATTTAATATATTAATATTATATATTAAGCACACGATGCTAATTTACATAGTTTACATCGTCAATACTGCTCAAGGCTGAGCTAATGCAAATAACCGTCTGTGCAGTGCATATTTGCATCGTGTGCAAATGACCGTCGTGACCTTGATTATAATTTTATTATATTTTTGATTTCTAAAAAATGAAAAATAAATTTATATTTTTATATTCTTTTTTTATTAATACACATAAAGAATAAATTGGTTGGAATTCCATTGTAACCAATAAAATTTAATCATTATTCAATAATTTTAATTGTAAGTACTTAAAATTCATCATCAAATTATTAAACTGTATTGTAAACAGAAAATATATAAAATTAACCAAAATACAGTCACATCATTCAAACTATTGGTTTTCCTTATCAATATTGAAAAAATATTATCTTCTACATTACCTTTAGTACCAAAAACCAACCACTTTTTGGACATTTTATTCCTTGAATAAAATATAAGTTTTCGTTACCAATTTTAAAATAATATAAAGTTTTAAAATAGTTTTGGTAACTCTAATTAAATATTAAGATTAGCAACCCAATTTCTGTTGTACATACAAGTCTATTTTTAGACATTAATATTTAAACTTGAAAGAAAACGAATATTCAAGGTAGAAATTTGAAAATACAAATTCAAGTTGAGTTTAGGCTGGAGGTAAAGTAATTGCCTAACAAGCAAGAGGTAGCCGCTTCTAGCCCAGTTCGAGGCATCTCATTTTTTTATTTATAAAATAAATTTTATTGAACGCATGTGAATCTATTTATAAAATATTATAGTCCATAAACATAAAATGTTCAATTTTTACAATAAACATTCGAAATTTGTAAGTAAATATCGGTTGTTAGTGTAATATTAATATTAAAATTTAATAATAGTGATAGTACGTGGAACCTCAAAACTTCGGTTGCAACTACAAAACTGTTTTCTGTGTGTAGAAAAGCGGATTATAAGCTTGGATTAGCAATACTTTAACTCATAGGAGTTAAAGTTAATGAATAGTAGTTAGGGCCAAATTCGTCAAAATTAATATTATTTGTACAATTTATCAATGCTTTAACACAAAACCAGAGGAGCATTAATAAATTTTAAGAAATAAATATTTTATGGACCAAAATAAATTTAGTAAGTATTAAAAAGCATCATGTTGGAAAACTTCACATAGTTATAATTAACTTGTAGAAAATACATTTTCTCTTAAATTCAAATATAATCTTAAAAAAAAAATATAATTTTGAAATATCGCGTAAACCGCAATTTTAAGTCAAATATATTTTTTTTTTTGAAACACCACAGAAATTGAAAGAAAAATTTTGGAAAACACATAAGAAGTTAGTAAATTTAAATGAAAACACCAAAAAATATTAAACAATGGTATACATGTGCGAAATTCTTTTGAATGCAATTAAAAAATGTAATTTTGAGAATTTTTTTAAATTTTAAAACATAAGCCGCCATAACTTTTGAGACCCTTGCAAAAAGGGCTTCACGCAAACGGTTTTTAAGTCTCTAAATAATGGTTTATTATCGAGTAAAATCCTATTAATGTGCCATATACAAATTTAATTTATCAAGCTTTTTTGTTTATTTATTAAATTTTTTATGGAATCAATTAGTTTTATTACAATTGTGAGTAAAATTCTTACCGTTTGCATAAATCCTACTCGGAAAATTCTTGTTCTTTACTTTAACGAAAAATTATATTTTATGTTGCGTTTTTGCAACAACATGCTAAAACCAGGTAACGCGTCGAAGCTTTCATAAAATAGAGAAAGCGAAAATTAAATTTGATGACAGTTGACAGTTTTGACATACTCATGCAACAACACGAAATAACCATTTTAGCGAACAAACCACATTAGCAAACATCCCCTTACTAAAAAATTTCCAATTTCAAAAGGATTCATTTTAGGACGAAAATTAAAAAAATAATGTCTAACTGGACTAGAACGAATCCTAAGAAATTACAAATCTTTAAATCACTTTGAGCGGAAAAGTTGCAAAAGTTGACCATGACGAAGAATGTAAAAATCCAAAATGGTTTTTATCAGTTCAGTCAAATGTATTAAATTTTTAAAATCTACATATAATTCTTATTGTTAGCATTCTTTTCTTTGAATCCCTGTTCCGCTAAATTCTAACAATAAACCATTTTAAACAGAGCTTTAAGGGCTTAAAAATGTATGTCGGTCTAGTCTAACATTAATGTGTGCTACTTTTTTAATATCTAATAAGCTACATTCACCGCATATAGTTATTTGTTTTTGAAATGATGCGTAGTACTAGTTATATTAAAATCAAAACAATGCCACATGTTTCATGAGCATTATATTACAGGGTTGGCATAACTACAACACACGTGTCAGTAGTGGTACACGAGCCGATTTTCAGTGGCAAGCAGCATTTTCTTGAATATCGTAATTTTATTAGAAAAATTCATTAAATATATATTTTCGCTATTAAAATACGAACTTTAATCTGAAAATAGGAAAATTTTTCATATAGGCTGTAAATCAACTTTTGAAATGGTAAAGAAAAAGTTTTAAGGAGTCATAAATATGTTTAACAGAATTTTAGAAGAGAAATCAAGAATTAAAAAAGTTTTAAAAAAACCTGACGATAGATCAGGTCTAACGTGTAGTGCGAGTGCATGTGGGATTAGATATCAGTTTATCTATACCACGGTCAGTGATTGCACAGAAAATTTTATATAGACGCAATCGAACAAATAAAAATATAACAAATATTACATAATTAAAAAAAAAAAAAAACATTGTCACTGACGAAGGTTCAATACCAGAAACTGAGCAGTCAGAAAATTGAAAATTTACAATGTAGTCATGATTTTTAGAAAATACACTCATTCTTCTCTACCACGCCTTTCACCATTAAAATTAAATAAAATTGCATATTATGTCTAGTATTAATTGCAATTGTCTGAAAAAGACGTGACGTTAAAATTCAAACTCAAACAAAAATCAAACTTTGCTCTCTAGCAATTCTTCCCTAACTACGTAAGCGCCATCTATCGAATATACAAAGAATATATCATAGATGTGGCATCACTTACAACATACGGGAAAACAGTGGACATTAGAGTGAGGTAAGTTTCTAAAAATAGAACTGTTGTGTTGTTGGAGTTGTACTTCTGATATTATGTATGCAAGAACATAAACACCGTGTATTGAATAAAACTAGTTTTAATCACGACAAAACTCGACCTGACGAAAGATCAGTGGGCTAAAGCGCTCTGTCTAACGTGTAGTACGAGTGCATGTGGCATTAGAAATCAGTTTATCTATACCACGGTCAGTGATTGCACAGAAAATTTCATATAGACGCAATCGAACAAATAATAACATAACAAATATTACATTATTCAAAAAAAAAAAAAAACAGGGTCACTGACGAAGGTTCAATACCAGAAACTGCGCAGTCTGATTCAGAAAATTGAAAATTTACAATGTAGTTATGATTTTTAGAAAATACACTCATTCTTCTCTACCACGCCTTTCGCAAAAACGACATATTCTTCTTCTCTGGTGGCAACATTTTTAACAAAAAAAATTTTGCGAATTTCAAAAGATTGCACTACAAAAGATTTATAAAATTTGTAATTTTTTTAATTTTTTACAACAATATACGCATCGAAAAAATTATTCGGTAGCATATCTTTGCCATACTAAATTGCATAAAATTTAATCCGAAAATGGGTTAATCAAATTCTGTCGGCTCGATTTTAACCATATACAATTTGATAAACATTTATCGGAGTTTTGGTATTATATAATTAAAGGGTACATTGTAAAAACTTGATAAGCCACATTTTATTTTTAGTTTCTTTTCGCCTTTTAATGGTTGGAAAATTGAAAAAAAATATGAATTTTCAGAACGTTTATACTCTAGGTACTGGTAATAAGTCTTCAGCAAGACTTCTAGCAAATATTAGTCAATGAATGTCTAGAAAACTGCAAAAATCCATAAAACAATAAAAGTGGCTTTTTACTTACTGTGGCTTCAATTGTATTAAGTTTAATATTACTTTATTAATTTTTATAAAATAGAAGATTTAATTATATCACAATATAAACGCTTAATTTTGAGTAAAATTAAAAAATATATATAATATTGATTTTTATCAAAATTATTTTTTAAATTATATTTTTATATATTTGTTTTTATGTAACTACCCAGGCAGAAAAGTACAATCGGTATAGTACTGGCATGGCGTTGGCGAAGGTCGGTTATGTGTTGTCAGAACGTGGGATTAACAAGTTTGAGAGTATTTGCCTGTTATCCGATTGATAATAGTGGCCAACCGTTGCTTGCCACCGTTAGCCTAACGTTGGAAACTCAAAAAATTTGGTGCTTTCCAAATACTTTAAATTTAATTAATTTCGTGAAATGTTTATGAAAGACTCGCCTTTTTAAAAAAAGCCAAGTTCGGTATAAGTTTTTTAAATAAATAATTACTGATCGAAGGGCTAAAATATAATAAAATATTTAAAAAAAAGTTAATTCTACTAATAGTTGTAATTTTGGTAAAAACAATAGGAGCAGTGAATTTTGTGAGTTATAATGGCAAAACACTTGCTTTGAATACAAAATTGTGCTTCTATAGTAGAATATTAATTGTAACTTTGGTAATTTCTAACATGGTGGATTTTACAAAAATAACTACTTGGGTAAATATGATAAAAAAAATAATAATAATATAAAAATATTGTTTTCAGCATTAAACATTTCTTTACATTACGAAACGATAAAAGAAAATTGTTTAAAACTAGAAATAAAATTTCTATATGTTTATACGTACAAGATGGATTAGTAAGAGAGCTTTTGGAAAAATGCATTCATAAGAAAGACAAATGTTTTTTTTTTCGAAAATTAAACCAATTCAGTCATTACCTAGAAAGCCACTATCAAATTTAGAATTTCATTACTACAAGGCATTATAGCTTTACAATGCTCATACTTTATTTCTTAGCTACACTTCAAGAATTTTGCCTGAAATCAATTTTCAGATCTGGACACTTTTGGCAATATCAATGTTTAAATTGCTCCAGCAACAAATTACACGAGAAGATTTAAACCAATTGAACCACCTGATATATAGACTTGAAAAACAATAAAGAAGATTGTATAGAGAACCTGAAAATTCCTACAATCTTCATCAGTTATTGCGCGGCAGTTTATGCGTTGAGCACTGCACAGTGGGGTGTATCACAAATATTTTGGAAATAATTCAGCCATTTCTTACTGGCTCATCGGTTTGAAACTTCGCACAGCCATAATCAACACAACTTAAATTATAAGTTTCAAAGAAGGGCCCCCTAGATCCATCAGGCGCTGATCAATTTAACTTCAAAGTAAGACTCCTCGGCTATTCAAAAATTAGTTTTTCTTAATTTTTGTGAATATGTTAAACTTTTATTTTGCAATAATATAATTGTTAATCAACGTTTTGTAATGAAATTTAACGCTAAGCTGTACCTTGTTATTGTTTTGATTAAATTGTTATTATTATATAGAATGAAAAGAAATCCCACAATTCCTAAGAAACTTAAAAAAATTTCCTATAATGTGATTTTTTACATTTATTGTTGGCTAGTCCAAATAATAAGCGATGTTAAAAAAGGATAATGCTATCATATTTGGACCAAATTGAAGGAGCTTCCCCCGTTTTAATTTTCCAATTTCGGTGGTGTACTCAGAACAAAAAGTTTAAATTTGAGTAAAAAATTGGTCGAATTCGGCGGGGTCTGTGGGGAGAACAACATACTAGGGAATACAATTTTCCAGCAATCTTTCAGAAAAATATAAATACCATATGAGCTTCTTAAGAAACTTTTAATATGGAGGCGAAGGAGTCTTGCTACCTTCAAATCAAATTTTTTTATAATTTACAATTTTAGAGGCATTTTATTTTAACCGTGAACAAGATATTAAATTGAAGTTTTTTTGTTAAATTAAATAGCTTATTGTTACAATCACCAACACTTTTCAAAGCAATCGGATTTTATTTTCCGTTTGTATTGCCAAAAAACCGGACCAGGTGATTGCAAAAATGCTAAATTTTGATTTTCAAATGCATATAACTTTTGTATTTATGATATAACCCATATGAGTAAGCGTATTTATTGTTGAAAATTACAAGCAGATTACAAAAATCTTTAATTTTTTAAAATCGGTTGATAAATATAAATTTGGCAAGCTCTAAAATTTTTTGAATATTAGAGGTGTCCTACTTTGGAGTCTAATTGATTAGCTCCTAATGGACCTAGTAGTCCCTTCTTTGAAACCTTAGCTAGAAATTGCGTTGATTATGGATGTGTGTAGTTTAATGGGAATCCGATGTGCAAGTAAGAAATGGCTGAATTATTTCCAAAATATTTGTGATACTACCCAATGTGCGCTGGTGACAATTGCCTTTTATTTCGAGTCGCAGAAGGGAATTTTGGCAAAATCAGTGCACTCTTTGTAAAAAGTTTCAGCATATTGATAATATTGTTTCATAAATCGTTTTTTCATCAATTATTCATCATATTTATGAAAACTTCATAGAAAATTTTCATTAAAAATTATGACAAATGTTTCATAGACCTTCATCATTTCATAGAAAACTTTCATAAACTTTGTGAATATAAACTTTAGCTTTTTATTGAAATTTTTATTTTTTTTTTTTAAATTTAGAAAATATCATTTAGATTTTTTAATTCTTAAACATCAATTAAATATTATTTGATGTATTCTTAATTTTAAATAGAATTTTTTAAATATGTGACCACTTTGTTCTGACATGAAATCAGTACAAAATTTTTAAAAATTATAAATCCTGTGATGAATACTAAAAAACACAGCGAATTTACTTTCCCTATGAAAGTTGCCCACAAAATTCTGACAATTACTGAAATTTATAAAAAAAAATTAAGACTCATTTTTCGCATGATATTAATGAAGTTTTACACTTAATTAACGAAGCTTCGCTAGAATTCGTTCATTAAAACTTTTCATTAGATAAATGCAGTTTTTCATAAAATGTTACGAAAATTTTTATTTTATTTATTTTAATTAATAATAGTTTCATAAAAATTATAAATATTTTCCACTTTGTTTTTCATTTGGACGTTTTAACGTTAAACTTTGCTTTAAACTATAGTAAACCTAACACTGTACAAGGTTTCTCTCAATTCAGAAAACCTTGAGAAATAAGAGCCATATAAAGTCGGTTTCAGCAGGTGTTGAGTATTTTTGAAGTAGCCCATATACATTAGAGTGCCTCATTTTGAGGTTTTTTAAAAAATTGGTAGACGCACCACCTAAAAAAAAAACCAATATGTTTTATGATAACTCCTAAAATATTTCGGCTCTAGCGATAACATCCCGTAAGCTAAACTATTTTTAAAAAAGACTTGAAAACACGATTTTACTTGAAAAAAAAAATAGTTACGGTTCTGCATTAAAAAATTATTAAATACAACTTCTCGAGTCGAAATAATATACTTTGTGTGGAGTTTTCTTTAATGCATTTCAATGCAATTTTTATAAGAAAATTTAAAAATTTCTATTTTTAATAAATTATATCGACCTTTTCTATTGATTAATTTAATTTGTTTAGAATAATCTAAACAGACTTTCAAGGTCACTTCAAAACATAAAATAAAAGACTATTTATTTCATTTTTAAACTATCCGACGTTTCGCTGGGGAATTTTTTCAGCATCTTCAGGGATGAATTTTTATTTCAATAAATAATCTTTAGTCAATTTGCACATTAAAATTTTCAAATTTTTAAACGGCTTTACAATACGTTGACATCACGACATAAAACACGAATTAATTTTAAAAATAATTGCAAAAATAAATAAAATTAAATATCACAGTTGAAAAATTTTTTACTTAAGCTACGTATCACAGTTTGAGTATTAACTAATTTTTCAAACCGTTTTTCAATTTTGAATACATGTTTGGTAAGGTGTTAACATCCAGTTATAATTTTAATACAATAATGTTTCTAAATGTTCAGCGATGAAAAATTCCTCTCTAAGGTATTAGCAAATTCTCAGTTTTTTAGATTAATGGGTCTAGTTTTTACCACAGCTAATAAATTTTCTTTTTTCTACATAACGCATAAACTAGTCACTTTGACGAATGCCATCTTGTATTATTTCCTGAATAGTTCCTGAAATATTTGCAAAATAAATCCTAATTTTGAAAAAAAAAAAATAAAAAAACGAATGAAAATGGGTTAATTGTTTAATATTTTATAAAAATCGCATAAAAAAACATCAAACAAATTGCATAAAAATCATATTATCTAGAGCCGAGAGGTTGGTTTTTATAATTTTTTAATGCAGAACGATAGAGTTTTCTGATATTTTTTATATTTGACCAAATTATAGATAAAAGTTGAAGTAAATAATTTAAAATTAATTAAAAGTAGTGTTTTTGGAGGTTTTTAAAAACGCTAGAGCCGAAATATTTTAGGAACCCAGGTAGAAAAATACAATCTTTAAAACGTTTTAAAAGCATTTTTCATGATGGTACAAGCGTTTTCAGAACATACCAAATTACAAATTTAAAGCGTTTTGAGAATGTGCAAAATGATAACCCAAATTTACGGTCTGAGGATGGTATTTTATAACGTTCTCAAAACATTGCAAAACAAAATTTTTGAAATGATTTTTCAATCGTTAAATAAGTATTTGCAGAACATTTTGGCTTACAGTTATTAAGCGTTATGAAAACGACCCAAATGATAACCGATTTGAGGGTTGTAATTTTGAACATTGTCAAAACGCTCGAAAGACAAATTATAAAGATCTTTATGAATTGTTCATAAATACCACAAATAATGAAACATGTAAAATATGATTAAAATAATATAAATAAAGTAGCAAAACATTGTAATTTTAAATAGTTTAACTAGCGTTTTATTAAGTTTTGAAAAAGTCCTCTAAAATATTGCTTTATCTGTCCTCAAAATATAGTGATTTATAAAAGATATACAAGGACTATACACTTTATAGAGTCGCTACATTATGGGCTGGCCATATTGAGTGATTTATTGAACTCGGTTCATGAAGAGAAAAGCATATAAAAAAATTGCATAAGAAACCGAGTTCGCATATAGATAGACCCCTTATGACAGTGTTGTTTTTTAATCAGTAAAATATTTTGTAAAAAAAAGTATTTCTAAAGTACTATTGGCAAATGTTAGAAAAACGCTTTAACGCAATGGTTTTACATTGGTTTTATTTTATAAACCGTTGTAAATTTTGTACGATAAGAACTTCTAAAGTACTTTTTACAAACGTTGGAAAATCGCTTTGAACCAATGTTTTTACAGTGTTTTTATTTCACAAATATTTGTAAGTTTTGTATAAAAAGCATTCCAAAATAATGTTTTTTAAATGCTTTTTTTTCGTATTATTTGCAATTATCGCTTTGGAAACGCTTTTATTTTAGTACCATCAAAAACAAACGTTTTGAAAACTCTTCGTTTTTTGTACCATTCCAAATTTCTACCTGGGAATCATCATAAAACAAGTTAATCCTTATACTCAGGGGGTGCATCATACACTTATTTTTTTTTTGTAGGCACTCTAATAAACATACATTCATGTAAGTATTAATTGTTATGTTTTGTTATTTAATTAATAAACTATTTTGTTTATTTCAAGATTTTTGATTTGGAAGTCATGAATTTGAATATATCACAAAAACAAATATATTTAAATTTCAGCAAAATATATTAATTAAAGTAAAAAATGTATACTAAGTTTTTTAATTTTTTTCATTCAACTAAGCTCTAGCAAGAAATTTTGGTTTCATTGAACTAAGTGACAGCAAAACATTTTGGTGAATTTACTAATTTTTGCTAACTTTACGTATTTTTTTTTTTTTTTTTAGTGTAATCACATCGTGTAAGTTGTTGTTCGCAATAAAATTTAAACATATATTATTTAATCAAATTGCATATGTTTGAATCTAATCGTTATTTCACGGGCATGAATACAAAATTGTATGCAATTTTCACATATTAAAATGAAGACAATAGCTGACGTTATAAATGGCATACGAAGTTTTATATTTTGCCAAAAAATACATTTTAGGTAGATGGAAAATGTAATTATATTTTCAAAATATAGAAATATTTGATATTATTGGAAATATTGCTACATTCTGTGTAACGGTATTTTGTTGATAACACAGTTAAACACTAAAATTGCATGGGGCATGCGACTTATCAATTCTGGCATATTTTAGGGCGTAGATTACGAATGTGAACACGAAATTTTAATATTAGCTATGCTTTTTGAAATATTGAAAATTACACAAAATCTCGATGGAAGCCATTTTTCAAAGCACGGAAAAGTCTTTAAAAAAATTGGTTAAGCAATTGAAAATTGATAGCACGAGACCAGAGAAAAACAAAATCTTTTAAAACCGTATATACACATAGAATACTATGTGGGTAAAGACCACTACAAATGTAGTTTAAACCAAATGAAATTTCACTTAAAGAAAAGACAACTTACATTTCAGTAAATTCAACTAACATTGTCATTTGTTTTTTTATTGTTCAAAAAATTACTTACAATTGTAGTAAAAATGAACCACATGTTAGTAAAAAATAAACAATCATTTATTATATTTATTTTTTTAAATAATAAAAAAACTACTGTAAAAAATGAATGTGAAATCATAAAACAGTCATATGATGTGGTTTGTTTTTTTTAATGAACTACAAGGTTAGTAAAAAATTTAATTTGTTCTACAAATGACTGACATTTACATGAAAAATAAAGAAACTGTATTACAACCAAAACAACTACATATTTTTTTAAAAGACCTAGATTAACTCTATAGGTTTAACTTTTACCAAAAATCAAGTTTTTTCTTTAAAATTTCATAAATACATTATATAGGGTCCGCCATCTAACGTTTTTTTTTTCGATGCCGATTTTGCCAAAAAAAATCATCTTTTCAGATGAAGCACATACTGCATGGCCAGCCGAGGCAGCCATTTGAATGAAAATATTTTCCATTATTAAGCGGAAGGATTGTACTTTCAAATAAAAAAGAAATTTGAGAAAATATTCAGTAGTTTTTTTTTTTATAGCATTTTCAAAAAAAAAAAGTTACTTTGCGGACCCTTTATAAATAAATATAATAAAAATAATCACAAGTTTGTTATAATTTTTATTAAAAATAAAAATTATGTTTTTTCGACCTTTAATTGTGCAATGAAAATGAAAATTATTCAAGTTCGAGGCCATATACTCTATATTTCTTCATTAGGATATTGTCCTAACAAATAATCTATAGAGTTTTTGTTTTCAAATTTATTATTTGACCCTTTCAGGAATGTGTTGATAGATCTTGAATAATTTTCATTGCACAATTAGAGGTCGAAAAAACATAATTTTTATTTTTAATAAAAATTATAACAAACTTGTGAAAAAAGGCAAAGTACCGCCTAGTTTACTTTCCCTGTTTTGTTAACTAACTTAACAAAATATAAAAAAGGAGAGAGAAACAAAAAAAACGTGTATTGAATATCCACCAGAGGTGGATCTTGCACATCAAACAAGTTTTTCAATTTATTTTTTGATCAATGGTTATAATCTTTAATTTCAAACTCATATGTATATTAGTTCTCATGTAGTGAGTAAACTATTTCATATGAATGCTTGAGGTTTGGCATGGGATTGTTACCGCTTTCAAAACGTGTTCTGATGATGGGAACCTAGAAAATTCCCGAAATAGATCTATCAACACATTCCTGAAAGGGTCAAAAAATAAATTTGAAAACAAAAACTCTATAGATTATTTGTTAGGACAATATCCTAATGAAGAAATATAGAGTATATGGCCTCGAACTTGAATAATTTTCATTTTCATTGCACAATTAAAGGTCGAAAAAACATAATTTTTATTTTTAATAAAAATTATAACAAACTTGTGAAAAAAGGCAAAGTACCGCCTAGTCTACTTTCCCTGTTTTGTTAACTAACTTAACAAATATAAAAAAGGAGAGAGAAACAAAAAAAAAAACGTGTATTGAATATCCACCAGAGGTGGATCTTGCACATCAAACAAGTTTTTCAATTTATTTTTTGATCAATGGTTATAATCTTTAATTTCAAACTCATATGTATATTAGTTCTCATGTAGTGAGTAAACTAGTTCATATGAATGCTTGAGGTTTGGCATGGGATTGTTACCGCTTTCAAAACGTGTTCTGATGATGGGAACCTAGAAAATTCCCGAAATAGATCTATCAACACATTCCTGAAAGGGTCAAAAAATAAATTTTAAAACAAAAACTCTATAGATTATTTGTTAGGACAATATCCTAATGAAGAAATATAGAGTATATGGCCTCGAACTTGAATAATTTTCATTTTCATTGCACAATTAAAGGTCGAAAAAACATAATTTTTATTTTTAATAAAAATTATAACAAACTTGTGAAAAAAGGCAAAGTACCGCCTAGTCTACTTTCCCTGTTTTGTTAACTAACTTAACAAAATATAAAAAAGGAGAGAGAAACAAAAAAAAAAACGTGTATTGAATATCCACCAGAGGTGGATCTTGCACATCAAACAAGTTTTTCAATTTATTTTTGATCAATGGTTATAATCTTTAATTTCAAACTCATATGTATATTAGTTCTCATGTAGTGAGTAAACTAGTTCATATGAATGTTGATGTTTGGCATGGGATTGTTACCGCTTTCAAAACGTGTTCTGATGATGGGAACCTAGAAAATTCCCGAAATAGATCTATCAACACATTCCTGAAAGGGTCAAATAATAAATTTGAAAACAAAAACTCTATAGATTATTTGTTTGGACAATATCCTAATGAAGAAATATAGAGTATATGGCCTCGAACTTGAATAATTTTCATTTTCATAAAAATAATCTTTAAAATTGCAAAACAAATATCTTGTAATGCGCAACATATTTTTTAAAGCAGTTTTTAAATCCGTTTAGTGGTTTAGGATGGAACTTACAAGAACAAATTTTTTTCCACTTAAACTTAAGAATGGAAAACATCGATAAAATATATAAGGGCAAATGTTTTTAATATAGGTTAGAATTGAGCCCAGTATAGACCTAGAGCCCATATAATGGCCCACCAAAAAAATTGGTGCAAATGCTCGTCCGCACGCAGCAGAATGGGTTCAGGGAAGGCGTTATTTTTAAACTTAAAGAATTTTTTTGATGAGTTATCATAAATACATAAACCCACAGCATTTTGGAAAAAAAATTGTTTAACCTGCCTGTTAGGGGCTTTTTTGTCAAAAGTTTGTCATTTTCGACTAATGATGTAGGGTACATATCCTTAAGCTAGTGAAATTGCATTTAGAATTTTTTCAAATCTAAATTTTTCAGAACATATTAAAATTTGTATTGGTTTTTTAACAAAGTTCCAAGATTTTTGGCTAAAAATTAAAATTTTTTAAAAATTTTTTAAATTTTGAATTTTAAGAATTTTTAACGACTAAACTACCCAGCAAAACCACACATTACCAAATAATGGGCAAAGTAATACATTGCTATATGGTTCCATGCATTACAACACACCTTACTTGACTGATGAATTTTACAGGCGATGAGCCTAAAAGCAATCGGTGGACCTAGTAGGGGGTAAAGTAACTTGTTACTTTTATTGTTACCAGGTTTGGAAAAGTAATGTGTCTATAAATAGATTTTCATAAAAAGATATTTATAAAAACAAATTATTACAAATAATTTTTTTTCAAGTAAGTAAATTACGTGTTCGCGCTTTGATTCGAACCTGGGGTCTCGGGTTGTTCGGCGAGAACTCTACTAACTGAGCTATCGTCACATATAATAATAGATTGCTTAAAATGTAAATGAATTGTTGTGCTTCGAGTTTTCGTTTGTGATATTAAAAATATACATACATGCTTACAAAAAAATCAAAAATCTATCTAAAGATAGAATTAAAAAAAAATATGTTAAGCATTACTTTACGTTTATATTTTATGCATTATGTAATAGATGATCGGTAAGTCATTAGTATATTTTTTGAAATCATGTAAAAGGTAATAATGTATCATTACAAGGTAACCCATGAGTGTCAAGTTATTGGTAACTCATTACTTCACGTTATGTTTCAAAATAATGTTGAAGCTAAGAAGTATACATTACAATGTAAAGCATTACGTAACCAACTAGTGGTAACTCATTACTCTATGTTTCGAAATAATGCTAAATATAAGGAGTATTCATAACAAAGTAATGCATTATGTAACCCATTATCGGTAACGCATTGCTCTTTGTTGGAAAATTGTGATATATATAAGGAGTATATATTTCAAGGTAATGCATTACTTTATCGCATCTGTTATCAAAGTTTTGCTGGGTAATAAGTCTAATTTAAAAAATTTACTTTTTATTTTATCGTGAAGTATTATTAATACGGAGAATTTGTTGTATTTAAATCGATTAAATGATAAAGTATTTTTGGTAGTTAACCAAAACAAAATCACGACAAAAAAACAAAATTTTTATTTTTAAATTTAAATAACTTATAAAGTAGTGGAGATAACCTAAAGCTATAAATATTTTTTCTTTATCCTACAACGTACATTAATATTGGCAAAACATTTTAGAAATCGGTCCACACTCACCATCCAAAAGCTTTTATATACGCGAGGTAGTGAACTTTGACAGCCTGTAAGTACACCCTGTACTAAAACAATATTACAAAAGATTAACACATCTTTCACAATTTGCAATTCGATTTGTACATACAAAAATTCCCAGAGGGAATTTAATAAAAGCATACTTAGAAACATTTTTTTCATTAAAATTCTGTGAATTTTATTAAGTTTTGTATAATTTATGTTTCCCATTGTGTTAATTTTGTATTTGCATTTGCACAGTTTCCCTAAACTACTTTCCACATAGCAAGTCATTTCATACATTATAAAATATTACTTACCATTTATCATAAAACTGTTCCTAATATGCTAAATCTTTACAAAATGTCAAACTTATATTGCATTTGGTGTACATATTTCAATCAAGCATTCTTGGTAACATATAACAAAATAAATATGAACGAACATAATATATAATAAATAGGTCATTTCTTTTACAAAAAAGTTTTCGAGAACAAAAATAAAGTACAACACAAAATAGTTTTTTCTCTGTGAAATAAAATATGTCCCAGCAAAATTTTTTTGAACAGATTACCTTTAAACCTGTTCTAGAACAGCTTCTTTTACTACAGGTTATATGGGGAGTCAAAATGTAAGGTGTCACTGTCCTAGTACCAGTTATATAACTAGTTCTAGAAGCAGTTCCAAAGCAACCTGTTCTAGTTTGGAGGTAAAGAATATATTACAAATAGGACATACTCCATATAAAAAGAATCGTTTGTAGATCAGATATTAGAACTTGTTATAATACAGTATAAGTTATTCTGCAACCTGTTATTTAGATTTTCCTATTTTACTTGAGTATTAAATAAATAAAACTTTACTGAAACATAAATAAATTAAATGTTATAAATAGTACAGATAAGAGAGTAGCCGAAACAAAATTCTGTGAAAAGGTAAGTTTATCTTATTTATATACTAAACTAAACTATACTAAATTCTAACTCTAATTTTATGGTTTCCTTGTTTCAAGTTATTGGAGTGTTTAAATTGACAGATATTTTTTTATTCTTGGTGCAAATGAGAAGGAGGTTTTAACATCGAAAAGTAAATGTAATATTTAACATTATTGTGGTGTATTTGTTATATATTTATTAAATAAAAATAATTGTGAATACATTAACAAAAAGAACAGCATTTTTAATATAAAAAAATGGAAAAATTTATTAAATTATCTATGGATTCATATGAAATACAGTTGATATTTTTATTACGATTTTCTGCTTAATAGTCCCAAATAAAAGTGGTATAATTACCAAATTGTTGTAGTAAAATGTTATAATATTTTTATCCAAATCCTTTTCCTAAGTTGATTGACAAAATTTCCTAGAAATAGTTATTAGTGGAAACGTACTTGGTACTTTTTATGATAAACGTCCCCCTAGATTTGTTTGTGTGTACCGATCGGATGAGTAGTTTAGAAGTTTTATATATACTGCCATTGTTTTTTTTTTTTTTGGAATACCCCACTGTGTGACGTTTCGTCAATTTTATGTTGACTTTAACAAAGGTCGTAGTATTATAGTTTTACTTTACATTAAAACATAAAATTGTTATACATAAAATAAAAAAACATTTTATTTAAATTTAAATACACGCAACATTTAAAACACAACTTAAAGGTAATATTACAGAAGATACCCTGTGGGAAATGAAGGGTCGATTAATCCAAAGTGGTAATTCTGTGATGTATGATTGGGGGCACGTCACACAACTGGTGAAACCAAAATTGTGTTGCACCAAAAAGTGTTAATTTGGGTGAAATGTCCAATCCCGTGACTATAGTTATGGTGACAAAACATTCACTGGTTGGTACCAGATATATCATGTAACTGGAGGAAAAGTAACATAAGATCAAAGTGTACTGAAGCAACTAGGGTCGTTGCAGTTGAAGTTGCTACTGGTCATTGAACTGGTTCAAAACCGCTGGCAGTGCATGAAAACATGGCAATTAATACCAAAGGATGCAGTTCCTTGACTGCTACAAAGTGGATACAACACTGATGGAATTTTTTATGTACCGACTTTGTGATAGTATAAATGAAGACGTAACACTTCACTGGATTAAAATAACTGAATACTTAAATGTTCAGACAGTGACCAAGTTTGTCAGATATGGCGATTTCTCGCCAAACGTTGCGATCTTAAAACTTGTTTGGCAAGTTAATTTTCAGAATGCCGACTGGCGATTTTACGAATGAATGGCGATTTTACACATAAATATCGCTACCAAAAAACTATCACCAGAATATGATTTTTTGCACAACTTATTCAAAAACATAAAACACTTTACAAGAATATAAATAAAAATTTCAAAACTTCTGCATATTGGTTTCGAAATATCTTGTTTAGATATTTTACAAGATTTTTGGTAACGATTTTTAATGTGTAAGTAATTAGCGAGTTTTAAGAATTTTATTGGGAACAAAATTGAATTTTGTTACTCTGCTTTATTAGTTATACATTACATTTGTGCTGAATTGTTGCAGCTCCTTCTTTGTATAAAGATATTTTTGTGAACTAGAATTATACAAAATTAAAATGTTTATGAAGTGCTTTTTAGAAGTGTAGTAACAAAACATTTTTAGAAATTGTTTGATAATACCAATAAAGAAAGAACTTGCAAAAAATCTTTATTTTGAACATCCGGACTTCTTGTCTAGTTTATGTACTTTTCCAAATTTAAATTGAATGAATTGAATGAATTTAATGTTATAGTTTTGAGTTGGGTATAGACAAAATAAACTAATTTCAAAATAGATTTTTGTTGTGCCTTTTTGAAGGTTTTTTGAACAGGTGGTATGACACGCTGTTTTGGATAAGTGCAGTGACTCGTTCCGGAAGGGCTATTTCGCAAACCGTTACGAAAAGTTACTTGCTAATTACTTTTCGTAAGCCCGGCGACATGTACCCCTTAGACCAGCGCAGTGGTACGTCGCAAAACTATTCCAGTCAAACTACCCCTATCACATAACACATTGCGCTTACACTGTGACTAGTTTTCCTTCAAAAATTGTTCTCAAGTTCTACGATACGTACACCTTTTTTCCTACTGGTTCTGTTGCATATCACATAAATCATCAAATGGTCATACTTTGACGCTACCTATTCCAACTTGTCCCGTAGCATACTCATTTCAGTCGGTACGGTGATAGATTACCTTGGTCAAGTTATTCGCCACGTCACACTATGCTTCGTTCCCATATAACGAAGGGACAAAAATAGAAGGAGTAGTCAGATATTTTTGAAATTTGGTACACAAGCATAAAATAGCTTAGTTAAGAAAAATAAGAATTTTTCATGTGTCCTGAAATTGAAAAATATAATTTTAGCTTCAATAATGCCCACAAAATTACAAAGAGTGGTCATGCTGATACACATGCAACTAGCAACGTGTGTGTAAATTTTTATTTAAATCGGACTAAGGACTCAAGGTCCTGCTATATATCCTGCTATATAGTCTGATCGTAATAAATTTTGGTATGTAAATTGATATTTGCAAGATATATATTTGTGCCAAATTTGGGTAGAATCGGATTATCAATGTGGAAAATACAAAAACATCATTTATTGAAAAATAGGATAAACCGGTTAAACCGGTTAAAATGCTCTTGCAAAAATAAAACTATATGGATATTTGAAAGATAACATAAATGAAAAAATTAAAGAGGAAAACTAGCAATGTAAACGTCATTAAAAAATTATGAAAAAATCATATCGCACTTCCATCAAAATTTTTATTTTTCCACTTTTCGAAAAAAAATCGACAAGTAGTATTCATATCCGTTGTAAAAATATCGTGCTATTTTGCCTACTTTTTGATAATGAAATGGTTGGTTTAAAAATTCTTTTCCATGTGCCTTTAATATTAAATTTAAAATTGTTTTGCTTCTACTGAACATTTTGAGTCAATACCCTCCTGTTGATTAAGTGCGATATATTTTGATAAAAAAATTAAAATTTTGGATTTTTAAACAAAAATTATAATAGTTTAACTTAATAATTATATTTTATCACTGCTAAAATAAAAAACGTTAAAAAACATATAAAGACAAACTTATAACAAAGCATCATCGCTACTTGATTCTTCCCAAAACCAATTTTCGCTTAACGAAGAACTCATCTCGTCTTCTGTTATCTCATCTTCGATTTCAACATTTTCTCCAAGAATATATTTTCCAATTTCAGCATCTATTATTTTATTTTTAATCTTAATGTTTCTCTTTGATGATAATACGGGATCTGAAGACAACAACAAATATGTCATTAAATCTGTATTTGTGTTTTCTCGAGACGTTTTTCTAGTGTGAGACAATCGCACTTTCCTCACATTTTTATGGTTGGCTTCCTATGCTTCTTCAGACAAACATCCTTGAATGAAAAAAAGCTAATTAGTTTTTTATTTAATTTTTTGGGTCTCCGAGTTTATCTTAAATGTTAAACGTGTTAGTGGTGTTCTATGAGGAGGGGCTGAAATGACCCCTAAAAATGGCAGATAGAGGGTTAATTAGTTCCATGAAAAGAACCGTCATCAAATTTTATTAAAATCATCTATTAACCTTGTATTAGATTTAATACATTTTTTTTTGACTTACTCAAAACGCCTTTAAAAAAAAAATAAAAACTTCAGTGGGCCATAAAAAAAGAACTCGAGCTAAATTTTGAAAATACTTCAGTGGTTTTGGTTTACTAATGATATAATTAAATTTTTTTATTTTTTAACATTCAAAATATAAAATCGTGTTGCGCAATGATATTAAACACTCTTAAATGCCTGATATTTGAGTAAAAATTATAAAATTAATCATTTAAAAAAAACGCATTTTTTTTAAGTTGTGGTAAAAATAGGCACTAATTTTTGAATACCCTGTTAGCTAAGAGAATAAACTTACAAAAACAGAAAAAAATATCTAATTTTATATACTTTTTTTTTATACTCCATCAAACTTAAGTAATTTTTGGATTTTCAACAAAAAAAATGTGTTTTTCCGAGCAATAAAAAAAGTTATTTTGTAAATAAATTATAAATTTTAATTTAACTGCAAATATATCAAAGCACTTGAAAACCAAATTTCGAGCGACTTTTTAAAAAAATGAATTTTTCAGAATTATTTTTGTGAAACAACTAAAACTCATTTTTCTGTTAAGTAATTTTTGCAAGAAATTATCTGCTTTTAACGCCCTCTCGTGGTGGCAAAAGCAATCAGAAAATTTTTTTTGTTAACATTTATTTGAGATACTTTATTATCTTTCAAAAAATCTGTATTTAAAAACAATTTGAGACAAAATTTTTTTTGATTTTTGTCTATGGGACAAAGCATAGTGCGTCACACAGTGCTCCACAGGCAGCAATTGTCACCTCCTATGACAAGCCCATGTTTAAAGTACCGGTCACTTGCATATAACAGAACCGAAACTAGGACTGGTTCATACCCACAAAGTTCAAGTCACGTGACCATTCCAGTGACTAATCCATTTCCCGCAGGGTATTTATATGGCACTTACCTTCCATAACAAATTTGGCAAATTTGGTGTCGAGGTAAAAGATTAGATTTTTTATGGTTTTATATGGAATCAGTTACTGGTGTAATGAAAGAAAATATCGGTAGTGAAAGAATTAAAAAATACGTAAAATTGTAAAAAAAAAACTTCAATTATATGAATGAAAAATATGCTTAAATTACCACTTTGAGACCCAAGCTAACAATTGTGAGCTTTGATGTTTTCTCCTAACACTGGATATGTCCCAAAGTGGCGGTGACACGTCCGGGATCGGACTTTTTAAATGAAAGGGACTTTAACATGGCGTTGTCATTGTAGTAGACGTATTTTCCCATTTCAGACACTTTGTGATATGTCCCAGAACAAACGCAAAGGGACATGTCCCCATGACCTAAAGAAATTTATAATGGCACTTACCTTAATAGATGTAACCGAGAACCAGTCCTATATTGTACACTTTGGGACATGTCGTCAAAATTGGAAAAATCGCAGAAAATTAAAAATTGCTAATAATTGTAAAAATCTCCAAAATTTGAAAAAATCCCTACAATTTAAAAAAAAAATTATTTTAAAAAATCGGTTACAAAAAAAAACCAAAATTAAAAAAAGCACCAAAACTTTTGACGACTTTTTTCCAAATTTGGAGTTTTAGTTTAATTTTAATAATTATTTTCAATTTTGAGTTTTTTTTTTTAAATTTTGCCAATTTTTTTAATTTTGAACATTTATTTTTTTAATTTCTGACGATTTCTTTCCATTTTAGCGATCTTTTGTTAGATTTTGATAATTCTTTCCAATTTTAAGCCTTTTTCCAAATTTTGCGTTTTAATTTAACTTGGTAATTTTTGACAATTTTCTTAATTTTTTACGCTTTTAATAATTTTTTTTTTTTAATTTTGGCAATTTTTTCCCATTTTTGTCGATTTTTTTTAAATTTAGTAGATTTTTTAAAAACTTGGCATTTTTTAAATGTATGGTAAATGTCGACCAACTCGCATTCACTCACGAGCTTTCATACACGCACACTCACTCACGAAGAATTTTTTTCAACTCAAACTTACTCACGTTCACGTGAGTAAATGTAGGTTTCACTCACTAATGAATCACGTTAATCACGCAAAATTCTGCTGACGTACCCATCTTCAGTTTCTAAACAAAATCTTAGCAATCTGTATTTTGTACCTACATAAACCAGTTATGTGATATGTCCTAAATTGAACAGATTTGAAACCGTTTTTTTTAGTACATTTGTCACTACTTATTCCACAGCTATGTTGAATTTTGCTAGTCCTGGGATAAGTCCTGTTTAACCACGTCACGGGATATGTCCTTCAAGAACAATTAACCCCTCATTGCCCGTAGGGGAGATTGATTGAGATGAAAGAAGTCCTATTGTATTATTAACTACATTACAGACTTAGACAGCATCAATTACATTTCGCAATCATTCACTTATGAAATTTTTCTATATCGTTAATAATTTCGGACCTACGGTCACACTTGGGGATTTAAACGCTTCCTTGAAAAAGTTTCAATTTTGTCAACAACAGACATTTAACCTAATAACAGTATTTGTGTATTGAATTACAGGCCAATTACTTTGTAACGTCTAATTACATGTAATTGGGTGTAATTAAGTAATTGATCTGTAATTAAATACCCAGATATTGTTACTAATCCCCATGTTTGGTATTAAAATTTGTATAAATTTTTCAAGGAAGCATTTAAGCTTATAAGTGTGAGCTTAAATGCTAATCCACCGATTTTCTGTGGTATATATACCTGATCAAACCTTGAATTTCTTATGGATGGTGGATTTGAATGAGGCTGAAGATGACATAGCCGCTTAGGTCGAAAGTGCGGCACTCCCTCTAGCCCTGATCACCACAAGATTGTTTTCATCTTTTCTTACATTTATTAACAATTAGTGTTTTCTATTTGTAATAGTAACATTTAATTATGACAGTTCAAAATTAAATGCAATTTTCAAAGATCAACAATATAAACAAAATTTTCAAAATAATTTACTTTTAATTATTTATTAATATAGTTAATAAAATGATTATAAAAATATTCAAAATGTATTATAAGAAAAAAAAAATTATGTAATGTATAATTAACGTAAACAACTACTGATTATATTAGTCGCAAACAATTAATGCTGATGCAATTTGTTTCCTCAAAATGAAAAATAAAATACAAACAATATTGATAATTGTTTTCCAATCAGAGACCCCCCATGGAAAGGCTATCAATTCTATTGATAATTCGACAACACATCACGATTGATAACACCCGGGTATGTAGTGTATGCCTTAGATTTACCAGTCAAAGCGATAAATTGCTCAGCAACTTCAACCGCTACACGAACTTGTGCCTCAGCAGTACTGGCACCCAAATGAGGAGTGGCCACTACTTTAGGATGATTTATTAGTTTTTTAGTAACTTCCGATTTGGGAGGTTCCTCGGGATAGACATCAAATGCAGCACCACCACACTGACCCGACTCAAGGGCATCTAAAACAGCTTGTTCGTCGATAATACCACCACGAGCAACATTTATGACTTTAACACCTTTTTTACATTTCGATAAAGCTTCAGTTGAGACGAGATCTGGAAAGAGAAGTCAGTTTACAAAAAATTGTCTTAAAAGCTTGGAACTAAATGCAATATTTAAAAACTATTATCCGATTTTTTCTTAATAAATAAATAAATCTTTTTAATTGATTTATTTATGTATTTAGAACGAAATTTAATATAAAGTAGAATGAGTGGAATTGAAAGGCTAAACATGGAGAACGATATTAAATGGATCAGGGAACGAGTTGAATTGGAACAGTGATTATAGGAAAAGATATTGTATTGAACTGAGAACGAACTTTGTTTTATCGGAGTATCTTAATTTATAATATAATTAAAAAAAAATAAATAAATCACCCTGTGGCCGCTTTAAAAAATGAATCCGCCGGGATCATTCCCGGACCTATTTCAATAAGCAGGGTGTAGTAATAATACTGCGGGACAAAAATGTTGTCCGTTTTTCCCTATCTCGTTTAGTTTCGGAGATGCGGGACACTTAAAAAAAAACACCATTTTATAAAATGTTTAGTATCTCAAAAACTAAGCGAGATATCGTAAAATGGACAAAAATGTTGCAAGACTTGACCCACGCAACACGTATCGATTATACAAATGTGTTAAGTGTTCCGATTTCATTCGTTCTGCTTCTATTCCATGTTGTTATATTTGGACCAATGTTCCATTCTATTATCTATATCGTTTAAATTTGTATTTTCATATTTGTAGAAAAACAAATAATTAAGACGCAAAGTGTTTTTTTCAGAAAAAATTAGTCCCTCCGGACCTAGCCTATTTGTAGTATTAGGGTGTATTAATGCCATATCTCGTTTAGTTTCGGAGATACCGGCCATTAAAAAAACGCCATTTTATGAATGGCTAGTATCTCAAAAACTAAGCGAGATACCGCAAAATGAACAAAAATTTTGCAAAACTTGACATACGTAACATATAACACAAATATGTAAAGTTTTTCGAGTACACTCCTTCACCGTTCCATTTCATATCGTTTCATTGTGGACCCATGTTTCATTCTATTATCGGAGTGTTTAAATTTGTATTTTCACGTACGCATATGGGTAAACAAATAATAAGGACACCCTGTGGCTGTTTCATAAAATATTAATCCCTCAGGATCTTTCCCGGACCTAGCCTATTTGTATTATCAAGGTTGTCCGTTTTGCTCTATCTCGTTTAGTTTCGGAGATACTGGTCATTCAAAATAATGGCCATTTTACAAAATGGTCAGTATATCGAAAACTAACACTTTTTTGTCGTTTTTTTCAATTTTGGAAATATTTATTTCAATTTTAGAAATGTTTTTTAAATTGGGAAATTTTGTAAATTTTGTCGGTTCTTTCAATTTAAGAGATTTTTTTTAATTTTAAAAATTTTTTTAAAATTTGTTTAAATTTTGGTGTTTTTTTTTAATTTGGCAAATTTTTTCAAATATTAATGATACATTTTCGAGATTTATTTTAAAGTTTGCCATTTTTTTTAATTTGTTGTCATATGGGCTATAAAACCTGTAAATTTTGTGTGCACCAAATTGATTTTCAATTAAACATTTAACAGATATTATTATATTTGAGTTGATTTTAAAATGATTAAAAATAAAAATGTACCTTCCCAAGTAAAAAAAATTGATGTGCGGCATATTCATATAATAAATTTAATATATAATTAGATATTAATTAGATATGCGATGAGACCAAATTTGATCCGAAAAATGAAAACATATACTTGTATCTAAAATAGATCAAATTATATCGAATTCGATACAATTCTATCGAATTAGATCTAATTCGATGCAATTAAACACAATTTTGTACAATTTGATGTACAATTTCATCCGAATTTTGTCCCCATACAAATTTTTGTGTATTATATATAATTGTATCTAAATCGTTGCTGCATTTTTTATCAAAATCAGCGAGGTGCCCTAAAATGAAAGCAGGGCAAATTTTATAAATTTTGATTGACGCGAAGAAAATCGCAGTCTAGATTTTTTTCGTTTTTGAAGAAAAATAGTTTACAGACCATCTAGAATCCGCTTTCAGATTGAAGTGACACGATTTATAAAACTGTTTAATGATATTATGAAGATTTATGAAGCCTTTTACATACATTTTTATGAAACTCTTCATTATATCTATGAAAACCTCATAAATATGATGAATAATTGATGACAAAACGATTTATGAAACAGTTTTATCAACAGGATGAATTTTTTTCCCTGAGTGTAGTAGCTTGGTTTTTTTTTTGCAGCAAATACGATAGCTGTAAAAAAGTTTTTATTTGTGCGGTAACGTTAATTGTTGGTAGTTAATTTTTTTTTTTATAGTTTTGCAAATAAAAATCTTCTAAGCAGTAGAAAAAAATCCTGGTAATAAGCAACAAAATCGGTCATTATATGAAATTTATTTTGTTTGTGCATTTAAATCAATTCCTAAGTTTTTTTAATAAACTTTAAAATAAAAAATAAAAATAAACACAATTTAAGTTAATTCAATAGCATTGATGGTTATTTTAACTTCGTATGTAGTAGATTTGTGTTAGTTATTTTTACCTATATTTGTATTTGTTTTTATAACTCTGCTTTTAATTGTTTGTTAGTTTTTTTTTTATCGGTCTTAACTGTTGTTGTTACAATATTTGTAGATGTGTTTTTAATATATAAAAATTACTACATTTTTAGTTATTTTTATCACAAATACCGTCATCACATTTTGAATTACATTTGTAGTTATTTTAACTGTAATTTTCAGTCATAATTTTACAAAATTTTTATTATTTCAAAAAAAAATTTTATTAAGCATTAGTCCTTTTTAAGAAAAAAATACTTACTCTTAGTAGCCGGTATTAAAGGTGTATGTACTGTTATATAATCAGCCAATGGCCATATTTGTTCCAATGTCATTTTCTCAATACCCACAGCTTTAGCTTCTTCCTCTGTTGTTATGGGATCATAGCCAATGATCTAGAAAAACATGATTTAATTGTAAATTAAACAATTAATCACTTGTCAAAGAATTGTCAATATTTGATTATTTAACAAAACTTACACGCATACCCCAGGTTTTCATACGTTGAGCAACCTCACGACCAATACGTCCTAAACCCAATACGGCTAATGTCTTGCCATATAATTCGGTGCCACTGTACAATTTTCTATCCCAACGACCTTCTTTCATACTCTGCACGGCCGGTACAACAGGACGTGCCAAAGTACCGATTAGAATGCATGTCAATTCACAAGCAGAAATTGAATTGCCTCCTGGTGTGCTGGGAGGAAAATGATAATAAAAACAAAATATCTATATAGTATGCAAATTTTTGTGTAAATTAGTGAACAGAGAAGGTTAACCAAAATTAAATATATAAATTTATAAGAACGCAGTATCGTATATCACATATGGTCCCCTTCATCGTGGTGTAGATGTTAAAAAAAGTAAAGTAAATAAGTTATCCGAAATTATAACACTATCTCTGAAAAGCAGATTTTAATAATACGTGAATATGTTGTAGAGGACAAACAATAATTAGACTGGATTTTTAGGTGCGCAATCGGACATTTATGGATTAAAAAGGCGAGTAAAAAATTTACACAGTTTTTATGTTAACATGTCTTAAATTCAAGAAATTTGAATTAATATGCACACATGATTAAAGTACTTGGGGAAATGTTGATGCAAATATTGCCCATGTTGTGGTCCTAGGGTTGCCACTTATTTATAATATATAAAATAAGGTTATAATATATAAAATAAGGGTTAAAAACGCTCTTCAGGAAAAGTCGTTTTAAAGACGAATGATTACGAAAGAAGAAAAAAACTTAGACTAAACGTTATTCTACGCTAACATAAAATACTCTAATCGAAATGACGTTAAGAGAAAAACTGCTAAATTAGCAGATTTTTTTTTAATATTTATAATATAATAATAGCAAAAATAAACCTGTTGAATCTACAAAGTTTTGCTAATATTTGAGCTAGTAATAGTAACAAATTAATCAGCAAAAATCAGCAAACAATTTGCTAAATATTATTAGGCCAAACAAATCAAACTAAAAGGGAAATTTGAATGGCCTTATACTAGTTTTTACTATTAAATGAGAATTATTTTTAAGTACTGGCATTTAAGTATTTTTAAATGAATTCAGTTGGCTGACATCTTAAAATAATATTTGGAATCTTTACTTTTAATTTAATATACCTTTTGGGGGTATGTGAAAAAACAACGTGCAAAAACTACACACAGAAAAATTAAGTGCCAACCGAATTGAAAAGTTTATTTTAATAGTAACAGATAATAAATTCAGTTCGAACAACGCTATTTACAGTAGATTTCTGAATATTTTAGGTGTTGCAACTAAAATTCAGTTCAAATTTTGTGTGAAAAGTAATGTGCAGTTCTATCAACCGACTGGAATTCGTAATAACCGAATTTGAGTCGTAGTAAGCAAATTTCAGTTAACAAATAGCAAAATCTTTCTTTGTGTGTAGTTGCAGAAAACTATTTTCGAAATTTTATTTGTAAATATCAATAGATATAAATTTATTGTAGTCCATTTTATGGTAAATTAATTACGATTTCCATAAACTAACGAAAAACTAAATCATATATTATACAATTATAAATTTGTTTTTTTTTGTAAATACCAATATTATGTATACCGCGAAAAAATTTATATAAACCCAAATTTAAGGACTCCGCGAAATATGGTTAAAGCTATGCACTATTTTTAATAGTAACATTGCAAAATCACCTAAAAAGATTTAGATTAAGAACACTATTCAAAAAAAAATTAAAACTTTCGATGAAAACTATTAAAATCGTGGTAATTTATTACTAAAAAATAATAATTTTGAAGAAGGTGAATGTTATATGAAGACTTATGAAGACTTTCATAGCGATTCCAATTCTCACTTTCACCATTCACCTCAGATTTTTAACCTCATTTTCTCCCTAATAATACAATTATTAGGGAGAAAATTAAGTTAAACGCCTTTAAAATCAACAAATATTCCAGAATCAGAAATCAAAATTGTTCAAATTAGTAACACGCGGGATATAATGATATTCAAAAATTAGTTAATGGTGATAGTGTGTACCCGAATAGCTACCTTTATTTTAGAAAGATTAAGTCCGATTTTTATTAAAGACACTTTAAATTATATTAAATATTCCAGGTTTTGCACTATTTCAAGGCTTTACGGATTTAGCTTTTAGGATTCTTAAGAATAAGTAATAGGGTGGGTGTCCCGAATAGGGCACTTTTTCGAATTGGTTGAAATAATAGCACTCAATCGATGCATATTAAAGAGCTGAATATGGGAAAATAAGTAAAAAAATGTTTGAAGTATATCTTTATTTCCCTACGAATTTTTTTTTCGAAATAAGGCTTCAAAGTTTCTTAAGTTTTAGCTTATTACTAGAAAAACATTTTTAAATTTTCTGTACAGTAATTTTTGTACACCAGAGTATTTTTTTAATGTATACCAAGTACAATTTTTATAACTTATATTTTTTTAAATTTGTACAGAAAACAATTGAAGGGCTTATTGTGAAAACTTGATATGCCACATTTTGTTTCTACACATCTATTGATTAATATTTGATAGAATTATCGCTTAAACACGTGTTACAGGTACCTAGATTATAAATGTCCTGCAAAGCCTAAATTTGTTACATGCTTTAGCCAATAAAATGCTAAAACAAACTAAACATCAAATATGGCTTATCAAGTTTTTACAATAAGCCCTTCAATTGTACTTGCTCAAAACTAAGAAATCCTCTGGTGTACGAAAATTACTCGACAGAAAATTTAAAATTTTTTTTCCAGTAATAAAGCTAAAATTACGAAACTTCTGAGCTCTATTTCGCAGAAAATAATTCGAACCTTTTTTTTTTGTCAAAATGCACTACAACCGGTAACCACTTCAGGAAATTTTCACTTATCGATTGAGTGGTATTACAAATGTTTTTTTTTTTTTTGTTATTCGGGACAAACAAATAAGTAACTCTTATTATCTTGATTTTAAAATATTACATAAACTTCTTAAAAAAGCATACCAAAACGAAAAAAGCGATTTGCTTTGTGATTTTTTTCTTAATTAAACGTCATTTGATATGTTTAATGTACAATACTTCAGCAGAAGTCAATATGACAATAATTCGGGAAAAAGAAATCCAGATTTTTTTAATAAAAATTTTTAATATTACATATTATAAAAAGCGCTCCAAAGCTGCTCTTTTAAGATTTTTGTTTGAAAAGTTTAGTTCGGTATTATTTTGAGATAATGACAGAACTGATATCTGCTGAAAAAGTTTAAAAAAATTTAAAATGTGACGGAGAAATATTGCTCTACAGTCCGCACAGGAGTTGTTTCTAGGTATATTTAAAACCTGTAGATTAACGCGAAACGCGACGGATATTATTTCTTTCATTGTCATTTAAAGGGAATTAAGCACTTTGAACACTATTTTATTTCATTTAATGGTAATCAGCAGTTAAACCTGTTGAATCAACAAAATTTTAGTAACTTTTGAGGTAAATTTGAGTTAAGTGACAGTAACTCATTAATCTTCTAAAATCAGAAAGAAAAAATGCTAAATATGTACAATAGTTTAAAAATTTAAAAAACTTTTATGTTTCATACTTACGACTTTTTTTTTATTATGTATTTAGGCCTGCTAAAACGAAAACCGCATTCAAAAAATTTTATTGGAGTAGCTTTTAAAATATTTTTAATTTCTAATTTTTGTGTAACTAGACTATTTTGACTATGTTTCTATTTAGGATAAAGCTATTTTGGTCAGACAAAACTTTCTATTACCCGGTAATAAGTTTGGGAATAAGAAATTAAGGTCGGTAACTAGTTACTTTTCTATTACAAACCCTAGTATATATGCCGATTCTGGTAACACCTTACAAAACATATATTACCTTCAGTAATTTTATAAATGACATTTTCTTAAATTTTTGTTGGAAAAATAAAATTGTTGTAACAAGGAGGTAACATGTCACTTTTCTATTACAAACCCTATTATTTTAACATGGACATGTTCATCGAGGTAACTGCTTACCTCGGTAACATCCCTATGGGGAATGAGGAGTCAATTGACCTAAAAGTGACTGGTTAAAGAAGGACTTATCACAGGACTGGTAAATTTTAATACTGAAGTGGGTTAAGCAGTATCAACTGTCCTAAAATTATCAATCCTGTGACTGGTAAAGGGAGGACATACCACTTAACCAGAATGCTTATTAACAAGAAAAAGCCAGTTGGCCAGAATTTTACCCATTGCAAGCTGTTTAGTTTTCGTTTATTTTTATGCCCATCTTTATGCCCATCTTTGGTTAGTCCTGTGGCATGCCACTATGTGGTTTAAAGCAGGACAAATGACCCCCTCCTATGACAAGCCCATGTTAAAGTTGCCAGTTGTTTACATAAGGTAGGGTTAAGTAGAGGACCGGTCTCTGGCACGATGGGACCGATAATGTGGCACACTCAGGACCGGTCCCATTCCGCATAAGGATGTTACTCTTCCCTTATAGGTAAAGAGTCATCAAAAACTTTTTATTTAAATCTTTAAGCTTTAGAGCGAATATTACTTTAAAATTGTCAAATTTGTACTCAAAGAGAGAAAATTTTGCTATTTGCAAACTGAAACTCTGTTACTACGATTCAAATTCGGATTTTATGAATTTTAGTGGGTAGGTACAACTGGACATTAGTTTTCAGAACAAAATTTGGCTAATTCAACTGAATTTTAGTTGCAAAACTCAAAATTTTAAGAAATCTAATGTGGATATCGTTCGTTGTCCTAACTGAATTTATAAGTTGTTACTAGTGAAATACACTTTTCAATTCGGTTGGCACTTTATTTCTCTGTGTGTAGTAAAAATTTAATTATATAAAATTTTAGGCAGAAACGTACTAATTATACCATAAGAGCATTTAAATATGTAAATTTGGTATTACTATTGGGTAGTCAGTAATGCCAATAGTTGGGTAGTAATGCAAGGGTAAAGAGTTTAACTAATTACCAGGTAACATGTTTGGTAATACCAACCTATTACCGAGGTTTATCTGGGATACATATCTTTTGAATAATGGTTTTAAATCGGTTCAGTAGCTTAGAACCTACTTATGGGTGGAAATTACAAGGAAAAATATATTTTTTTGAACAAAATTAAAAGTGGAAAACTAAAAAAAAAATATTTTGCAATGAAAAATGTAAAATATTTTTTTATTAAACGTAGTACTTCAACATTGAATAAAATAAATTTTTAAAGAATATCTCTGGATAAATACACCCAAAAAAAGTCTCAGTTGTGGCCATTAAATTTGTTGCCAATCGAATTCTGGCAGTTACGACAACTATCTTCATATTACATTATTATTTTAGTAGTAAAAGCTAATAAGCAGTTGTCTCATTCATGATGATTTCGAATGAGGAGGACTTTCAAAGAGAAACACTTGTCATTCCTGGTCTTTTGGTGACAAAGTGCTGATCATGATGGAATGGAATGTTGCAGCCAGACTTTCTTATTGATTTCAGCAATATCCTAATATTAACTATGTAACGACCTAATATAATCCTTTAACAACGTCCTATCAAATAAATGCCTCACAATAGTTTTGACCGAATTCCAACTAATCTTTTTTCTGGGTGTATCATTTTTGAAATCTTGAGCAAATTTCCTTTCATTTGAGTACACACACTTATATGTTTATACGCAAACCGGTTTTTGGCCCTGTGGGCCAAAGATAGAAAAAAATATTTCTTTTATAATTCCACAGGGGGTAATATTTTTTTTTTCAGGAACTTCCCATAGAATGCAGTTTTGCCAAATGATTTGTCCTTGAGTAGAGTAAGTGTTTCAAACTTCATCGAAAGTTCTTAACATTTGTGCGAATAAGCATAAAAGCCAATTTTTTGGGGACCGCTATATATGCATTAGGTCCAAACATGGACCGATTATAATTGCAATCAAGTGTCGTTGTCCTTGGGTTAGCATAGGTCGGTGTAGAATTTCATTGAAATAATTAATATTTGTGGTTTGCAGCGTACGGCTAAGAATAAAATCCATGGATGCGGGTATCGGTAAGGGTAATGTTATTTTCTTTTATTTCGGTAACGGTATTTAGGGGTAACGATATTTCGGAAACAGTTTTTAAGCGTTAACGGTATTTTACTCATTTCGGTAACGGTATTTTAGCGGTAACGGTATTTTAGTTATTTCGGTAACGTTCGGTAGCGAATTCCAATGACTGGCTAGGTTATGATCAAACTTTAGGAAAATATATCTATTTTTAACTATTATTTTTCTTTTTATCTTGTCACATTATTTCGGTAACGGTATTTTAAGGATAACACTATTTTAATTATTTCGGTAACATTATTTTAGCGATAACGGTATTTCAGTAATTTCGGTAACTGTATTTTAAGGATATTGATATTTTAGTTATATCGGTAACGGTGTTTTACGGATAACGGTATTTAAATTATTTCGGTAACGGTATTTCAGTGATAACGATAGTTAGTTGAAACTGTCTTGAATCTATAACGGCATTGCCGGCCATGCCTAATAAAATCCAATTTTTTATGTGATGCAGCCAAAAGGATAATATCATAAGATATGTGTTGGGACTTAGTAAACGGGATTCAACTTTTCTTCGCTCAAAACGACACTATGAACTCTCTTTCTACAACATCTGAAAAACCAGAGTTTTAATTTTACTACATAAAATAATACACTCATAATACTATGTAGGTAAACCCCACTGGAAATGTAGATAAAAATACATGAAATTTCACTTGAAGAAAGGACGACTTACATTTTAGTAAATTCAATTAACATTGTTATTTATTTTTTACTGTTCAAAAAATTAACCACAATTGTTGTAAATATGAAAAACATATGCAGTAAAAAATAAACAAACATTTATTTGTTTTATTTCTTAAATAAAAAAAATACTGTATAAAATTAATGTAAAATCTTAATACAGTAATGTGATGTGGTTTGTTTTTTTTAAATGAACTACAATTGTAGTCAAAACAGAAATTTCTTCTACACTTAAAAATAAAGATACTGTATTACAACAACTCAAATAACTACAATTATTTACAGCAGAAGTTTCCTGAGTGTATACTCGAAAGAACCCAAGTATCTCTTTGACCACCTTACCTTTGCAAGTTCGCAACGAAGCAAAAAGATAAAACCAATCAGATACCACAGCCTGATCTCAAAATGGCAGTTCTACTATTTTGCTGAACATCACTGGAACTTTCTGCCAAATAGCATTCACACCATAAACAACACAATAAATTTCAAAAAAGAAATAACTATTAATTTTTATTAATTAAATTTTTCATTTTTATGCCCATTATTTCTAAATTTTATTTATTGTGTATTTATTGTACTTTTTTTGCAATATTTCATTTTGTTTTATATATATTATAGGTACATACATATATATATATTTTTTTTTATATTATATTTTTACGTTTTATTTTATTTTTAATATTATTTTCCTTATTATTTCATTTACTATAATATTATCATTGATTTGTGTTTAATCATTATGTATACTAAATAAAAGGTAGCACGAATATCTTGCAAGACATTCGCAAGACTTTAGACAACAATAAATTTTTTTCTTACTCTAAGAAAACACTAATGTATATCAAGAAGAAAATTTAATTTTCATTGAAAATAAAAGCTTTTAAATTGAATTAGTTTGTTTTTTGATATTTTAAGTATAAAAATCGTTAAAACTGGCATCACAGCACGCAAGAGAATATTTTTCAACACATTCATGCTACCGTTTAATGCATACTATCTTATGTCTTGTTGTATTGGAAGAACGAATAAAGAATCTTAATTCGCAATTTTTGTTGAAAAAATGATTTTTCCAAGTAATTTCGACCCATACTTAAAATATAATGAAAACTGTTGTCTACCACTTGGCTTAACTTCCTCATAATAAAAAAATATGCTGATTTACAAAAATGGTATGAATAGGAAGTAGTTAAGGGCTGCACAGTAGGATATATCACAAAGTTTTTGGAATAATTCGGCCATATTTGCCTTTAAAATTGATATTTGCCTTAAAAATGTAACAATTTTAGAAGCGGCTAGCGGGAAAAAGACATACAAATTAAAATTTTTAACACAACTCGATCTTATATAAAAATGCTTTTCAGAATAGTATGTATAAAATATTTATCTGGAGCTAAAAGACTGTTGGTGCTTTTTGGGAAAAAATTTTATTTTTTTAATTTGTACTTTAAACGAATATAGATTTTGAATGGAACAAGATATTGCATTCATTTTTTTTTATTTAATCAAGAATTTATTTAGTTAAATAACCAATATTTAAAAAAAAAATTGGGCAGATTTCGTCCCGTTATTCGAACCTGATTCTGAAGAGATATTGATATTGTTAGTCTCTACAAATATGTTAATTTTTCGAAAATCGGATTAGAAACAAAAAATTGTGAATACTCAAAATTTTATATGCAAAAAGTTCTGTAGTTTCGATGGTCATATTGGCGCCCCCGGGGTGTTTGGAAGAAATAAAATCAAAACTTAAGCTTGATACTAAAGGATGTTTTTTATACAGGTATAGAACTTTAAGTTGGCAACAATTTTTGTCAGCTGTTAAGTGATTTAGTTTTATTTTGGTTTGGCATTTCTACATGAATAGACGAACTCCTGAACAATGCTTCCAAATTGTGTAAATTTATTTTGAAAATCATGGTTCTGTTCGAAATACGTATCGCACACTACGTCCATTTTACGGTCAACATAATCGTTCATCAGAGCAATTAATTCGTTTTTAACTATGGAACGTTTTCGCACCACGTTTACTCTAAATAATAATATGCATCCACAGAGACGTTGTAGAGTGCGTACAGAAGTCATTGCTGCTGTAGAGCGTAGCGTAGAGGAAGACCCCAATCAGTCTATCCGCCATCGTGCACAGGAGCAAGACCGCTATAGAGCCATGATTACTGACTTTTTCGTTCATCAATTAAACAACCATGATGTGCAGGAGCTGTGGTTTCAACAAGACGGCGCAACATGTCACACAGCTCGTGCCACAATTGATTTATTGAAGGAAACGTTTGGTAGCAGCCTAGTTTCACGTTTCGGACCCGTAAATTGACCTCGCAGATCGTGCGATTTAACGCCGCTGGACTATTTTCTGTGGGGATATGTGAAGTCGCTAGTCTACGCCGATATGCCCAATACGATTGATCACTTGAAGGACAATATTCGCCGAATTATTGCCAATATACGGCCATAAATGTTGGAAAAAGTCATCGAAAATTGGACCTCCAGATTAGACTACGTCCGAGCCAGCCGTGGCGGTCATATGCCAGAAGTTATATTTAAATTATAATGCCAGAAGATTATCTTTCGAATAAAGGAAATTTCATGTCAATTTAAAAAATTCATCTTTGTTTTATTCCATTTCAAAGTTATATACATCTATAAAAAACACCCTTTACTTCACTTATGCCTATTACAAATTTCGTTGAAATCGGACCACTAAGTAAGAAATGTCCGAATTATATACAAAATTTTTGTGATATATCCCACTGTGGGGTGGTTAACATTGATTATTTTGACTAGACGCACATTTATGCAAATATTTTCTTTTTTTGGTATGTTAATTACTTACTTTCATTGTAACGTTTCTATTACTTACACGTACATATGTTGGCGTATGTACCTTAGACTAAAATTATCCCTTGATTAAGGGACTATTTTCGTAAGTGTAGGTGTCGATAATCTTGTATATACGTTTTTTTTTTTATAGGGAGCATTTAAAAATTTTCGACACATCTTGCAGAAATTGCACTTAACTTGGCATTTATATTCTCCTAGTTACTATGGTGTTAACGTATTTCCTCTTTTTTAAAAATTTGGTATAGTTCGCGTTTAGTCGCAGCCAGGCTTGCCATTCTAGCATCCAAATTTATTCTTGATTATAATTTTATAAAAAAAAATACCCGATTTAAATTCTGTAAACGTCATTTGTTAACTAATAATAACAAATATTTTGCTATTAAAAATAAAACAAATTGAAAAATAAGTTCAGAAATAAAAAATAAATTTGGATGCTAAAACGGTAAGGGTTTTTAAAAAAGGTGTAAGAAATATACAATGTTTTAATTATGTTTTAATTATAATAACTTTTGCACGTATCTACAGAAAATTAAAAACGTGGTGTCATTTTAAAGATCAAATCCCTTCTTTAAACAGTGTTGCACAAAAACGAATATCTCAAAAAACACATAATTAATTTTTGTGAAATTTATTTTTCAATTAACTCAAAGTATTACTTAGAACATACAAAAATAACAAGTTAAGAATCAGAGGGGTCCAAAAATAAACAGAATTTTTACGAAAGTATCTTTCATATTTAATTTAAAATATTTTATATTCGCATGCCAAGCATGGGAAAATCGGAATGGAAATGTTAAACAGGAGACCGACCACATGTAGTTGAACTGCGTGCACAGATTTTCACATCACATGTCCTATGTTTATCACATCATATGTCCTTACAAAAGGACATTTAAAGTAGAATTTTTAAAAAAATTATTTAAATATTTGTAGTCATTATATTATGCCAATATGGATATTAGATGAAAGATAATAATCTCCGCTATTCCATAAAACTATTTGTCGTAATATTTCAGGACAAAAATTTTAAAAATGTCTTTTCAAATATTTTAGGTATCCATCTAAAAACAAAATTTTAATATAGTATAATATATATTATTTTTTACATTTGATTTTACATTTTTACAGAGCTATTTCAAATGCTAATAAAGATAGAAGTCTGAAATTTGAATTTGTATGACATAGTAGTAAAACATTTAATATTTTTTTCTTTTGCCGAACTTATTTAAAACAGTCATGGATATTAAAGTATAAATTTTTTAAAAGGACATTTTTAAAATTGTTAAAATTGGTCCTGAAATATAACGATAAATACTTTTGTGGAACAGCAGAGATTATTATTATCTTTCATATGATAGTTTTTTATACTTAATTATAATTATTTATACTTAATATACACTCACAATATTTTTTCCGTAAAGACTACTGAATTTACACATTGAATTAACTGAAAATCAGTTAAAAACAGGACCACTTACTTTTCGTTTAAAACAATTGTAATTTTTAGTTTATTTTCAACTGTTGAAAATTTAATTGACAAAATCCATAAAAACAATAGATTGTTTTCGTTTATTTCAATACTCAATATAATATAACAACTTTTTGGTTTGAATAGAAAATTTTAACTGAATATTATGTTGAATAACAGACAGAACGTTAAAAAATATACTTCTTTGGTAATTTAACTGTATATTCCATTGAAACAACTTTACCGATTAAACTTTTAAACAACTGTTGATTTTTTATGGAAAAGTTCTTGTGAGTGTACTTTATATAATTTATATTAATTATGTATACTTAAAAATACATATTTAAAAAAAAAAACACTAAAAAACTGTTTCTCTTAATAACAGTTTGCATTTAAAATTTAAGCGAACTCTTAAAAGGGCTTAAGCAGCTTGGATCCTCTTTCGTTTGTCAAATATAAAATATTTAAAGTATTTTTTTACAAAAAACTAAGGAAAATTCAATAAAAATATGCAGAGTAAAAATATGCAATAAAAATAATCATTTAAAGCAAAATAAGTAAAAATATGCATTTAAAGTGAAATATGCAAAAATATGCATTTACAACAAAATATGACAAACTATGCACTAACAATTCGATGCCATTTTAAGGCAAACTCTTTGTTTCGCAAAGATACTTTGTTTATCCTGTTCTCAGACTAAATGAGAAAAAGTGCATTTGCATTAACTTCCGGGCCCTGGTCATGGTCATTCACACATTGTATATTTCTTATATATTTTGTTAAAAACCCGCAACTTTTGATCAGCGACTAAACGTGAACTATAACGAACTTCGTGAAAAGGAAAGATATGTAAACACCACATTAACTAGGAAAATGTTTAGAGCAAGTGCTACTAAAATCATAAGAGGTAAAATAGATAATGTCATTTTTATGCTCATTGTTTTTAATATGTCCCTATTTTAAACAGCTTAAACGTTTATTAACCTTAACAATGAAATTTAAAATACTAGCTTGACATAAATAAACAATGAATATTTTAATTAATCACTTATTTAAGGCAATAAGTACCGAAAAAGGTTGACAAGGAATCTAGAAACAAAGTGATTTAAGAAAATGTAGAATAAGTAATAATTTTCACCAAGTAATTACACTTTAATTAATTTTTTTTTTAAGTATTTAGATATTCTTAAACCGAATAAAAATAATGAAAAAAAAAATCCATCGAATCGCATTTATGAATCGGCGTTCATATTTTTTATAACCACTGACCCAGGGAAAAATACTTCATGGGTCAATATTGCGGAGATGTACTACAAAACGTTTATATTTTTTATGAAATTGAATCCGATATAAAATTAACTTTCATTTAATTGCAATCTTGTCAGAAAATCTTTAAGGGTAAAGCACTCTTAAAGATTTTCCCAGAAGGATCTCGAAAATTGTATATTTTTGGAATTGTCCTTATAGCTCTAAAATTGATTATACATTGAAAAAATTTAGGTTTTTCAAAATTCGTGTTATTTTATTTCTTAAATAAAAATACTTACTTTAATACAATGACCTTGTTTTTAGTAGCTGCTGGTACATCAATATTGTCAACACCGGCTCCAGCACGCCCAACAACTTTTAGGGAACCTGCACCAGCTTCCAATACTTGTTGGGTTATTTTGGTATCTGAGCGAACAATGGCGGCATCATAGTTCTGTAAAAGAATAAAAGTAACAAAATTCACTGATTAAAATTATAATGATTTTAGAATCAAGGACCAAAAATAACAGTTATTTTTAAATTTTGAAACTAAACAAGCATATAGAGTTAAATGTCAGAGAACTGATTCAAGTATATCATGTTGAACCTTGTCGAGAAGTCTTTCATAAAATGTTCTGCTTTTTTAATTTGGAGTTTTATTTTTTCGAGAAAATATGAAAGTTATGTTTTGACTTTTATTTTTTCGAGCAAAAATAAAAGTTGTTTTTGCCCAAAAATGTTTTAATTTTTTTATTAAAAATACAAAACAGTTTCTTTCGGACTATCTATATTTTCATAAATTTAGTTAGAATATTGTTCTGCCTCAAGTCCAAAATCTAATATGATATTGTCATATTAGATTAAATTTGTTGCTTTTCATTCATATTAGATTTTGGACTTGAGCTAGAACAATATTCTAACTAAATATATACAAATATAGAAAGTCCGAAAAAACAATTTTTGTATTTTTACCACGGCTATACGGATCTACAAAGTATATTGGCATGTAAAATTTTTTTCTTTTCAAATAGTTTTGATTTAATAATTAGGTTTACCAAATCAGCCAGTTTATCCACTAAGGCAGACAAATTCTCATAGAGTTGATTTTTTTGTTGTATGTAATGTCTCGATGTGAGTTAAGCCAATTATCGTTTTTTTATTGCGGAAAACTGAAGATTTTGGTGATGACAATAAAACAATTGTATTGTCTATCATGAAAATGGTCAAACTTTTTGAAAAGCAATAAATATAATCACATATGAAAATATCATATTAGATTTTAAACTTGAGGTAGAACAGTTATTTTTTGAGTAAAAGTAAAAGCTATTTTTTGACTTTTTTTCGAGCAAAAAAAAAAAAAACTAAATATCATTAAACCGGCAAAAAATTCATATTTTCCAAAATAATCGTGGTCTTCGTTTTAAGTTCTAATATATGACCAAAAAAATTTTTTTTGTGTAATTTTATATTTTTTGGTTGTGTTATATTTATTTTGTAATGGGATAAATGCAATGAGATTTATAAATTGATCTAATTAATCTAAGAAAAAACTGTAATTTTAATATTTTTAAATTGAAATCTTTAATTTTAAAATGATTGGATTTATCTTGCATAAACATCGGCTTACATATACACTAGGGATGCCAATCGGGATTGATATTTACAAATCCCGGGATTCAGGATTTTTTAAATACCGATTTGTCGGTATTCCGACATACCGATATTGGGATTCCAGTCTTTGTTATTGTCCCGAAAATTCATGGATTTTAGGATTCGGGATTTCCCGTTTAGCATCCTTAATATACACATAAGGTTATTTTTGTCATCCAAAAAATGTTTGAAAATATTTTACCTCAAAATGTCGAAATTTTATGATGTTATATATTATAAGTTTGATATAATTTTTATTAAAAATAAAAAACATGTTTTTTCGACCTTTAATTGTGCAATGAAAATGAAGATTATTTAAGTTCGAGGCTGTACTCTACATTTCTTTATTAGGATATTGTCCTAACAAATAATCAATAGGGTTTTTGTTTTCAAATTTATTAATTGACCACTTTCAGGAATGTGTTGATAGATCTATTTCGAAAATTTTCTAAGTTCCCATCATCAGAACACGTTTTGAAAGAAGTGACAATCCCATGCAAAACATCAAGCATTCATATAAACTAGTTTTCTCACTAAACGAGAACTTATATATGAGCACGAAGTTAAAGATTATCACCATTGATCAAAAATAAATTGAAAACTTGTTTGTTATATGCAAGGTCTAGCTTTGGTAGATATTCAATACACGGTGTTTGTTTTTTTCCTCCTTTTTATTTGCACACTTGTTTTGTTTAAAACAAAAACAAAATGTACAGGGGAGTAAACAACACCGTACTTTGTCTTTTATACAAGTTTGATATAATTTTTATTAAAAATAAAAATTATGTTTTCGACCTTTTATTGTGCAATGAAAATGAAAATTATTCAAGTTCGAGGCCATACTCTATATTTCTTTATTAGGATATTGTCCGAACAAATAATCTACAGAGTTTTTGTTTTCATATTTATTAATTGACCTCTTTCAGGAATGTGTTTGTTAAGACAATAGCCTAATAAAGAAATATAGAGTATGGCCTCGAACTTGAATAATTTTCATTTTCGTTATATATTATATTTATATTATATTGAAAAATTATTTGAAACCAGTTCAAAAAGCCGTGTTTTTATTTAAAAGAAAAATATTTTAAGAAAATCTTAATTTTCTCAATGTTTTAGATAAAATATACAGCGATTGCCTTTGAACCAAATAATTCTGAAGAATAGTGCTACTATACGGTATTCGGCATCTTTTTACTATTTGCCATATTTCTACTATTCATTCGAATTTAAAATATCAACCGAATATTCGTGACATATCTCATAAAAACGTAATAAATTTTACTTCATATTTTAAGTAGGATGTAGGAAAAATAGTTTTTTTATCGAAATAATAATGGAAAGAAAAATAATATTTTTTTACTAAAATATAATTTTTAAATATCCCGAAAGAAAATAACTTCTAAAAAACAGTGGTTTTAACAATTTTCTCAGTTGTTAAAAAAAAAAAACTTTATTGCATTCATTAGTTGATTTTTAACAGTTAAAAATAACTAAATTTGTTTTTTTTCCTTCAAAAATTATAATTTGGGTAAATTTTCTACCCCTTCTATATTGGTCCTCCGAAGATTTTCGGTGACGCGAAATAAAATATGTAAGGACCTGTCAGTAGATAAAGTTAGCATTAAATTAGCTGATGAAGACATTCTTTAATTAAAAAATAAACATTGCACTGTTTTTTGTTTAACAAAAAACAAATGATCTCGAACTTGAATAATCTTGCTCAAATCATAATTTATGATAAAAGATTGAAAAATAAAAATTTGGTTTTAATTTTTTAAAATTTAAATTTAAAATATTATCTTAGATTTGTTTGCTTTTTTTTAAACGGTCATGAGGAATCGATCTGGTATTTATTCAATTATTTTTAAAATTTTAAATTTTACTGACTTTCGTTGTGGTCGCACAAGACCTTTCGTTGTGGTCGAATGTTCTGGACGGCCAATTGAGGTTAATACACCCGAAAATGTTGAAAAAATCAACGATATGGTGTTGGCCGATCGAAGAATAAAAGTGCGTGAGATTGTTGATGACATAGGCATTCCATATGGCAGTGTGGTTTCGATTTTAAATGATCAGTTGGGTTTAAGCAAGCTGTCTGCAAGATGGGTGCCGTGTTTGCTCTCAATTGACCATACGTAATCGTGGCCAATAATGTGATGGCAACAGTTTTTTGGGATGCACGCGGGACAATCCACATCGATTACCTTCAAAAGGGAAAAAAAATAAAAGGCGAATATTATGCCAACTTATTGGACCGATTTAAGGAGGATTTAAAAAAAACGACCCCATATGGCCAAGAAATGACCTCGAAAAATCCTATTTTTTGGAAGGGATACACAAATTGGAGAAACTTTGTATTGAGCTAAATGGAGATTAAAGTTGAAAAATAATTTTTTTTTTTTTTTGCAAAAAATTGTGTTTTATTCAAAAAGTCACGGACTTATTGATCCGCCCTCGTATATATAAGTTTTATATATCCGTATATACACGTCTTATGCAGCAGAGAGGTTAAATAATATTTATTTTTCACTTTTACTAGCTAAAGTAGCATAAATTGAGATATAGTGAAAATAGTCAAATAACTCAAAAATTTCAATTAAAAAATAAAAAATAATTAAAAAAACTACTCCTTAATAAAAAAACTGTATGCGATTTTCAAGTTTTGGAAGCCTAAATACATAATACCAAATAGTCGTATGTATGAAGCAAATATTTTTTTTAAAGTTGTTAACTAGTGTAATTATTTAATAAATTCCAGTTTTATTTTTTTACGTTTAATAAATTTATAATTATATTCCTGTACTCACTTTAACTTCTTTGCAAAGTTCATCAACCGGCAATTTTAATTTATAGGAAACCTAAAAGACAAAAATAAATGCCAATTTAGAGAAAGATAACATAATGTTACGTTTCCATTATATGTGTTTTTGGGCAGAACATGCCGTTTTTGGTGAGAAAAAATGTGCAAAACGTCGTTTTGGTCAATGTATAGAAAAACATGTACAAAACATGTTTTGTTTCAAAACACATCCAAAACACATTCAGTGGAAACGTAGCCTAAGATAAGAAAATATGTTATTGAACTCAAAAAACAAAATTTTTTACATTAATGCCATTATTTTTTAATAGATCCACACAGGCACTATCAACTGCATCACAAACAAGCACGTTTTTAATATCAACCGGCATATTTAATTTAATAATTTTTAAAATTATTTATTTGCAATATTTAAAATTTAGCACCGATAGTAGCTGTATTCAAAAATAAACTGATTTCAAATAACTGAGTGCGCTGGAATGCAGTTGAAAAACGAGAAATTATTAAACACTCGGGCATTATTCAGACACTATTCCAGTCGATCGTTGCAAGCAGGGATGGAAAAGTTGGCACGATCATACATTATCAATACACAAAAAAGTACGGTTTTACTCCCACACGTACACCTTTTGTAGATTTTGACAGTGTGACAAGTAAATCTTTGTCTGTTCCCACACTTAGCTCTTAGGTGTCCTCAAAGTTGGGTTTTAAAAATCGTAATTAAATGGATAGACACAGCAATATTTCACGATCGAAATTAGGGGAAAGGAGGTATCTGGAAGCCAATTTTTTATATAACTATTTTTGGGTCAAATATCACAAAAATCCCGGAAAAATATTTATTAAAACAAAATAAGTATTATGACAGTCCTTAAAAACAAATTCTGTATTTTTTAACACAGTTGCACAGTGGGGTATTTGAAAAAAATAATGATTGGAATAGAAAATAAATTTATTTACTTGAATATTATTATTTATTTTATTTATTAATTAATGTTCATTTTAACTACTGGAGTAGTTACAATCAAATATAATTTTTTTGAATTGCGTTACGCTGCGGACTACATGTTAATATTTGGAAGATGATAACAAATACTAATGGTACGCACAGATAAAAATTTTGCTATTTGCCAACTAAAATTTGTTTACTACTACTCAAATTAGGTTATTACGAATTTCAGACAGTTGGCACAACTTTATATTAGTTTTTACAATTCAACAGAATTTTAGTTACAACACCCAAGACTTTCAGAAATTTAATGTAAATATCGTTGTACTAATTGAATTTATAAGTTGTTGCCATTAGTATACACTTTTCAATTCGGTTGGCACTTTATTTCTCTATGTGTATAAATAAAAAAATTATGATCCGATAAATGAGTACTGTGATCTGAATGGTATAATTTTATCATAGCAACTTTACTCAAATTAGACCCATCACAACCAGAATATAATTCGCAGCCATATAATAATTTACACTCAAAAAAAAAATTCTAAACAAACTAGTAAAACAGTTTTAGATCTCTCTTACTATTATTATACTAATTCTTAGTATAAAGTTATTTTTTAATAAACTTTTTTGCTATTGTTATTTTATTTATTTTACTAATTTTGGTTCCTAATTTAGCTAATTTAACTTTTGAAACCCAACTCGCTAAAATTAGCAGAAAAAATTACTCAATATAATGGTTTTTAGGCTAAAAATTAATTGATAGAGAAAAAAACTTGAATTTGTTATGCACTTTATTAGTAACCACACTCAGGGAAAAAAGTTTCATCATATTGATAAAAATGTTTCTTATATCGTTTTCCATCAATTATTCATCATTTATATGAAGTTTTCATTAATACGACGAAGAGTTACACACAAATGTTTCACAGATATTAATCATTTCATAAATAAATATCATAAACTTTGTGAAAATAATTTTATTCATGTTAAATTAATTTTATTTATTATCGATAAGATTAGACCAAAACATAGTTTTTACAAAAATTTTGATAACTTTAATTAATTTACAAAAATTGATGTTTTTTAATTTATCTGAACGAAATCTACACTCAACAATCTAAACTTCAATTAATATTCTGAATATTTATTTAAATTTAGAAATATCGGTTGAAATTTTGATTTTCCATTTAAAATTGAACATCAACTTAAAACATCAATTTAAAATCGGAAATTTCATATTAATTTTCACTTAAACAGAATTTTGAATTTTGTGTTTTTTAATTTTTACTTAATAGTATTTCCTGAATTTCAATTGATTTTATCGGAGTATAATTTGATGTGTTATATTAAATGAAATTTTTCGAACATATTTAAATTTTAATTTTCTGATTTTTAATTGAGATTTTAACTGGAAAATTTCAATACAAACAGTAAAAAAAAAATCCAATTGTAGTAAAACTAATAAAATAGCACATTATTTGCTGATATCAGCAGTTTTATTTTAATTTTAGTTTCCCAAAAATGTTACTAATATTTAGTAAAAAATTTGGTTGATTTCAGCAAATCGATTTCCATTAAGAGTTTACTACACTTATTGAAATAAGCCTGAAAAAATTGCAAAAAAAAAGCCACTCAAAATTAGTTAAAAATGATCTTGCAAAAAAACTACTGAAATTAGCAGATTTTGTTTACTAATTATTAGTAATATAAGAATATCAGAATAGAATTGTAATTTACAAATAATTAGTTATGTTTGAGCTTAATTTTAGTTAATTGAAAGTAAAAAATAATCTGCTTATATCAGCAAAAACATTTACTAAATATTAGAAGACAAAAAAATCAATAAAATATGTGAAATTTTTAAAGTTTTTCTTTTAGTTTTTTTTATGTATTTTATGTATTTTATGTATTTTAATGTAAATAAAAGTTTGCCCTTATGAAATCAGCAATTTACAATTTATATAGCAAAAATTTCTGTTGGTTTTAGCATAATAAACTGTTATTTGCATTCTACTAAATTTGAGAAAAAAAATTTTGTTTGCTATTTTGAGTCTACAAATATTTAGTAAAATTTTTTTAGCTAATTTTACAGAGTAATTGCAATTTTCAGTGAACTAAAATTCACATCTAATATGACTAAAATTTTGTAAAGTTAACAGATTTATTTTTATTGTTCTTATTTTATTAGTATTTAGCAAAAAAATCTGCTAAAGTTAGAAGTTTTTTCTGCAAGGCCATTTTTAACAAATTTTTAGTAGGTTTTTCTGCTATTTTTACAGGTTTATTTATATGAGCGTAACATTTTAGTAACTTTTAGTAATTTTTTTTTTTTTACTAATTTTACTTAACAAACAAATTACAGTCATGTTTTGCTAAAATTAACAAAACGATCTGCTAGCCTAATATTATCAACATTTTCTGTAACAATTACAATTCTCTCTGTAACTTTTACAGACTTTTTTGTTTGAGTATTGGTATTAGATTTTGCCAAGAGCATTCTAACCTCAAAAGTTATGGAACCATTGTGTATACCTTAAGTTTCTTAACCTTCCATAAATTTTACAGTTGTAAACTTACATGGTTACTCCACAGTAGATGTTTATTGATTGTAACACCATGATTTTTAAGATGATCAAAAATTGTTTTTTGTGATTGATCCAAAAAAACATCCGGCATAAATTAAATTATTAAATGTTGTATTTCTTTTCTTGTTGCTACTTATTATTTGTATATGAAGTCAATTTGACGAAAATAAATCAAAAAAAAAAATATACATTACATCTGTTAAAGGCAGATAGGTGGCAGAAATGTTTTGAAAAAATAGCGTGAAACAGGAATATTTAAAAGTAATATTTTATGTAAATATTACAATAGTGTTTTTATTAAATAATAAAATTAGATTAAGAATATTTACGAAAAAGTTTTTTTATTAATATTTTTTTAATGCTGCTAATGTTTTTTTAACTGCATTGTAGTTTTTTTATTACATTCGACAGTTAATTTGTAACAGTTAAAATAACTACACATTACATTTCATTTAAATGTAAATGAAGTGTGAACATTTTCAACTGCAAATGTAGTTATTTTGACTGTCATTTGCAGTTGATTCTACCTACATAATTTTCTTAATGTATCTCTCACAATTTTCTTGGAACTTTATTAAAAAATCAATCAACTTTTAATATTTTTTGAACGACAGGGCTTTAAAAAAATGTTCAAATGTATTTTCACCAGATTTTGGACATGTACCCTACGTCAAGCGTTGGTCTGCAAAAGAGACAAACGTTTGACAAAAAAAAATTAATTTAAGAATGTCTTAGGAAATTGCACTCTGATTTCACGACTTTCTTTGATTTCGAATTGTGAAAAAAGGTATTCTTAATATTTGGTATGAATATCTTGACATACGGCTTATAACTAAAGTTGGAACAGAGCATATTGTTAAAAATTACAAATTTTGAAAATGAATTTTTTTGATAATAAAAAAACCACACTCTAAATACTTTTTTAAACTGATGTTAATTTTTTGAGTTATTCAAATTTCAAGCTTTAAGCTTTTAAATATTATTTACAGGTATTAAGACATTAAAAGTTGAACTTCAACAAAAAATATATTTAAAATTTTTTTTGTGGGTGTATTTTTACAAAATTGTTTTAGGTTTATTTAAATATTAAATTTCTTATAACTTATAAGACAAATTAACGCAAGAATTACCCTCGCACTAAAATGTTAGTATTTTAAATACTACACTTAGGAAATTATGTTGGTAAAGACGACAGCAATTGTAGTCAAAAACAAATGAAATTTCATTTAAAAAAAGGACGACTTACATTTCATTAAATTCAACTAACATTGTCATTTGTTTTTTAATGTTCAAAAAATGACTAACAATTGTAGTTAAAATGAACCACATGGTAGTAAAAAATACACCAAAAAAATTTTTTTTTTATATTTTTAAATAACAAAAACCAACTGTAAAAAATGAATGTAAAATCATAAAACAGTCATTTGATGTGAGTTGGTTTTTTAAATGAACTACAAGGTTAGTTAAAAATTTTATTTGTTCTACAAATGACTTACATTTACATTAAAAATAATGAAACTGTATTACAACCCAAACAACTACATATTTTTAAAGCAGAAGTTCCCTGAGTGTACTTTTTATATATATTTTATTTAAAATTTCGATTTTTATTAAATATTACGCGGATTTTAGTAGCACTAGGTCTAAAAATTATATGGTACGAATTTGAGGAATTTGGCGTGCCGGGACCAAAGTTTAACATTTTTTTTTTTTTTTAATTCTCATAACAAAAATATTTTGTGTGATACTAACTTTAATCTAATTTTGACACACCTAACACGAACATTTTAAAATGTTTTAAATGGCACTAATATTTTTCTAAATATTGCCACTTAATATTTGCTCAAAATTACGTTTTTCAATTTTTCTATAATTTTTTAAAATAACTCCATCTATGATTTTCTTCAGATAACCTATGCCAATTTAGTAACTAGACAATTTTAAAACGCTTGTAATTAAAAAACTAGTTTTTTTTTTGAAAAGATATAAAACGCTGTTTACTTACAAGCAGGTTTGTAAGAGAGTAAGCCAAAATGAATCCCTTACAAACCAGCTTACATATGCCATTATTTTTATATGGCGAATTAACACTTGGAAGCATTACTTTTGGACAAAATAATCGTTTATAAAATGCTGTGATTTCATGGCTTTCAGTTAAATCATATTTCATGTCTATATTATTACAATTAAAAGTAATAATATGAATATTATAAAATGTATTTTACATGAAATTCTACAGATATTAAATTTTTGATGTCAATAATTATATTCACTTTTTACCGCACCACGTGCTAGCTCTTCAGAAACAGGTAAATGACTAATTTTTTAATTTTTTTCTTCAACTCTTTTAATTTTTTTATTCAATTCTTTTAATTTTTTTCTTCAATTCTTCAGTGTATTTGGCTTACCAACCATTTTCAACCGTTTTTTGGCATAAAAGAACCCAAAAGTCCTCAATTCGACGTGCTTTTTGGGCGTTTGGAGGATTTGCGTGCAAAAGGTATGTTTTTTGAATTAAGTCATTCTAACGTCTTTTCGCATTACTAAATCTGGTAAAAATAATATGTTGTCTTTAGAGTGTCTATCTCTTATAAATTTTTCCAGTTTTACTTAACATCCGCGCTTACAGCCATAGCTTTTGAATCCTGGATGTAAAGTTGTGATATACCTTTTGCCGAAATGGCTGCCTAATACTTTTGGTTCAAACTTCGCTTTGGCCGAATAATGAACATTGTCGTGAAGACATTAATTATCTGCATTCCTTTTATTTATATTAAGATTTCCAAAGTAACTCAAATCGGCTAAACTGCCCTACCTATGGGGTAAATTCGGCAAGTTTATGTTGTACATTTGTCAGCTATAAATATATAAGAGTTCTAATGGAGAACTTATATTTTATATTAAATAATCATAAAAACAAATATCAATAGCTATAATTTCAGCAAAAAAAAATTTACTGACCCGTGCGACACAAATAACTATGTAACGAACTAATATAACGTATACGTCTTTTAAAGTGCTACCAGTTTTTAAAGACGAAACTACCCCACCTGGTAGTCAGGCTTGTTTGTGCCCCATGATCAACCGCTTACATAATTTTATAATTGTTTACACTTTTTAGACACAATATAAATTAATATCAACGCTTCGATATCATAAATGGTATTTTGTTGTAATATACGAAATGAAAAAAATATCCCAAATATACTAACTCCATATTATTTTTTTTTTTTTGCAACAATAAAACACAAAAACATGTCTATCCTCGACCACGTGTGAAGTACAAGTGTAAAAAAGTAAAAGTAAAAGTGACATAAAAGATGACAAATAACTGCAAAAATTATGGAAAGGGACATTTTAATACCTCTTTTAAACACAGCGAAAATCGGGGTTGGCATATGTACCCTAGTAGCGAAACCTCGCGACTGTGAAACCTTGCTCCTGCAGAATTTTCAATGAAGTTGAGAATCACAGTCTGCTATATTTGGGTGACCTAAGTTTTAGAAGAACTAAATTTGAGTTGACAGTTGTAGTTAAATTGACTAAGAGTTAATCTAAATTATCAGAGTTTTTAAACTGAATCAACAGAAAATTTTTGCTAAAAAGGTCTTTCCGAATCTGGCCATATATATTACCGGGAATATTAGTAGTTAATAAAGATTACTTAATATTCATGGAGCAACGATTTTTCTCGCTTTGTTTCCGAAGTATAGACCAGTTTATGATTATAAAATAAAATTTATTAGAAAATAACTCCATCTACATACAAGTGAGACTGATAGCGCAGACACAAAAAAATAATGGTTTAAAAGCAATTTTGGTTTAAATTAACTGGCAAAATTTTTATAATTAAAAATCACGAATTAGTAAATTTTAGGATATTAAAAGCAATCGACTCAGGAAGGAAAAATCCTGATTCGATTAGTAAATTTGTTTTCAAAAATCGCGTTTGTTACCCCGGTCTTCCTTATATTTTTAAATATTTCAAAAAAGTGCTTACATAAAAACTAAAAAATAGTTTTTTTCAAATAACTATATGGCAACATTGGAATTACAAATTTAAAAAATTTTTAAACCGCATTTGTAGACAAGGCTTCAAATTTGCATATGCTTGTTATATCATCTTCCTATCAAAAGTTATAGGTTTTTTAAAATTATTGTGTCTTTAAAGACACGTTGGTAAAAAATGGGTTAGATTTTGATATTTGTTTTCAACAAAAATACAGTTTTTTTCTTAATTATAAAAATTCTGGTAACTCTTCAAATTTTTTTCGATACCTCACACTTATTTCCCATCCCTGGCTACAAGTGATCATACGAGTTTCGTTTAGATAGGATAGTGAGTTTATTTAAATACTGGACTGGACACCAGGCTTGCCAGAGACTTGTTTTCGTTATGCCCAAACAAATCAAAAAATATCCCGAAACAATCCCTAATTAATTTAATTTAATTGTATACACTCAAAAAAAAAAATTTTGTTGATAATTTTGTTAAACGTCTATTTAAAATATTTAACTAACTTTTATCAATTTTTTTGCTGATATCTCGTTTTCAGCTAAAACTTTAGGTAAACGCTTTTACAAAAAAACTAAAATTGTTAAGCTAATTTATGTTGCTAATAAAATTGTGCTGATAAACACATTTATAGCATGGAGAATATGTAAAGAGGCAATATGTAGGTGATACAAAAGAACACAGCCATTATAATAAGTCTTACACAATATACAACCACGCTTGATTTCGTTCATTTTAGTTTTTTCTTTTGTATACTTCACATCAAACAAAGGCACACATGTGAGTGATAATAAATATTCTGAGTATTAGAAAAATATAAATAAATTAAATAAACTAATTTCAAAAATTTACTAAATGAGTGACATTTTGCAAAATTGAAGATGCAGGCAAAAATTAATTATAAAATACGCTTTGGTGCAACGCTACAAAACAATAAATATCAGTTCCAGGTAGTTGCGTTTTAAAGATAAAGGGTTTTATGATATCTAAACATATTTTGAATGTTTCTTTTTTGTATTTTAGAATTATCTTCATTTAAAAAATGTGAAATTGCGTCATACAGACATATGCATGTATGTATGTAAGTAATTTCGAATTATTATATGTTGTTATTAAATAATAAAATATTTTATTTATTTACAGATTTTTTATTTAATTGCATTATGTTAACGAAGTGGAAGTCCTGACATTTGTTTCTAAATATTTAAATTATATCACAGAAAAATAGATTTAAATTTCACCAAAATAAATTAACTAAAGTAAAGGATCGTTCCAGCAAACATTTTACTAACTAAACTAACTTCTTTGCTAACTTTACGGACTTTTTTTAAGTGTACATTTACTAGACTTTCCAGATAGCTTTTATCGATATCAAATCAACAAATATCTTCAAAAAATCCCCAAATTCAACAATGTAATTTTTTAGTCAGGCCTGAAATTCGCTGTTAGCTTAATATGGTTTTTATATAGGCCAAACTTAATATGGCTTTTAAGATTAGCTTTTTCCAGTTTCGATTTTCACTTGTATTTCAGAAGTTATAAATTTTATTTCAGAAATTATCAAATGTATTTCATATTTATCAATTGTATTTCCGAAATTATAAATTGTATTTCAGTTATTATCAATTGTATTTCAAAAGCTTAAATTTGTGTTTCAGAAATAGTCATTTGTATTTCAGAAAATATCAATTGTATTTCTGAAATTATCAATTGTATTCCAGAAATGCTTACAACTTCTTTAGTATTATTATTTCTGAAATACAATTGATAATTTCGGAAACACAATTTACAATTTCTGAAATACAATTAACAATTTCAGAAATACAATTGGTATCTTCTGAAAAGCAATTGATAATTTTCAAAATACAATTGATTGTTTCTGAAATTAAATTTTAAATCTGAAATGCTATTGATAATTGATATTTTTCGTATATTTATTCTTAATTCTCAAACTATTATATTTTTGCAAGGAAACCCGTTGACTTTTAATAACCCTGTTAAATTTAAAGGATTTTTAATTTCCGACATTTTTTCATTAAAATTCAGATAAGTAAAAATATCAGGTACATACTGTTTTTTTAATCTTTATCTTTAATCTTTTTCATGGTTCTGTTTTTACAGTTAACATTTTGTGAATATGAGTATAGATTTTAATTTTTAATTTTTGAATCAAAAAGATGTTTTTTTGGATAAACAACCTTCGTACAAAAATGTTAACTTTTGGTAATATATAGCTCATTTTTGATTAACTTAATCGTAAAATTTTCGCTTTAATCCATATGACATTTTATCAGGGATTTTCTATAAAATGTTTTACGAAAACTTTAAATTTTTTTATAAAAACCCTCGTAAAGTTGCTTGGAACAAGCAGGTGTTATATAGACTTTAACTTGACTGATTTTATGGTATGCATTAAATTAAAATATTTGTCAAAAACTTGTAATATCCAACAAAAAATCCCCAAATTCGGGGACAAAACCCCTAGTCTGGCAAGCCTGCTGGACACTCTTTTGTAAATACAAAATAAACTGGAAGATATCATAAAAATGTTGTGCCCATAATCAGTGCTGCCAACTCTTTGAGAGTAAAAAGCACATTGCAATCTTTTTTGTTAGTAAAACATTTTTTTAGAACTCACGTGAAAAGTTGTAGAATTAAATCAATTAACACATAATTAATTTAATAAATATTTAAAAAAGTTGAGAGCGAACTTTAAATAACCACTAAATCAAGCAATTGATTCAGTTTTACATTGGAAAGTGTCACGATTGAAACATTTCTCGACCAAAATAAACGCATTTGGTTAATTTTTTTATGATTTAAAATTTTTTACACTACTAAATGCACCAACGAAATATTGCAAAAGTACCAACTTAGGGCTTTTTACAATTTGGCACCAAGAGTAAAATTTCAGCGTTTTGAGTCATTGAAAAGCACCATAAATAGTACTACAAGCACCAAGTTGGCATCACTGCCCATAATCTGATATACGTTTATTATTGGCACAGACCCATGTCCAGCAGTAAATATATTTGGCTTTGTAAACTTGTTATTGTTTTTGCATTTTTAAGCTTTTTGTACGCTACAGTGGGTCCCTCGACATTGTAGTACAATTTATCGTGGAATTGAATTAACCTTTTTGTTGTTAATTTTAAGAGGAACTTTTTATAAAACAACTTTTTCTAATAAAAGGTAATTTTTTTATTAAAGGTACTGTTTTAATAAAAATATACTTACATATTTTGTAAAAGGTACTTATTTTGTAAAAGGTACTTTTTTAATAAAAGGTACATTTTTAATAAAACGTACGTTTTTAATAAAAGTTACTTTTTTATAAAAGGCAAATTCTAGGGATGTGCGATTAATCGATTAATTTACCTTTCTAAATAATCGATTTCCTGAATAATCAATTAATCGATTAATCAAAAATTCTAATTTACCTGAACTATGATTAATCAAATAACTTTGAATAATCCAATTTGAATAATTTTATTCATAATTTAAACACTAAGCGAGATAGGGCAGAACGGACAAAATGTTTGCTCCACAGGAGTATTAATTAACCCTCATAATGCAAATAGGCAAGGTCCGGGAAAGATCCAGAGAGGCAGGGTGTCCAAATTATTTGTTTACCCTAATATGTATGTGACAATGCCAATTTAATAACTCCGAATATTAAATTAAACATTGGTCTAAAATAGAACGATATGGAATGAACCGGGAAACGATTGGAATCGGAACACTTAACACATTTCAATTATCGGAACGTGTTACGTAGGTTAAGTTTTGCAAAAAAAAATTCCGTTTTGCGAGATCTCACATAGTTTTCGATATACTAGCCATTTTATAAAATGCCCAGTCTCTTCGCAACTAAGCGTAATAGGGCAAAACGAACAAAAATTTTGCTCCAATGGAGTATTAATACATCTTTGTAATATCAATGGGTTATGTCCGGGAGAGACCCCGAGTGATAAATTTTTATAAAACAGCCAAAGGGGGATTTAATTATTTTTTTCACTTATATACGTGATAACTATTATATAAAATTAATTTGGATTGCTTTTTCCTTTGCGTGTGTTTTTTGGTTTTTGTTTAAAAAAAATTTTGATTTTATAACTGCTGTAACACAAAATTCTTATGGAATTTAACCTTCAGCCGCCGACGATACTTTTTCCCTCCAAGTCGCGGCTGAACATATTTTGGCGGCTACGGGCTATTAAGCCGCCGACGCCGACAGTTTTTGCCTTAAGCCGCTGTCGCCGACGTTTTGTCACGGCTTTTATTTCTGATGCATACTGCAGGGCATTGCAAAATGCATACGAAAGTAAAAAATAAACAAAAAAAGCTGCAATTATAAATTGTTCAATTAAATATTAAAATTTTTAGTTATTCAAATTCCTGATTAATCATGAATCTCGATTAATCGGAATCAGAATTAATTGATTAATCGCAAATATAATTAAATAGAAATGTAGATTAATCGATTAATTGATTAATCAATATTTTGATTAATCATGATGCCAAGTTAATCAATTAATCGCACATCGCTAGTAATTTTTTTAACAAAATGTAAATTTTTTAATAAAAACAGTTTCTTTTAATAAAATGTACTTTTTTAAAATTTAGTTTTCTAATGAGAGGTAATCTTTTAATAAAACGTCCTTTTTAAAAGAAAAAAAACGGCTTATTGGGTAATAAAAGTTGTTGCTATCAAAAATTCAAATTCATTTGAAAATGGGTTAATGAAGTAGGGCATAAACAAGTCCACTTTTATACAATAATTTCTTTACATATTATTATTTTTGTAAACAAAATTTTTTTTTATTTATTCGTTCATTTGCCTTAGTAACTGATGTTGTTGTTGATAATTCCTCTCTAGACTTTTTATTGTTGTCGTCGTCTGATCATTTCTTAGTTCAAGCATTAATTTTTATGAAATTCTTATCAGTTCCAATAAAAATTAACTAATATTACACTGAACCAAAAAAGGGCAGTAAAATGAACAACACTTTTAAAAATTTGTAATTCGGGAATTATGCCCAAAAAATTTTTGGACACAGCCCTCAAATATTTGTTGGGCATAATGTTCAAAAAATTTTACCTTAATGTCTAGATTTGTAATTAAAAGGCGCTTACTGTAATTGTCATAAAAATTACTAAAATTGTAGTAATTTTTAACTAATAAAAGAATACTGCCTAAGTAGTGAAAACAACCGTTAAAAACGGCAAAAGTAACTAACAATTACAAATGTACTTAAAATTTCTAACTGAAGTCTTCTCACACCCGGCCAGAAGCAAAATTAAGTTGGAAAAAAATGACGACAAAAAGTGACTATGCCATCTTTTTGTGGGCTATCTACCCTTTCAAAAACCGTATCCCATGAAATCGTAGCTGATTCTTAACCAAAAATATCATCGTTTCAATTTCAAGATCCAGGATCTTCGAGTTTTCAAATTTGAGTCTTAGTTAAAAGCCCATAACTTTAAAACGGCTTAAAATAATTTAATTCTGTAAAATTCTGTTAATAGAAAATTCTTCAAGCTTTCTTATGATATATAATATTGTATGGATTACTTATCGAAAAATTGTATTGTTCAAGATGAAAAAAGTTTAACTCCAAGCTTAATTAACAAGGTTGATTTCATTTCTACAGCATCCTTGGCGCTTTTTTTTAATGGCGTTTTTAATAGACTTTATGCACTAATAAACAATGTTTTTTTATAAATGCTGAGAAGAAAATGTAACTACCGCTTTTTTATCGTGCCAAAAAAGTTAAATCATCGATAATATTTTCTTGAATCTATTTTAAAATTACAATTCTTTGGTTAACCATAGTGGATGGTGTAACAAAATTGTACCACTCTTGTTATATTTTTATGAAAGAAACCAGTTCAAGATCTTTGAAAGAAACCAGTTCAAGATCTTTAATATTTTCTATTGATAGTAAATTCTTCAAGCTTTCTTATGCTATATAATATTGTATTCCAAGTTTATTTAACAGATTTGATATCATATCCACGTCATCCTTGGGACAGACACATCGGCGCTTTTTTTTTTAAGTGGTATCTCCAATAGACCAAATCAACTAATAAACAATGTTTTTTTTTTAATGCTGAGAAGGAAAAGTAACTACCGCTTTTTTTAATCGTTCCGAAAAAGTTGGATCAATGATTTATCTTGTATCTATCCCAAAGTTTGAGAAATTCTCTGGGAATAGATTCGCCAGATTGTTCAGACCATAACCCCAAATGTATAAGACCCTGCTCTAAATGATGAAGAATTGCATAAATTTTAAGAGTTTGACATTCGTACTCTGAAAAGATCTACGGAGTTCAGTCAAGTGCTTATTTTTGTTGGCAATATTGACTATGTTCGTTGTAAAGTAATTGTCAACAATTATATTCATAGCTTTAAATGATGCAATGAATGGCTGAATTTTAAATATTCCAACTTCATCAAAGTTTTCTGGATCCTCCAATTTATCTTTTTCTCTTAAAAGTTTTCTACAAGCGTTCCCTTCAAAAATATCGCCGTGATAGTTTTTCGGAATTTGCTTCAACTTCTTTGGCCATAACAGAGCTTTTTCGCGTCCTACAAGGGGAACTATGCCATTACAAAAAATATGATTGACAAATCCTTGTAAAAAATGGAGTTCAGGTAAAATACATTATTCAATTACATGGATGTTATTATCTTCGTCGCCATCTTCTTTTATAAATAGGGGGTGATTACTACACTGTGGCATTGTGGAGCATTATTTTTATTCTAACCAGAAGACCTCAATTTTGTATAATCCTATTTTAAGTGTAATTAATTTAACTTTACAAACAATAAGGACATCGGTATGTTGCAGTTGCAGTCTGTTGGACATTAGCAATTAATAAAAGTTTGAAATCCTAAACAAATTTTAGTGGTACGTCATTGAGCCAAGTTCGGCCAAAATTTGGCCGAACACCGATCTTGGCCGAACATCACTTTTTGTCCGAATTCCGAAGCCGAAGCCGAACCTTCGGTCGGACACTAGAAATGATATCAAATCTGTTAATTAAACTTCGAGTTAAACTTTTTCCATCTTGAACAAGAATTATGAATTTTATTCGAAAAGTAACCCATACAATATTATACATCATAAAGTTATGGGCTTTAAAGTAAGACTCAAATTTGAAAACTCGAAGATTCTGGATCTTGAAATAAAAGCGATGATATTTTTGGTTAAGGATCAGCTACGATTTCATGGGATACGGTTTCTGAAAGGTAAGATAGCAAACAAAAAGATGGCCGGGTGTGTTCTACATAGTTATGTTAAAATAGCAAAGAAGACTCAAGTAAGACTCAAATTTGAAAAGTCGAAGATTCTGGATCTTGAAATAAAAGCGATGATATTTTTGGTTAAGGATCAGCTACGTTTTCATGGGATACGGTTTCTGAAAGGTAAGATAGCCCACAAAAAGATGGCATAGTCACTTTTTGTCGTCATTTTTTCCAACTTAATTTTGCTTCTGGCCGGGGTGTGTTCTACATAGCTATGTTAAAATAGCAAAGAAGACTATTGAATTAATTTTATTGATATTTTTTAATTCACCACACAAATTTTTAAATCCAGATGAAATGAAATCATCACCTCACAGTGGAAAATAATGCAAATCTAGCAGAACAAAACAAAAATTTATTACGTCTAAACAACTGGTTCTATCTTAAATAAATGTTGTAGATTACTCAAAAGAAGCACGGCTTCCATAAAAAAGTCCTCAAGGCTATGGTTTAAAAACACAGGATGTACCACAGAGCACCAAAGTACCACCTTTTTGGAAAAAAAAAAATCTGTTTGAATGAGATTCACTTTTGTTTTCGTTATTGTATTTACATACTTGGGACTAGTTAATTTAATGGACCAAGTAATTGACGATTTAATTAGCATTACTTGAAGTCAATTGTAATTAAATTGATTGGCATTACAATTGATTAAAACAATAAATATTAAAATTGACCCCTAAAATCAAAAACAAGAGTACCGACCAAAGATTATAAATACTTCGGCAACGCTGATTTTAATGGCGTACCCAGTTTTTGTTTACTTATGGACCAGATTTTTGGCAAATTTGCTTTAGAATTTTGCAAGTTTTGACGCAGTTTTTTTTTTTCTTAAAATTTTAAAAATCAAATATTTTATCTTAGTTTTTAATTGTAAACACATAAAAGTCCGTCATCAACATTCGGGTTAATAGATGTGCAAGTAAACAAGTAAATCCTCGTTTTTTCTCAATTTTTTCTATGTATATTTTACCATTTTTACACAATTTATCATTCCATTTCGCAATCGATCAAATCATTTATGTGTATAAGCAAAAATACTATTCTGAACAATTATTTCGTGTAGAAAAAAGAAAGAAAAAAAAAGAAAGTACGACCTTAAAAGTTTTTGACAGCATAGCAAAAAAGGACGACCTATGAGTTCATTTTTTAGTATAATATGTAAATAGCTTAAATAAATATGTGTACCAAAATTTAGACAAAAAAATGTTTATATTTGCGGAAGTTATTTTAACAAACACTCTCATAATAGTGAATGTCTATACACAGAGAACTGAAATTCGGTTACTGCGACTCCCATTCTATTATTACGAATTTCAGTCGGTTGGCTCAACTTAACAGTAATTTTCACTGCAAAGTTCGCTTAACTAAACTGAATTTTAGTTGCAACAATTAAAATGTTCTGAAATTTCATGAAAATATCGTTGTGCTAACTGAAATTATAAGTTGTTACCATTAAAATACACTTTTTAATTCGGTTGGCATATTATTTCTCTGTGTGTACAAAATAATTTCCAATTTTATTTTAAAAATGTTCACACATTTGTTTGAATTGGCATTGGCATTAAACATTAATAAGTATTTATTTTGGAAACAACTGGAATTTTCGAGAATGTTCGAAAAATATCTCGATTCCAGGGAGTTTAAAAATGTCGCGAATTTTAAAACCCTAGGCCATACTTAAAATAATAAAAATAAGTAAAAAAAACGTTTTCACTAAAAATCAGGTTTGGCTACTGTATCATTCGGTTATTGGTATTGGATAACTGTATTTTGTGAATATTTCGTTAGGGTATTTTAAGGTTAACGATATTTTAAGTTAAAACGTTATGCTATTTTATGATTAACGTTATTTTGTGTTATTTCGTTAGGTTATTTTAGGGTTAACGTTAATTTACGTAATTTTTTAGTACACATATTTTACAGATATCAGCAATATCTAGCACACCTAAATTAAAAAGCTCAAAATGCATTCCGAAATTGCAACAACAGTAAAAAAAATGTTTACGAAAAATGCATTTTTAGAAATAATTTGTTATTTTTGGATATCAGATCGTAAAAGTAGACAATCGCAGCTTTCGGGAGCTTTTTAATTTTGGAAGTAGCAAAATTAAAAAGTTGTAGATCATTAAAGTTCACTAGTTTTAAAAATTTTTAAAGTTTTTCAGAAATTAAAACAAAATTTAAATATTAAAAGAAAAAATGCGAGTTTTTAAAATTTTAAAGATCTAAAAACGGTAATGTCTATATTGCTATATAGAGTCTTTCTGTTTACAATATGAAGATAGTCGGATGCCATGAGGATGCTAATTTTTCCGAGTTGTTTCATGAACTGAACGATATGTATGTATTTACAATATGCTTAACCCTCAACCATCATCGGGCATACATACGTAAACGGAACGTACACAGGTGCGAATTGGGATTTTTGATTTGCATCTTAGTATTATAATAATAAAAAGATTACCAACGTATAAGTATGATACATGGTTTTGGGATAAAATTTTGTTGCAATTCCAAAAACGTTGCCTAAATAATGTAAAAATTGTATTAAATTAATCAAAAACCAGTTTTAAAAATAGATCTTTTTTAAAGTACGACTTTAGAAAAAAAAATATATTTATATTTCTAATAAAGATATTGATGCAAAGTAAACGCAACTTTCAAGAAAAAAGTAATGTTAATACAGTTTAGGTTATAACGAACATTTTTTATAACGAACATTTTTTATAACTAACGATTTTTCTAGTCCCCACGAATTTATTAACATATTTCACACAAAACAATACGGTCATAACGAACATCGTTTATAACCAACTTTATATATAACGAACAAATTTTTTGGATCCTTTTATTAGTTTTCATACAAATTGTTACGCTTATAACGAACACAAGATTCTAAAATAAAAATTCTGCTGTTAATCTTAAAAGTTTTAACTTTTTAATTACCAATTTACTAAATATAATTTAAAACTGTATGAAACGTTATTTAATGGAATAATTGTTACAGAATTTCAAACAATTTAGTGTTTGCCACTTCTTAATATAATATACAATAACAGAAAAGCTAATAGGAAAGAAAACTGCAATTTAGCTGCATTACATTCGAGGCCATACTTGAGTATGATCGTTAAGCGGTCATGACTTGGTATTGTTACGTTTGTAATGTAAGGATCAATTCTTACGGTTGTTGAAAACTGTATCATATAGAGACAATCTGACAATTATAAGACACAAATAACAAATGATAATACAATTTAAGTGGAAAATCACTCATGCCGCCTGTCCATTAAAAATGCAAAAACTACACGCAGAAAACAGAATCGGTAGTAGCAACCGTATTCGTTGTCAATCGAATGTTTCGGTTGCAGCAATCGAATTTTTCGGTTATAATAAAAATCTTTCAATTGAAATAACAGAAATTCTGATACGACAATAGAACTTCGATTGCATCAACACAAATTCGGTGATAACTACCAAAAAATTCGTTAGGTACAACCGAACCATTCGATTGGCTACAAATACGGTTGCTACTACTGAGTCTGTTTTCTGGGTGTAGTCTAGTCTGATTTAGAAATTTATAGTGTTTATCATTTTTAGAGAAAAACGTTTATTCTTCTTCTTAACCTCAACCTTTTTAAATTAAATTTATCAAATGCATATTAATTAAGAATTAATTGCGACTGTCTACATGGCGTTAAAATAACAGTGTACTAAAAATTTAAAAATTAGGAGAATTTAAGAAAAAATCCTGAAATTTTTATAATTTTTTGGAAAATGTTTACCTTGTTTATTGCGAACTACATCGTCCGATCCACGAGAGTTCGTTAATATCAAAATGTATCTATTTTCATATGTAGTATTACATGGTGCTACTTGGCACCTATTACACTTTCTGATGTCAATTCCTCGGATATGCTCAAGTTAAAGAATATTTGCTTATAAACGAAAGAAACATTAAAGGTACTTCTAGAAAAAAATGTAGCGCCCTGTTCATGGGTGCGAATTCGAACCTGTGTACCAGAGACTGACAATAAGTACTTAATAAAAAAAAAGTAACATATGTATTTACTCATACTCATCGTGAGTATGGAGAATTGAAAAACAAATTTTTTGAGAAACGTAGGGACTTTTAAAAATGTTAGATTTTGTTAGACTTTCCTTAGTTAGCTTCTGCACGTACAATGCTTTAGTACCTTTTCTAGCTTGTGTGTACATGTATTATTTGTTTTTTTAATTTTGAAGTTTTAATTTAATAATCAAAGTTTAAAAGGTGAGTTTTTTAAATATGTATTACATTACCAAATTATATAAAAAGTTTATAAATATAATTTCGTACGGAAATTTCTTTTATAACCCTGTTGTAAAATTTCAAAATTTGTTATGCCCCGGCAAAAAAAAATATATTCTTAGAAATGTATTTATGTTAAAATAAAAATATGTTGTCTTACCTTATGAAACTTTACGTTTTAAAGGAAATTTCTTTTCATTACTTTTATGATTGGAAATGCTAAAAAAAAATGTATAATCCCTTCACCGAAAAATTTATTTAATTTCAGTTATCCCATTATAAGTGCTCTAAAAGATTTTAGAAGATTAAACTGTTCGGCCCATCTTTTTTCTAATTTACTAAACAAGGCATTCGAATCTACAGAAGAATTAACAAAAATTACAAAAACTTCTAAAACAATTGTCAAGTATTTTAAAAAAAGCCAACAAACAACATTTGCTGGATACAACTTTAAAGAGCCAGTGTTCGACTAGATGGAATTCAAATTTTGCAATGTTTAAGTCTGTTTTTGAAAATTACACAAAGGTAAACGAAATTCTTGCAGAAAAAGTCGAAACACGCAGTATGTTAAACTTGAATTTGTCTGTTCTCCAAAGTTTAGTCGAATTATGCCAAAACTTTGAAAAATTTTCTAAAAACTTCAAGCGAGTGTATACACTGTGTTTCGTTATTCCTTCTATTAATAAAATTAAAATGCTTTGCAGTTATATTAGTTATATTATCGAGATTATTTCTATGTTATTTTCAATTTATAACGAGCTTTCAACCTCCGTATATTTACAAAAATAAAGCAAATCAAACATATTTGCTAGGTTGATACTAGTATTTCGATCTGGCTAAAGATCTCATCAGAACCCGAAGTTTTAGAAAAGCTAGAGCCTCCATAATAGGCAGAACTTTAACAAAAAACCTATTAATAATCAATTTTGCTCCATTCTTGTCTTCTTAGTAATTGTTCAAATATGAAAATGTGGTTTTTAATATGTGTTTTTAGAATAAGGGATACTAGAAATTCCTAATAGCATGTTTATGAAATAATTAGTTTATGATAACACATTTAAACCAAATGTGGAAATTTTCCATAATACTCATTAGTATTTAGCCATCACTTGTTACAAAGAAACACATATTAAAGATAAGACAATCCCCTACAGGCAGTTTATGTGCGTAGATTTTATTATCATCCATTTATTAGTTTAGGATGGTAATAAAACATAGATAAAAAGGAAAGTCTTTTATTATTGCTCTAAGAACTGATACGCATGTGTGCGGCCATTAGGTAGCTATTAGTTCTAGATTAGATTTAAGATTATTATAATTAGTTTATAAGTACTTACTTTTCAATAAACAAGTTCAGTGTCTTACAAACATTCAATCAGTGTGTAATTTTTAATTCGCTAAAGAAAGAAATTTATACATTTGTGATCCTTCCAAAGAGAAAAATTTAAATAAGTAAACATACGGAGTTCGAAATTCGTGTGTGAAAAAAAAAACCAAAGACGAGGTTCGTCGATTGCAGCTAAACAAAGAAGAAAGGCAATGGATCAGCTAAAGGGTTTAGCTAAGAAAATTTCCAAGAAAGTGACATCATATAGGGCAACAAATTCCAGACGAGGCAGAGAATGACGAGTTAAAGGTCATGTATGCTAACACAGAAGAGTTGTATGAAGAACTTAATACAATCCTAAAAGCATTTGTCGATGCGGCAAAAACTGAGAAGGAAGAGATATTAAAAGTTGAATGCTTTGAAAAAAAGCAAAGTGCACAAAAATAAAGAAGAAGGTGCTGCTATGAGAGAGAAAAATACGAGTATACAAAGAAGCACTAGCAGTGCAGTGGACAGAAAGAGGAAGAGATTTTATATCCTTCAGAACGATCTTGAAAGCAAGTTAGACCGCATGAAAGAATCGCAAGATGAGTTGTCGGCGGCTGTCCTAGAAGTTAAACAGAATAGATTAACGAGGGATTTTAAAGATTTGAAGAAACTGTACGACATAATGATAGAAGATCCTGAATATGACGATATTGAGGACGAATTTCAGCTCAGTGAGAGGAGAATATGATGTCATGATGGAAGAATTGGCACCAAAGGCTGGCCAACAGAGAAATGTTGGTGCAACATCTCAGACGAAATTGGAGCGGGTGAAAATTCCAGTGTTTACTGGCACTATAGATGAGTGGCCAGCATTTCACGATTTGTTCCAGCAGTTGGTGGATACACAGCCACTACCCAGAAAGAAGGTAAAAACAGAAATATATGGTATGTTTGAATCGATGGTTGGGGTGTCTAAGGGAGAAGTAGAAATCACTATAAGTCCAAGGTTAAGAAGTGACGCTGTTCATCACACGAAAGCACTGGTGGTGAGTTCTGTTACATCTGATCTTCCTGAGAGAACATTTAAAGAAGATATGAGTAAATGGAACAACTATTACTTAGCAGATCCTAACTTTAATAAATCTGATAGAATTGATGTATTAATTGGCGTAAGGCTATATCAACAAATAATGCAGGAAGGCATAGTAAAACATGGTGATCTAATGGGGCAAGCAACAACTCTTGGTTGTATAATATGCTGTGCGCTTGATATTCGACGTGTAAGAAATAAAGTAGTAGTTGCGGTTACTAGAGGTATAGAACGCTTTTGGGAATTAGAAGAAATTTCTGAAGATATTGCAAATAATGGAGATGATAAGTGTGAAAATCTATTTAAAACAACAACAGTGGACGAAGAAAATCGATTAGTTGTAAAGTTGCCGCTTAAAATTAAGTGCGACCTAGGTGATTCGAAGAAGATTGCAAAAGCCCGAGGAAACTAGCCGCTAATGCAAAACTAAAAGTGGATTATAATAAGTTCATGGAAGAATATGTGAACATGGGCCACATGGAAAAACTCATTGAAAAAAATACTGGTAAATATTATATGCCACATCAAGCAGTAGTAAGAGAAGATCATGCTACAACTAAAGTAAGAGTGGTATTTGACGCGTCTTCAAAATCATCCAACGGGCGAAGTCTAAATGATGTGCTACATATTGGACCGAAATTACAGCATGATATTTTTGAAATATTAATACGATGGAGATTGTGGAGGTATGTGTTAACAGCTGACGTAGAAAAAATGTATCGGCAAATAAAAGTGGACGATGAAGATCAAACAATATTGTGGCGAAGAAATGTCAAGAAACCAATTGAACAATACAAGCTCAAAACGGTCACGTATGGAACTGCTTGTGCACCATTTTTGGCTAATCGTGTTTTGCTCGAAATTGCAAATGAATGTAAAGATGATAACCAAAAGATCTACTCAATATGATGATTTCTACATGGATATTCAAGAAGAAGTAACCAGCCAGCTTGAAAAGTTTGGGTTCCATCTAAGAAAATGGCTTTCCAACGAAAAGAATATACTGAAACGAATACCTAACCAATACTGAGAAGTAAAAAGAGAAATTCATAAGAATTAGAGTCGCTGACATTAATAAATGGATTCCTTCAGCAAAATGGAGTCATGTAAGAACAAAGGACAACCCGGCTGATGCTGCATCCAGGGGAATGGTACCTGAAAAACTAATTGAAAATTTATTGTGGTGGAATGGTCCATCATGACTTAAAGCGATTGGCCTAAGCAAGTTATCACAAAATCGTTTAATGCAATAACAACAAATATGGGATCTAATTTCTTAGATGATTTGTTAGAGAAAACATCAAACTATTGTAAGATATTAAGAATAGTAGCTTATGTACAAAAGTTTATTAAAAGCTACGAAGAAAACCATGTACTGAATACCTGTCTACGGATGAAATCAACAACGCTAGGAATGTAGTAGTACGAACGGTCCAAATGAAGTTATTTGCCGAAGAAATTTGCAGCCTGAAGAATAAGAAAGAATCCAACGAAAAGTAAAATCTGCAGTCTCAATCCGTTCATAGACAAGTAATGCGTGTAGGAGGTTGGTTAAATAATGCTAATTTAACCTTTGACGAAAAACATACAATTTTGTTGAGTAGCTGCCATTTTACGGATCTAATATTATTGTAGATCCATTCTACAACATTGCATGGTGGTGCAAAATTAATGGAATCAGTAACTAGAAGAAGGTTTTTGAATCATTGGTGCCAAGAATTGAATTAAAAAACTAATAAGACGCTGTATGAATTGCCAAAGATATCGACAGAGGTCTATGAATCAATTTATGGGAGATCTTCCTGAAAGCAGGGTAGCTGTTGGTCATCCGTTTACACATATAGGTGTAGAGGTCAGAAATCGTACAAAGGCTATATTGCAGTTTTTGTCTGCATGACAACAAAAGCGGTTCATCTTGAAGCAGTAAGCGAGTTGTCAACAGAGGCACTCATGGCAGCGCTTAGACGATTTTTTGCCTGAAGAGGAAAAAGTGCTCGTATATATTCCGATAACGGAACTAATTTTGTGGGTGCACCTAAGAAAATGGATAAAAATTACGCAGATGCTCTTAAAAGCAACTCATCAGTAGCGGAAGTGTTAGCTGGTGACAATATAAAATGGCATTTTATTCGCCCGGGAGCTCCTCACTTTGGAGGAATATGGGAGGCGGCTGTGAAATCTGTAAAACATCACTTGCGGCGTGTTATAGGAGAAGCTAAACTAACTTCTGAAGAGATTTCGACATTATTGGGACAGGTTGAAAGTGTTGGTGCCGTGAAATAATTCCCAAATGAAATAACTCCCAAAAACAAAATGAAATAACTCCCAAACATTTTCCATATTAAATTGGGATTTATTTCATTATGAAATAACTCCCAATTCGTTAGGACTTATTTCACAATTTTCAGTTAGGAATTATTTCGTTATGAAATAACTCCCAAATGAAATAATTCCCAACCAGATTTTGTTGGGAGTTGTTTCACTTATTTTTGTCTTTGGGAGTTATTTCACATTTGTTGGGACTTATTTCATTTTCATTTTTAAATGTGATTTTATCGTTGGGAGTTATTTCAATCAGATGTCGAATCCGTTGAAATCTTGTATTTTTAAGACATCAAGTAATTTGTATAAACAAGTGTTTCTGTGTGGCGGCCTTCGGCGATTTATAAGTTTAGTTTTATTTTGTGATATACAAATATTTAAAAAAAATTGTATTGATATACTAAATATTGTTAATCTTTTTATTTTGAAAAGTCTGAACGCTATGCCACATTTGAAAGTGACATAATGTCCGAAATTGTCAAATTAAAAATTGTCATAAAGTCCATGGACATTATGGCACTTTTCGACTGACATAACGTCCATGGACATTATGACATGCCACCTCTGGAAAGCGGTGCGTACGATTCGCGTCCAGCTGCGCTGCCACGTTTCGCGTAATGCGGCACCACCGTAGTTCGCGTCCTATAGGCGCGGCCACGGCCGCGAATAACATGCGCCACGAATCGCAGAATTCGATATTTTTGAATTGGGAATTATTTCATTTTTTTTGGGACTTTTTTCATTGGGAGTTGTTTCATTCTTTGTTGGGAGTTATTGTATTACTATGAAATAACTCAAAAATGTTGGGGCTTATTTCATTTTTTCTTTGGAGGTTATCTCATTTATTAAAATTGGGACTCATTTCATTTTTTTTTGGGACTTATTTCATTGGGAGTTATTTCATTGGGACTTATTTCATTTGGGAGTTATTTCACGGTACTTATTTTATTATCATCCATTTATTAGTTTAGGATGGTAATAAAACATAGATAAAAAGGAAAGTCTTTTATTATTGCTCTAAGAACTGATACGCATGTGTGCGGCCATTAGGTAGCTATTAGTTCTAGATTAGATTTAAGATTATTATAATTAGTTTATAAGTACTTACTTTTCAATAAACAAGTTCAGTGACTTACAAATATCAATCAGTGTGTAATTATTAATTCGCTAAAGAAAGAAATTTATACAGTAATCAAGCACGTGGTTAGGTCTCTTCCTAACAAGCATCATGACAAGCATTTTTAGTGTGTACTCTGGCTAAAGTAATATTTTTTACAGTTATATTAGTTTTCTGTTTTTATATACATCGAGATTAATGGTTAGGTCTTTTCCTAACAAGCATCATGACGTTACTAAACTTTGAAGACCAAAAATGTTCTATTTATATAAAAAAATTTTAGTGTGTACTCTGGCTCAAGTAATATTTTTTAGTTATATTAGCTTTCTGTTTTTGTATACATCGAGATTAATGTTATTTTCAATTTATAATGAGCTTTCAACCTCCGTATATTTACAAAAATAAAGCAAATCAAACATATTAGCTAGGTTGATACTAGTTTTTCGATCTCACTAAAAATCTCATCAGAACCCAAAGTTTTAGAAAAGCTAGAGCCTCCATAATAGGCAGAACTTTAACAAAAAACCTATTAATCATCAATTTTGCTCCATTCTTGTCTTCTTAGTAATCAAGCACGTGGTTAGGTCTTTTCCTAACAAGCATCATGACGTTACTAAACTTTGAAGACCAAAAATGTTCTATTTATATAAAAAAAATTTAGTTGTACTCTGGCTCAAGTAATATTTTTTACAGTTATATTAGTTTTTTGTTTTTATATACATCGAGATTATTTTTATGTTATTTTCAATTTATAATGAGCTTTCAACCTCCGTATGTTTACAAAAATAAAGCAAATCAAATATATTAGCTAGGTTGATACTAGTATTTCGATCTCGCTAAAAATCTCATCAGAACCCAAAGTTTTAGAAAAGCTAGAGCCTCCATAATAGGCAGAACTTTAACAAAAAACCTATTAATCATCAATTTTGCTCCATTATTTTTAAATAATGGTTTGTTAATTTTTTTAAATGAACTACAAGGTTAGTAAAAATGTAATTTGTTCTACAAATGACTGATATTTACATTAAAATAATGAAACTGTATTACAACCCAAACAACTACATATTTTTAAAGAAGAAGTTCCCCAAGTGTAGGCGTACATTAGGGTGGTCCTTATTTTTCAATTTTTGGGGCTGCCCCCTTTTAAAATATTTGTTTGGGTACAAAAATTCACCATGCAAAAAAGGAAAATTTAAAAAGAGAAACGGAAGATTTGTAATGTCCCCGTACGCGATATTTTAAAGATCATAAACATCGGGCTAATTTTGTGGCTATTAATGTTGAATTGAGTAAACAATTAAAAGCCAAAAGACCAACACCGCGATATGTGGACTAGGTTGGGGCGTTTTGAACATCTTAATGGGCGCTTCGCGTTTATGATTCTTGGGATTGTACTGAGCAAAAAAGTCCACTAGACCATACGTCTACGGTGAAAATCGAGCTTCCAGATTTTGACTTTTTAGCCGTATTTTGTGAAAGTAACAATGTGTGGGATGGACATATCTCAGGAAGTAGGAGGAGCTTATCCAAAATTATGGTATCAATCTCTCTTTGGAAGATTCTCTAGCAGATTAATGCATCATTCATATATGTGGGTTAATTTTTAATTTCAAAACAGGGCTTTTTTGCAGGAAAGTCAAAATCTGGAAGCTCGATTTTCACCGTAGACGTATGGTCTTGTGGACTTTTTTGCTCAGTACAATCCCAAGAATCAGAAACGCGAAGCGCCCATTAAGATTTTTTTTCTTCCATACTAATCGCCTCACCCTAGTGTACACAAATAAAAATACGACTAAAGTAGAATGTCCTCGTTTTTTTAACCTAAGTAGTTGAGCTGATTTAAAAAAAAATGTATGTCGTCGACGACGCCTTGAGGCTGCGCAAGTCATTAAAGTTGGATAGTTTTCTTAATGCTTTCAAAAACTACATTTCCGATCACGACAATCACATGAGAGCTCTCAGAAGTATCTTACCAATGAGGTACCATATGTCCCCATAAAAAAAACGTCTATGTAAGTATATAAAACTTGATAGCTAATTCCCCATTCCTTCATTAAAGATATAATATGCCATATTATCTCAATATCTATTGAAATAAAAAAGCTATTAAAGGTTAAAGTTGGACAATGTTGATTTTTTGGTAACAATTTATGTGTGTGAAATTACCCAGCCAGAACGGCAAAGCCCTTACGTCGTTGGTACAAGCGCTGGCAAAGCGTTGCAACCTCAAAATGATAACTTCGGGCGTGACTTGGCAATTACTTTTTATTGTCGTACTGTGTTAATAATAAAATACATGTTTAATATTTTATTTTTATTAAAAAAAAAAAAAATGCCTTGATTTTGTTTGTTTGAAAAATTTATTAATTGTTAATTAATCTGAAAAAAACTTTAAACACTTTTAATTTAAAAAAACGGAGAAACTTTTATTTAAAAACAACGAAATAAACCGCTAATTACAATAGGTTATGGGCTCAGCACGCTTCCACCCCGCAACAAAACGGTGTTGCTGAAAGACTTAACCGTACTATTGTTGAACGTGTTAGAGCTCTTTTGTTAGAAGCTGGTGATCCAAAATTTTTATGATGCGAAGCGGTTTATACCAGTGTTTACCTTATCAATAGAAGTCCTTGTAGATCGTTGAAAAATTCAAAAATACTAGCAAAAATATGGTTCAATCAAAAACCAGATGTATCAAAATTTAGAGTTTTTGGATGTGAGGCCTATGCTTGGGTAGCTGCACAAAAACGTAATAAGTTAGATGCTTAAAGTAAAGCTTACGTAATGATAGGGTATTGTCCAAATGGTTATCGTTTGTGGGACAAGGAAAAGCATAAAGTGATTCTATCTAGAGACGTTAAGTTTAATGAAAATTCGTTTCCCTTTAAAAAGAAACCTAATATTACTATTAATGATTTGATTGTTACGAGAAACGATCAAGAGGGGGATAATAAGATTGATGTTTCAAATGCAACTGAACATGAACAGGGTGATGATGTCGAGTGGACTCCATGTGAAAATCAACAAATTGAAGGGGAACGTAATGGTGAGCAGAATGCAATTTCTAATAGCGATGTGGTTATTGATGATCAAGTGCCTAGTAATGTTAATAAAGTGTCTCAGGTGGAAGAGCAAGTTGCTGAAGCACCGAGACGAAGTGAAAGGGTTCCAAAACCAAACTCTAAATTTTCAGACTACTACTTAACATTGTTTGAAGCTGTTACTACGGATTTAATTATTCCAACTACATATGCTGAAATTGGGAAATGTAATAATCATTCTGATTGGTTATCTGCTGTCGATGGAGAAAAACAAAGTGTGGAAGCTTGTGAAATGTCCACCAAATGTAAACACTCTAAAATCCAGATGGGTGTTTACAATTAAGAAAGATGCAGATGGTAATTCCGTTCGTTATAAGGCAAGACTTGTTGCTAAAGGTTATCTACAAAAGTTTGGTGTAGATTATGAGGATATTTACTTCCAGTGGCAAAATTATCAACAATAAGAATTGTTTTGGCAGTTGGTGTAACGTACAAACTTTATTTTCATCAACTGGATATAAAAACGGCTTTCCTACATGGAGAACTAAAGGAGGATATTTACATGAATATACCGGAAGGAATGAAAGGTGATCATGGCAATGTGTTAAAATTGGAAAAATCATTATATGGTTTGAAACAAGCAACAAGGTGCTGGAATGAAAAATTCAATTTACTACTTATAAATATGGGTTTAATACGTTCTCAACACGACTATTGCCTGTATACAAGAATGAAATCCAATAGTATGCTGTTTCTTTTGTTATATGTGGATGATTTGTTGATTGCCGGTAATAATAAAGATGAAATTGATGATAATAATAAGATAATAGATAAATGATGATATAATAGATAATAACAAAATTTGAAATGTCCGATTGTGGAAAACTAAAACATTATCTCGGTATAAAATTTGAATACAATCAAAAAGATGGAATAATAATGATGTCTCAAGAGTCCATAATAAATAAAGTCATTAATAAATTTGGAATGACAGAATGCAACGCATCACGAACACCTATGGAAAAAGGTTTACAATTGCAAAGAAATACTGAAACAGAATGTGATCAATCGTATCGTGAATTATTGGGTAGTCTTATGTATATTATGCTTAGTGTTCGTCCCGATATTTGCTACTCAATTGGATATATGGGCAGATTCCAACAAAATCCAGGTGAAATACATTGGACAACACTCAAGAGAATACTACGGTATGTCAAAGGTACAAAGGAAATTAAACTATTTTATAAACGAAATCCAAACGATGAAGCTTTAATTGGGTTCGCTGATGCGGATTGGGTCCTTGAAGATCGAAAATCTATATGTGGTTTTGTGTTTTATGTGTTTGGTTATCCAGTTTCTTGGTCTAGTAAAAAACAAGCAACTGTAGCTACGTCATCCAGTGAGGCAGAATATGTTGCTCTCAGTCATGCTGCTTCTGAAGGTTTGTGGATACGTGGAATACTTCAAGATCTTAATGTTATTGGTGATAAATATCCTGTTACAATTTTCGAAGACAATGCAGTGGATAAAAACGTAGAATGTAAACGGTCAAAGCATATTGATATTCGACACCACTTTATAAGGGATCACATTATGAAAGGAAATTTGGTCATAAAGCCTATATCAACGAAGAACCAAGTTGCAGATATTTTTACAAAATCATTGGACTTTACAAGTTTTGCTACAATTAGAAATTTGCTTAAATTATCCAATTGAGAGGGGGTATTGTCGTACTGTGTTAAAAATAAAATACTTGTTTAATATTTTATTTTTATTAAAAAAAAAAAAAAAAAAAGTATGCCTTGATTTTGTTTGTTTGAAAAATTTATTAATTGGTTATTAATCTGAAAAAAACTTTAAACACTTTTAATTTAATAAAAACGGAGAAACTTTTATTTAAAAACAACAAAATAAACCGCTAATTACAATACTTTTTTACAGCGTTGCCAAAGCACTTGCAAAATGAACAGCACAAACATTTTAATTTTAAAGCGTTGGCAAGGTATTGGCAAAACAATCTGTATAGTGCTTTTTTCAATAATACAATGAGTGTTTTCCCAATCCCAAAATTATGACAATAGCCAGAAATCGGAAATATAGTGATTTCAACCCCTATACTCACTTTTTGTGGTGTATTTTTGTTGTTGTCAGTACCTATTACTAGACCACATGAGACTAGCGAGCCATTCATATGTTAAAAATAATATAGCGCTGTTCGACGTACCTTACCGCGGGTGCCCAATTTAACCATAAAACGTTGCAATTTGTGTGTGCAATCTGTGTGTGTAAATTGCTGTTTCGGGTAAATTGGGTTCCCGCGGGAACCCGCGGTAACGACGTAAAACAGACATAATTTTAGTTTTCATAGGTTTTTATTTATAAAATTACAAAAAAAAAAATAGAATATAGAAATTTGTAACCGATTATGGCCTTCAGGCTAGGTTATTGAAAAAAATCTTAAAAAATCTACATTAAGACTCATCAAACTATTCTAGCAAATGAATGAATAAATAAATTAAAATTAAATAAAATAAAAAAAAAATCTTAAAAAAACCTTCACTAAAACTCATCAAACTATTTAAGCAAATTGTACACATGTTCTTTTTCTGGGGCACTTCTACACTATCACCACCGATTTCTTCTTGAACACCATTACTCTTTATCATAATTTTAAACATTAAAACTTCTATGGCCGCAACCATTCATTTTGCCAGGTCCGCAATCATTTTTTTCATTTTGTTGCAGTCCCAATACTGACAACGCTTTAAGATTTAATTTTTGCCAATTTTGTTGTGGATTCTTGCTTTTATATGTTGTGGGTGGGTCATTCAAATTTTAATTTTAGTTTTCATAGGTTTTTATTTATAAAATTAAAAAAAAAAAAATATAATATAGAAATTTGTAACCGATTATGGCCTTCAGGCTAGGTTATTGAAAAAAATCTTAAAAAATCTACATTAAGACTCATCAAACTATTCTAGCAAATGAATGAATAAATAAATTAAAATTAAATTAAATTAAATAAAAAAAAATCTTAAAAAAACCTTCACTAAAACTCATCAAACTATTTTAGCAAATTGTACACATGTTCTTTTTCTGGGGCACTTCTACACTATCACCACCGATTTCTTCTTGAACACCGTTACTCTTTATCATAATTTTAAACATTAAAACTTCTATGTCCGCAACCTTTCATTTTGCCAGGTCCGAAATCATTTTTTCATTTTGTTGCAGTCCCAATACTGACAACGCTTTAAGATTTAATTTTTGCCAATTTTGTTGTGGATTCTTGCTTTTATATGTTGTGGGTGGGTCATTCAAATTTAAATTTTAGTTTTCATAGGTTTTTATTTATAAAATTAAAAAAAAAAAAAAAATAGAATACAGAAATTTGTAATCTATTATGGCCTTCAGGCTAGGTTATTGAAAAAAATCTTAAAAAATCTACATTAAGACTCATCAAACTATTCTAGCATATGAATGAATAAATAAATTAAAATTAAATTAAATTAAATAAAAAAAAATCTTAAAAAAACCTTCACTAAAACTCGTCAAACTATTTTAGCAAATTGTACACATGTTCTTTTTCTGGGGCACTTCTACACTATCACCACCGATTTCTTCTTGAACACCATTACTCTTTATCATAATTTTAAACATTAAGAGCTAGTTTTTGGGATGTAGTTCAACCTTGTTTATATTTTTAACGAAGTTTAAACTTAAAATGCTGTTTTTGAGATCAAGTTTATTATATTTTAATTGTAGTTTAACCGGCCAGCGTTGGCCGTTTAAACTAAGTTTTGAGTTGTCAAATCATAACAGCTGTGAATGAAAATTATACATAAATAAAGCAGCTGTTAACTAAAAGTCCAAAAAAAAAAAACAATATATACGAAATTTTTGAAAATGTGTTTTTATTTATATAATGATTTGGAGTTTTATCAGCGCTTCCGCTCGTCCAAACCATCGGCTTATATTTTTACATTTATTTTAGAGTCCATTTTATATTTAATTACAACCAATATTAAACAAAAGAAATATTTAATTGTTGGGCACAAAATAAACAAACATTTTTTTTCTCTGCGCGTTGTTTTGTTTGTTTTTCATTTTTGACATTCGCAAGTGCTACCATATTTCTTTTGAAAATGGCATTACTCTTTTTGGTGTAAAATATGGTAATCTTATTTAATTTGAGATTTTTTAAACCATCACTGAAAAACAGCATGGAGGTTTAAAAGCAGTTTATATCTTATTTAAGTTTAACTAAACAGCTGTAAAACTAAGTTTGATCGTCCTCCCAAAAACTGGCTCTAAAACTTCTGTGGCGCAACCATTCATTTTGCCAGGTCCGTAATCATTTTTTCATTTTGTTGCAGTCCCAATACTGACAACGCTTTAAGATTTAATTTTTGCCAATTTTGTTGTGGATTCTTGCTTTTATATGTTGTGGGTGGGTCATTCAAAGGGGTGGTGGTATGGTTTGTAGTCCATGTTGTAACAAAACTTAAACGTGGTGTACAACGTTTAATTTTTCATTTTAAGATGATCTGCGAATGAGAATTTAATTGTATTTTAAATATTATAAATTCTACCTGATATAGCTCGTGAACCCCACTGGGGTAGTTTTCTTGGAATTATAGTATGTGGAGTTAAAATATACCTATAACTGTTATACAAAATATCCCAATGGGATATTTTAATGACGTAGTTTTTTTTTGTTTTTTTTTTAGATATGCGCAACAGTTGTTGTATTAAAATAAATTTTATTTGTCCGACTATTAATGATCCTGCAAATGAAGAATTAGAATATTATTTAGGAAAAGGCTAGAAGGGAAATTATGTTAGTTTCTAAATTAGGATAATTTTAATTTTATACCAATTTCTTTGTATGTTTGCATGAATGAATGTATGGCCTGTTGATTTGTTTTTTTTTTTTTTTGTCCGTCCGCTCGTAATTATGGATGATCCCCCGGGTAGGTTTTATTGAATTGTGCCGGTTGGATGAAGTGAAAGTTATATTGTTTTTTAATGTTTGTTTTTGTTTTAGTTAAATGTGTTGTATTAATTTAATAATTGTTTTAACTATAAATAAAATATATTTGTCTTAATGGCTGTGTAAAAAGAAAAAGAGATTGTCAAAAACATATGTTAGTGGATTCTAGGTAGCACAGAGTTGTTCCAAGTTTCTTTTGGGGTTACCAGTACCGCAGGGTTGTATTTATGATACCATGGAGAAAGGGAACAATAACATAAAAAGAGAAAAAGTTTTCGAGATTTGTTTCCAATTTTTCTCTTTAAAAATTGCATTTTTTTTTCAAGGCCAATGATAGAGAGTACGTCGACCCATATATGTTATTGTACATTTATGTAGTTATGTTTTTTTTTTATATGTGTTTTTGTTAGTATTTAATTCAGTTAGAGTAACGTTTTATGAAAATTAAATTTGCGCTTTATACTGATGTATACTGATTTTTCTGTCCATAAGTAAAGTGGCCAACGAAGGATAAACTTCAAGTTTTTTTAAAGAAAACGGTGATTTTAAATTATTTTTTTTTTGTTGAAAACGATTGAAAGTTTTAAATTAATAAATAAAGTAAAGAGATATAATTGAAGTTTTTATCTGAAAGCAAATACCCGCAGCAGTTTTAAATAATTTACATCCCATACGGAAGGTGAGGAGATAAAGGACCATTTGGGAGGCTAAACTAGGACTCATAGTTTTGATAGTTCTTTTATAAAGCCTTTGTTGAAACCGTAAGTTTTTAATTATTTAAAGTATAATGGCAGGGAGAAATTCTAAAGTCCGTATGGATGAAATTTATTTAATAGTGTAGTCAAAGAGGAACTGAAGGACGAAAGTCCTTGCGAGCGATTTGGCCACAGGACGTTTTTAACATAAAAAGGTAAAAGACATTGTCAATATTTATTCTGTGTTTGTGTTTTTGCCGACAAAAGTTTGAAATAGTGAACGGGATAAATCATCCCACTATATGAGGTTTTTATCCGAGTCAGGAACTCTGTCATGTTCGGCTCTGAGAGGGTTAAGGTTGCATTCTAATGCAACTTGTAGCGGAGACTGTATGCTTTAAACTGTTATACTGATCAAAACTAATAATTGTCAACTTCACGTACTGTAAATTGCAGCTATCAATACTAGTAGCATAAGAAAAACTAATTAGTAAAAATAGGATGTTTGTTTTGCTTTAGGTGTTAGATGTAGGGTAGAATAAGCAAAATAATAGAGCTAGGTTTGATTTAAGGGGCGGGTTTTAAAAAAGTTTTTCGCTGTGAAAAAGGAAAGAAATGGCTTGGCTTATGATTAATTTGCGCGGTGATTTTAATTATACAAAAGCCTTTGAAGCAAACACTTGCCTGGGAGAGCTGTGACGAATTGTTTTAAAATTTTTTCTTGTGTAAAGGAAGCCATTTTCTCCAACTTTTTCACAAGCGGCAAAACATTTAAAAGGGGTAAGTTTTAAATTTTCAAAAGATTTTTGTTTCTTGTTAGATTTTTATTAGGATTTCATTTAAATAGATTTTTAAAGGACTCACCATAATTTAATTGGAATTATTGTGCTGTGGAAGATTTTTTTTGGGGACTACAACCTTTACGAAAACGAAGATACAAGGACAACTACGGTTGCCTTTGATTCGTTGGTTGTAGTCCGCGCCATTTTATCAGGGGTACAAGCCAAGAGTTGGAAATCACCAATCTACCTTCTCACATTTAAATATTTTTAATCAACCCCAAGATTGCGGAAGATATGTTGTAATTGGTTAACTACGGTGCCGTGAAAGGTATACAAAACAAGCTAAAGTGGTGAGTCCGTGAAATTTGTGAAATAAAAAGAAGTGTTTAAAGAACATAAAGTTTAAATCCCAAGAGGAAAATTTTTAACTTATTTTTTTTTTAAAGTATTAAAAGTTTAAAAGTATTAATAAATATTTTTTTAGTGTGTTAAGTGATTTGTGTTTTTTTTTGTAATCCCAAAACTTTTTCGGAAAACCCCAAATAATTTTAGTAAGTGCCTAAATTGGCTGTGCAAATATTATTCCAAAAACGTATAAGGGAGCTCTCTCATAGGTTGAGGATTTTTTTTATAGTTTTCTTTTGTGACCAATATAGTGGGTCCAGGGGATTTTTGGGAAAGTAGTGTACCTTTTGTTCTGTGTAATTTCGTTAGGTTAGTGTTAATTAAAATATCATTTTTTTTTAAATCTAGCTTTTTTTTTATTTAGTTTACTTACTTATTTTTTATTTCATTTTCTTTTTACTTACCTTTAATATTCAATACTCTCCAAATAAAATATTTTATTCTTTTATAAAAATCTTATAAGAAAATTTCCAAATGTTTTTCTTTAGCTGAACATTAAATCAGAAAATGTCTGGCTAAAACTGCGTATGTGTGTGTTAACGTAAGTATATTCGGGTGACCAGTGTTTGTGGGGTAATCGTTGATAAGTTAGGATAGATTACCAAGGTAGGGTGGGCAGCTAGGGGGCAAAATTCCATCAAATGTCCTCGTGAAATCGTGTTAGGGTTAAAATGTTGTATTAAATGTCGGTCCGGTATATCGTGAGGGGCTATTTCGCTAAGTGTAGGTTTTTGTTAGTGTAGTTGTTGTCTTCAAAGGAATTCAAGTTTAGAGTGTAGTATAGTGTTTAGTGTGATTTTTGACTTTTATTGTTCGGCCCTATGCCGGAATAGCGGGTCGTACCTCCTCTGACATCACTGAGCTAGTGGGACAGAGAAGTGATATTTCCGGGAACGCCACAACTGGGGTTTCGTAACAAACTGTGTTAAAATAAGAAGAAGAATTTAGACAAAGGATTGCATTAGAATGCAACCTTAAAACTGCTAGAATGGGGTTTGACAGGCAGCCTGAGGGGGCCGGAAGTGAAAAGAAAGAAGAAGAAATTCTTTTCTTTTTGATAGTGAACGAGGTCAGATAAGTGGTGTCAGCAGCATTGATGAAAAAAAAAATAAAACAGCAACAACACCCGCAACAAGTGGCAATTTTAATAAAGTTTTTGTGTAATAATAATATTGTTTTATTTAAAAGGAAAAAAGAAACTAATTAAAAATAATAAAAAAAAAGGAAGCAGAATCCACCACATCCACCACCTCTGTCTGGACCCAGCGTTGGAGGAGCAGGATTAGCATCGCCAAGCCTGGGGTGCTCAAGTTAAGTTTAAGGTTTAAGGTAGGGTCGCCAGACGTACTTTTTTCACCAGTACGTGTACTTTTTTTTAGTCAATGTACTGTTTTCTGCATAACCCCTAAAAAAGTACGCTAAAGTACTTTTTTTTGCCTTTTGTACTTTTATTTGTACTTTTTTTCCCTGTTAAGTATCTTTAGTAACATTTTTTTTTAGTGCAGAAAGATTCACACAGTTAGAAGCGCCCTGTTAAAATGTCTTTACAACCTGAACACATTTGTGGCGACTAACAGAAGTATTTTATCGTGTTTTTATATGAGAAGCAAAAAATCGAAAGTCGTGACGACTTTTCTTCTTTACATTAATCAATAGTCAGTCGCCAGCATTGTGATGAATCTCTTAATCACAACAAATCGTAAATATTTTTGGAATTTGTATGTTTATTGTTTCTATACCACATTCAAATGCGGCAACTGAGAAAGTAAAGAAACACGCTTTTAATTCAAAATTTAGAGAGTGAACTGACAATTAGAACTAATTTTGAATTTACACGTGTACAGTTTTTTAATTTTTAAAAACTGAAAATGGCAAAAGTGGAATTGTTAATTGTTAAAGGACGATAAATATTTATAAATTTTTGAATTATTTAAAAAAGAAATAAAATATAATTATTTAATAATTATATAAACGAACCAAACCGAAATGTTCAACAAAAAAGTGATATTTAGTATTAAACATATTAATATAATCTTGTTCATTTTTATATTCTTTACTGAAGTATATGTTATTTTTTGTTATGTTATTTAAAGAATTTAAGGACGTTTTCAATAAAAATACAAATGTACTTTTTTTTATTAATTGTACTGCTTTTTTTTCTTTGATGTACTTTTTTGCCAATTCAATATCTGGCTACCCTAGTTTAAGGACAGTTTAGGAATGATTTACTCTGACGACTAAAGACGGACCGGACAGAATATGAACAAAAAGAATAAAAATTTATATTAAAATATATAAAAAAAAAGAAAAATTGGTATTAAAATTTTTAAAAAAGAAAGATAGTTAAATTTCTAGGTAGGGTTAGCAGTGCAGTGAATTTATTTAAGAAAAAAAACCCCGGATATATAATCGGGCTGCAGGATCGTTGGGTTGAGCTCAGGCCTATAGGTTGCTGTTTAAGATTTAAGGGATGAATTGCAACCATGTATAAAAACCCGATGTTTCCCCTAGTCTAGAATTTAAAGAAAGGAAAACTTTAATAAATTTTAATAAATAAAAGATTTTAATTAAATTTTTAAATAAATAAAAAATATAACGTTACGGAGCTACTTACCCTCGGACCATGGATGGACTGACAAACCTTGAATAGCCCTTGGGAAAATGCCAATAATACCACCAGTTCATAATACTTATTTATGCATGGCTGCAGTACGCTAAAATATTACCTGCTGAGTAAAAAAATTAAAAAGTACAAATATAACATATGATTTTGACAGTTTGTTTTTTTCGCGTGGTAAACAAACAATTAAAAATAAATTAAATTACAGCAGTCAATAAAAATTCAACTTCGGATGAAATTTTCACTTCTCTTCATTTTTATTTTATTAATTTAATTATAATTTATATTTATATTTCGATTTATATATATATATATATTTTTTTTTTTTTCTTCATTTTATATTTTCTGCTTTTTTTTCCATTCTTTAAACAGCTGTTTTCTGAATAATGATCATTAATTTTTTCCCATTTCATGATGCTACCATACTTTTGTCGCAAATAAATAACAATTATCATTTAAGACTGAAAAACTGAAACTGTATTTAAATACAACTTAAATTTAAATGGCAACCAACTAATTGCATATTTAAATAAAAACTTAAAAACTGGGCATAATTTATTAAAAAATGTGGATTAACCACTTGTGCATCTTATTACAACAACAACAAAAAAGATTATATTTTTACAGTTATATTAGTTTTTTGTTTTTATATACATCAGGATTATTTTTATGTTATTTTCAATTTATAACGAGCTTTCAACCTCCGTATATTTACAAAAATAAAGCAAATCAAACATATTAGCTAGGTTGATACTAGTATTTCGATCTGGCTAAAGATCTCATCAGAACCCGAAGTTTTAGAAAAGCTAGAGCCTTCATTATAGGCAGAACTTTAACAAAAAACCTATTAATAATCAATTTTGCTCCATTTTTGTCTTCTTAGAGCTAGTTTTTGGGATGTAGTTCAACCTTGTTTATAGTTTTAACGAAGTTTAAACTTAAAATGCTGTTTTTGAGATCAAGTTTATTATATTTTAATTGTAGTTTAACCGGCCAGCGTTGGCCGTTTAAACTAAGTTTTGAGTTGTCAAATCATAACAGCTGTGAATGAAAATTATACATAAATAAAGCAGCTGTTAACTAATGGTCCAAATAAAAAACAATATATACGAAATTTTTGAAAATGTGTTTTTATTTATATAATGATTTGGAGTTTTATCAGCGCTTCCGCTCGTCCAAACCATCGGCTTATATTTTTACATTTATTTTAGAGTCCATTTTATATTTAATTACAACCAATATTAAACAAAAGAAATATTTAATTGTTGGGCACAAAATAAACAAACATTTTTTTTCTCTGCGCGTTGTTTTGTTTGTTTTTCATTTTTGACATTCGCAAGTGCTACCATATTTCTTTTGAAAATGGCATTACTCTTTTTGGTGTAAAATATGGTAATCTTATTTAATTTGAGATTTTTTAAACCACCACTGAAAAACAGCATGGAGGTTTAAAAGCAGTTTATATCTTATTTAAGTTTAACTAAACAGCTGTAAAACTAAGTTTGATCGTCCTCCCAAAAACTGGCTCTTAGTAATCAAGCACGTGGTTAGGTCTTTTCCTAACAAGCATCATGACGTTACTAAACTTTGAAGACCAAAAATGTTCTATTTATATAAAAAAATTTTAGTGTGTACTCTGGCTCAAGTAATATTATATTTTTACAGTTATATTAGTTTTTTGTTTTTATATACATCGAGATTATTTTTATGTTATTTTCAATTTATAACGAGCTTTCAACCTCCGTATATTTACAAAAATAAAGCAAATTAAACATATTAGCTAGATTATGTTTGACTCAACGTCACAGTTAAACAACAACAATAGTAAAGAACTACTCAAAAGTATCGTACGATTAAACCGTTAGTTATTAGAACAAAACCAAATAACATTAGGGTGACATTTAAATTATAATGTTAATAAAATGTTAAAATAATAAAATGCAAATGTTTAATAAAATTAAGGATACAAATTAACGATAGTAAAACGTCGTTAACAGCAATAGTAATTTCAACTGTAATTGTAGTAATTTTACTCTGCAGAAATGTGAAATAACTATTTTTGACTATCGTTAAAAAAAATAACTAACCAAAAATTACGTATTTTAGTAACAGTTGCCTTGCGTAGTTATTATGGCAACTTCGCAAAAAGTTACAAATAATAATAATATGCTTGTATTTTTTTATTTTACAAAATAGTAAAAAAAAATAAAAACCCTAAAACTATTAATTATATTAACAAACTGGTCAAACATTTTATACAGAATGTTTAAGCAAGAAATTTCCAATATATAAAACATACAACCCTTTCCATAAAAAGGGTGTTTTATATATAGGTATAGAACTTTACGTTTGCAGCACTTTTTTAACTGGCGGCCATTTTGTCAGCTGTCAAGTGATTTATGTTTAGTCTGGTTTGGCATTTCAACATGAATAGACTGACGCCTGAACAACACTTCCAAATTGTGCAAATTTATTTTACGGTCAACATAATCGTCCATCAGAGCAATTAATTCGATTAACTATGGAACGTTTTCGTTCCACGTTTACTCTAAATGATAATATGCATCCACAGAAACGTCGTACAGTGCGTACAGAAGAAGTCACTGCTGCTGTTGAGCGTAGCGTTGAAGAAGACCTCAATCAGTCTATCCGTAAATGGTGACCGCTATAGAGCCATGATTACTGACTTTTTCGTTCATCATTTGAACAGCCATGATGTGAAGGAGCTGTGGTTTCAACAAGACGGCGCAACATGTCACACAGCTCGTGCCACAATTGATTTATTGAAGGAAACGTTTGGTAGCCGCATAGTTTCACGTTTCGGGCCAGTGAATTGGCCTCCAAGATCGTGCAATTTAACGCCGCTGGACTATTTTCTGTAGGGATATTTGAAGTCGCTAGTCTACGCCGATAAGCCCGAAACGATTGACCACTTGGAGGACAACATTTGCCGCATAATATACAATATACGGACACAAATGTTGGAAAAAGTCAAAGAAAGTTGGACTTCCATATTAAATGCCAGAAGATTTTCTTTTCAATGGACGGTAATCTTTTTTTAGGTTAATTTTAGAGGTTCATTTTGCAGAGCAGTGTAACACTACTCAGTGGCCAAAACCCCAGGCTTTAAAATACATACATTACATCCAAATCTACCAAAAGATTTTTTTCTAATTTGTAGTTTTTGAAATGTCGCTGTTTTATAATGACATCTGTAACCCCATTTTTCTTTATAGTTTCCTTATTTTTTGGAAATTGGAAAGCAAAATCATAAAAAAATAGAAGAATATAAAGCTTCAGAAAATTATCTTTAATTTGATTTGAATAATGTCGGTGTTTATATCATTATATCATACTGGTATTGCAAATAATTTTAAAATCTATTTTTTTAAATTTTTTCCTTTTAAATTTTGACAGATTTAGATTCAGCGTGCCAAAGTCTATTAAAAATGTATTTCAAAGACTGGTTCTGTAAAAAGTTGAAAATTGTTGAGTAGTGTATTCATGAGGCATATATAAATAATGCCAAATTATTTACCTATCCCTTTTCGGCATTCAAACCTAATTTTCATATTTTATTACGACTAACCATTTTTAAGAAACTTTACATTTTCTTTTTTAACTTTAACTAAAATCTTTTTCTTTTTGTTAGCTTTTCCTTTTTGTTTTTCTATGTATACTAAAACAATTCTGAACCTTTCTTGATACTTAATTGATTTCTAATTTTAATATAATACTTTTTTTTTACTTCTGTAAAACAATACTTAATTTTTGTTGATGATTTTTTTTCTCTGACAAATTCTTTTTGGAATATAACAAAAAACTCTTACTATTTTACTATTTTTTGCTATTCACGGTCCTTTTTGACCGGTATATGGTTTTCACTTTTCCCTTCAGCATATGTAATGTTCCGGACATTTTTCACTTTAGATTTTCTTTCTTCTTTCCATATAACCAGCTAAAGGATTAAATTTTAACACCCAAAAAAAAATTAGATTCTAATACTGACCATTCTTTTTTCACAAAAACTTTAAACTTTATAAAAAAAATTTCGTAGTTTCTCCTTATTTTCGTGTATATAAAAAAATAACAATTGAAATGGTTGAATTCCTCACCGTTTAGCACAATATCTTTCACCGCTGATTTTACAAATTTTCTGGTCTTTAATTTATGTTTTTCTAACTGGTTTGCCCAGTTTAAAAATTGATTAAATAAATTGAGTTTTTCCTTTTCAAAAGATTTACTTAATAAAGTTTTCCTTCGCTTTTGTAGCAATGTTGCTTTAACTTTGTCCTTCATAAAATTAAATTTTTTTTTTGTATAAAATATTATTTTCTTTATTTTAACTTGACTTTTTAACTTAACGTTAACTTTGCTATTATTAAATCTAACTTTCTTCCTAATTACATCTCAACCCTAAAGTCTTTGTTTTCCTTCCAATAAAATGCGTGAATCCTCTCTCATTTTTCAAAAAATTTTAAACTAAAACTTTCGCGCCAACCAACCTTCTTTATTCACAGAAAAGTAAAACCAGTTACTTTTATTTAATTCCAAAAAAAAAACCACTTTCCCTCGACTCCATTACTTGCCTTACTTTCTACAAAACATACTAAACTAAATATGGCTGTACATCAAAAAAAAAATACAAAGAAATACCCAAAATAAAATTATACTTAAAATTTCCTCAATATCCACTGAAAAATAATACTCTTTGTCTATTTATACCACCAAGATAATACTTTACATGATTCTTATTTATTCGGCGATCCTAAATGTTCGAAAATAATCTGTTTTCAGACAAATCCTTTAAAATATTCTTTTTAAATTGATTTTTCGCTTTCCGTTTTCCCTTTTCGCGTTGCCAATCACATAAATAAGAATATGTAGCGTACCCAACTCTGAACTACTACTATTGTAGTACTACCTTGTTTTCTACAAAAAGTAAACAGTAAACAGCTGTTTCATAATAAAATAATCATCGTGTTTTTAAGAATATATTATTTTTTTAATACAATTAAAAATAATAAAAAAAAAAACAAAAAAAATCATATTTTTCAGCATTTCAGGACCATGCGACAACGAAGAAATCTAAAAAGCTTGGACTGAGACTACACATTTCATGGTTTTGTATTGAAATACCCATGTTACTATTAAGTAACAAATTTTTCCTTCTACTTTAAGGAACAAATACAAATCAACAGTCTGGGTAAAATGTGATGAGGTTCGCCACCTATGCAACCCAGCTTACCCAAAAAGTAACCGGAAGGTTTAGCCGGAGTGTAGTCCGCTCCAGAAGTTGGCCTGCTTCCATAAACTAAAAATTCCCCACTATAGAAAGTCTTGCAGCCCCTACGAACTTTTTCTCACTGAATGCCAATAAATTTTCGACAACGGGGTGACATCCAGGCGGTACATAAAAAAGGTTTGACAACCCCTCCGCAATATTATATCTTAAACAAATAACCCGATCGCTTAAGTGTCTTCAGAAGATGAACTCATCTCTGTCGTAACTTTCGATTGATGCAACATAGAAAGTTGTTATTGTACGTTGTAGTTTTTGGTTTAATTATTATATTAAGTCATTAAGTGTTTATAATTATAACTTAATTATAAGAAAATTTTAAAAATTTATAGAAAGTTTTTCATAAATTCAACCAAATTTAAGTTGTCGCTTGATTTTTTTAACAATCGTACTTATTAGATGGAAGACAGATAATTTTGTTAGAAAAAAAGTTAATTTTTCGAGATAAATATCGCATATTATGTTTATTTAGGCCAAATGCGATCGGTTCTGTTTTGTTATAAAGATTTTTGCCTTTCGGCTTATTTTAAGATTTTCTGACTTAAAATATTTTTTTTACTTATAAAATATTATTCTACTAACTTTGGCCGTTTTCTTAAAAGTGTAGCTTCTCTAAGTTTCTATTTTAGCTTAAATAGATTGAATTTTGTTTTTTTTTTGTGTTCTCTGATAATTATATTTAAAAGTGATGGATTTTTTTTTGTGAATTTCTACCATATCCAAAGCTGATCAAATTTTGCTCTTTAATTTTAACACATTGATATATAATTATATTATAAAAATTATAGAATTTGTTTGGTTTTATATATAATCATACATGAAAGTATATGTGATCAATATCAATTATATATGATGAGTTAAAAAATATTAACTTATATATAATATAAGATGTAATTATATATGATTATATAAAGCGCCACATATATAATAAGATACGACTATATATAAACTTTTTTCGTCGGGAATAATATATTTAAAAGACAAAAGATGATAATTAATAATGTTAAAAAAATATTTTTTTCATTTATATAATAAAGATAAAATTAAAGAAAACATAGTACAAAGAAAAGTTTATAAATAAGCAGGGGAGGAGAAATAACGAATTATTAGTAGTCACTAAATATGTATATTAATAATATATATGAGATAAGGTTATGTATGCCATTTTTCGGATCAGCTATGACAGGATGTGATAATGAATTATATATATGATTATATATACCTATATTGGAACTTTTAACATCGGGAAATAACATTTTTTAATTCCATTCACCTCCTGTGAAAAAAAACAATGAAGGAAAGCTTATTGATGTTGAATTATGGGAGCACATATAAATTAGAATTAATTTTGTATTTTATAAAAACAAATTATACTAAGTAAATAAACCTTCTGTGTTCATGTGATGCTACGTCGATGTGTTTTATCAGTAGTTTTTTATTTTAACGGTTTTCATAAAGGAATGTAAATTTGAGCATATTGTCTAATTTACAGCGCTGCTATTTAGCAAATACAACTCTGCATGCGCTCTTGTGTAGTAGCATCCAATCAGCTGTATCTAATTCACCACTAGCAATTCCACTGTGGTCAACTTGGCAGTTTTTCTCTAATGTAGCGCTTTTTCAAAGATTTTTTTTACTTTTACATACATATGTCTTATTTAATATTTCTGAAAATTGTTTAGTTTATATTAATATTTGATTAAATGTTACATATTTGTATAGAAGTATTTTTTTAGCGAGTTGTACATGAGTCATATTTGGCCCCAAGGGCTTAGTTTGAAATTGTATAATAAAATAAATAAACCTAAAGACAATTAAATTTTTAGATACATCGAGTTTTGCATAACTCGTTAAATTTGGAACAAGTTCTGAATTAAAAAAAAAATTAATTGTTTTCAAATTCTCTTTTAAATAATATATTTCTATAGTAAAATTTCTGGCATATGCCAAATTCAGTTAAATAATATACATATTTCCAACATATTTCGCTTTGTGACAACTTAAGCGCTGTATAAATTCCGTCAAAACGTATATCAAGTAAAATACTTTTTTTTTTATTTTATTAATTAATAATCATATAATTACAAATTATATACTATTACCCTAACCAAGCACTAGCTACTATGGCCTTCGGCGCGTTGTAGCGAAAACAGACCAGTGCCTCTGGTGGGAATCGAACCCACGACCCCCGCACTGATAAGCCAGCACGCTACCAACTAGCCTACCGGAGAGCACGAAAAAAAGTAAAATACTTTAATGAGCTTAATACTAAAATCAAAAACGCATAACAAAATTGCAAGGACTTTAAATTTTATGCAGCAGAAAATATTTTCATAACCTCAAAATGCATTCTTATATAAAAACTTTTAATTTTGCGAATTCAAGAGTATTTAATATCATTGCCTGCAAATAAGTAACCCCAACACAACTAAATATCATTAAACCGTTAAAAACGTAATGTTTTTCAAAATAATCGTGTAATTAACAGCACTTCAACTAATAAAATTTATTTGCAAGAATTATGTGAATAGAAGTAGCATTTTACGAAGTTTTTTCTTGTTTCTACTTAATAATTTATGAACTTTATTACAAAATATAACTTTACAATATATAACTTTTATTTATGAACTTTACACAAAAAAATAGTTGCCAAGTAATTAGCAGCATTTCAACTAATAAAGTTTATTTGCAAAAAGTATGTGAATACTAGTAGAATTTTACCAAGTTTATTCTTGTTTCTACTTAATGTTTGAATAATTTATGATCTTTACACAAAAAATAATTGCCAAGTAATTAAAAGCATTTCAACCAATAAAGTTTATTTGCAAAAAGTATGTGAATACTAGTAGAATGTTACCAAGATTTTTCTTGTTTCTACTGAATGTTTGAATAATTTATGTAAATAAAATTTATTAGTTAAAATGCTTCTGATTACTTGGCAACGATTTTTGTGTGTGTGCTATTCTCACTCAATTTTTTTAAATATATACATTGCGTGAGACCAATACTAAGCTGACGATAAGCCGATTCGGCACTTAGCCGGCTCTAAGCCGCTACCGTAAATTTTTTCTCAGCCGCCTTCGATTATTTAGCTCGCCATTGGTCTCTGCCTTATGCCGCTTCATTTAAAATAACTGTGTATTGCGAAGCGCTTGTTGTGAAACTTGTTGTGCATTGTTCTTAGTGTAAAAAAAAATATAATACAAGTTTATTGTTTTTTGTATAATTAAAAATATTTTAAAGTGTAAAAAAATATTATTGTTGTAAAAAATATATGTGTTATACGTAAATATACAAAAAAGAAAAACAATTGAATCATGTCAGGAAAAAATTCAATACAAGTGGCCATCAAAGTTCGCCCACTCATCAGGAACGAAAAGGATACGCCATGGCGCATCGTTGATAACTCTATTCAATTAATAGACTCCCAATCGGATCCCTTTTATTTTGGTAAGTTCTGAATTTTTTATGTAATATGTTTAATGTTAACAAAAATAGTGTCCGTGGGTCAGACATTTTGGAATGTTGTGTCTGTGTGTGTGTTTGTTGCACTGGTGCATGCATGACTTTTTTTTGTTCGTATAAAGTTCATGTGCTTGTATAACGGATTTCTTCTGTTTCATCTTCATAATAGCTCTGTTCCACATGTACAATGACGCGGTTATTCAATTTTACCATAAAACATTTCTATTGTCAAAATTTTGTGCGTTCCCTTGGGCATCCGCGTTAACGTATGTCGAACAAATCTAATATTAGGACGCATGCATGGAAATAAAATAAAATTTGTACAACATTTAAAAATATAGTTTTTTTTGTTGTATTCTCTATAAATAGAAAAAATCAACCTAATTTTAGTTGTGGTTGCACTTTTTTTAAATTATGGGATTCTATTTCGTTACTACGACTTCATATGTTGTGATTGGTGATTAATTATGTTTATTTTCTTCTTTTATTTTATATTTTTAGATCACATTTTTGATCATAATGCTACAAATCAAATGATTTTCGATAAAATGGCCAAACAAATTGTACATTCGGCTATTAAGGGATTTAATGGAACAATATTTGCATATGGTCAAACATCTTCCGGTAAGTTTTTAGGAGTTAAATTCTGACCATAATAGTCTATAGTGTAAGTTTATGGTTTTGTTTTTAGGAAAAACATACACTATGATGGGTGACACTGATAATCCTGGAGTAATGGTTTTAGCTGCCAAAGAAATTTTTCATGAAATTGCAAATACATCTGATCGACAGTTTCTTTTAAGGTTTGTTTTGTCTTCATAATTGAATATTATTTTAGTTGTGTTCCCCCCTTATAATGACCCAATTAAGAAAAACAATGTTACTATAGGGTATAGTGATGTACCTGGAAACTTTCCGTTTTCTTTTGCGTAAATTTATCACATTTTGAAAAAAAAAATAATCTTATACATTGTGTTTCATTAAGAATTGCGCCCATGCTTACCCTTAAGTTCAGACAGTTAATTTTTTCCAGTTATTTTCAATTTATCCAATATTTTTTTTTTTATTAGGATTAAAACAAGATGATTGGAGAGCTGTTTCACTACATTTTTGAAAATAAAACTGAAATCACAATTTTGTATCGACTACTTTTTACATTGGGCCTCTACTGGGTATTCAATCGGTTAACCGTTACTCGATTAATCGATGAATATCTATCAAACAATTGTTAGAGTAAATTGAAATGGTCAATTTCGAGTAAAGAATAACTCGAACAGTTATGTTCGATTAATCAAGTTAATCGAGTAAATAAAAATGTGTTCTATGTTAGTTTGCATTTTACAAAAAAGCTGAAATTGTTTTTCATTTTTTAAAAAGATTTTTTTTTAAAGTGTAAAGCAATGCATCAGTTACCGTTTTAATTTAGGTTAGGTTAGGAAGGGTTATGTGCCCAAGGGCACATCTCCACTCGGAGACCAATACGGTCCATTGTGAATCCCTTCAGTGAAAAACAGTAAGAAAGAATAGAAATAGACAGCAAGATAGATTAAAAGATAGATATAAATAAAGATAGAAAGAATAGAAAGAAAGATAGATATAAAGAAAGATAGAAAGGATAGAAAGAAAGAAAGGATATATACTCCCCAGAACCAGCTCCTATCGTCCCTTTGCTAGAAACAGCTGTCTTACGATATTTCCCTGACAAATCTCAGCAAATCTACTGGATTGCATCTAACGACACACCCAAGTTCGTCGTTCGTCTCTTAGCCGTTTCCGTCTGAGACCCTGCAACCTAGGACAGTGGCACATTATATGCTCAACTGTCTCCAGTTCCTCAACGTCCTCGCACAACCTGCAAAAATCCGGTATGTCCCTGTCCCATCTGCTTGTGAAAGCCCTGACAGAACAATGACCAGTCAGGAACCCCGTAAGGGTCCTGAGACCATCCCTGTCCAGTCCCAAAAGTACCTTGGTTGCCCCTTTTAAGCGATTTTTTCATCGATAAAGCCAGTTTATCTGCGGTTTCTCCACCAATATTCTGCCATTCTTGAACGATGACATCTTTCAGCATTAGTTTATTAGTTATTTTATGCTGGCGAATTTTTTTTCTAAAATTAAATCTGGGCTCTGGGGAGGATAAGGCACCACTTCCTTAACGTTGTAGAGCAGCCATTCTCGCACAACCATAGAAGTGTGCTTTGGGTCGTTATCGTGCAAGAAACGATAATCGTCTTGTATGCTCAAATTAGTGGCGCTAGCTTTTAAATTTTCTTTTAAAATATTCAAATAACTAAATTTTTCCATCGTGGTTTCCACAAACAAGAGATTTAACACACCTCCAGCTGCCATTGCACCCCACACCATCGCCGAGTCACCACCGTGTTTCACTGTTGCTTTTAGATGCTTTAACTGCAACGTGGTGTTTTCTCTTCGCCACACAAAACGTCTTCCATCCGACCCAAAAATATAAAATTTACTTTCATCGGTAAAAATAACTGTTTTCCAGAAGTCGCCAGACTTATTTACATTGTTTTTGGCATAATCTAAAGGCTGTTTTAAATTCTTTTTTGATATAAAGGGTTTTTTACGTGGAACACATGCCTTATATTGGTTATGATGCAGAAAGTTCGGTACCGTTTGTGCGCTTAAAGTTACGTTTTCATCTTTTTTAACATTTTTAGCTATTTCCACAGCACTTGTTTTTGGTTCCAGCTTAACCATCCGGTCGATCTTTCTTCCCAATCGACCGTCTATGATTTTTTTACGACCTCTTCCTGGAGCAATTAAGAGTGAACTTGTTTTTTTATAATTTTGTATCACATATTGTACAAATGATTTTGGTCTAGAAATATTTTTTTTTTTAGCGATTTCAAGATAACTTTTGCCTTCAATGTGCAGTTTAATAATCAATTCTTTGGTGGCAACAGGAATCTTAGTACATATGATTTTTATTGTTTGCACTCATATTGAAAACTATTAAAAAGCACTATTTAGACAAGCCACTTAATACGACTGGACAATTGTCTAGTTTTACTTTAACTTCAAAAAAGTTCTAAATTTCTCTCTGGACAATGATCTGATTTTATAAAAATAACGAAAATGAAAGAACCGTTATATTAGAGTGTGCCGTACGGACAATTTTTTGAGTTCATTTTTTAGACTTTTTTGTTTGTTTTTTTGTATAAAATAGTAGTGAAACATGTTTATTTTATTATTAGTTTGCAATTATTATAAACAATTGTTGCACTTTTAAAAAAAATTTACTTCATTCGAATCGGATAATTATTTTTCCAATTATAATCAAATATATTTTCAGTTGTATGGGGTACGGACAATTGTTAATAAAAAATTATCGATTTGAATAAAAAAAAAATATAAAATCGAACAAAAATATGTCTTCCAAACTTCAACTCATTTGCTGTTGCAACTTTTTAACGACTATGAAAAAATAATGTAATTTTTCTTTATGTTTTTCCAAGGCATATATTGCTATGCCATTATATTCTTGATATTTGCTGAAAATTCCAAAAGCTATACCCCCAATATTTTTTTAAAGTCGAACTTATAAAAACGAATGAAAATAAAGTAAAACACCTCAATTGTATATTAATTCAGAACATCCTCTTTATTATGGCCTAACGTATATTTTTAATTTGATAAAATACATTTCTGAACTCCTGATTTTGTATTTATTTTGTGTTTTATTGTGTATTTTTAAGTAAAAATTAGTGAAATAACATTATTCGAGTTACTCGAGTCATTTTAAAATTAAATTAAAATTAATCGAACAAAACCAAACCCAAGTAATTTGAATATCCTAGCCTCTACCCAAGTCGAACAGATTTTGGAATTCAGAACAATCGGTTGGTGGTTTACGCTGCAAATTTCAGAATTACATTTAGAAGATTATAATCCTGTGATAATATGCAGGTTTTAGACAATTTCACCCTCACCACAACCTTTTCTATTTAGTCATCATAATATGAATATTGAGTATTTTTGTGAAACTCGCAATTTCTTTTACAGACTCGCGGCTCCAGGAAAAGGTTTTGGGGAGAAAAGTTGGAGCGTTTTTAATTAATATTTTAATCTTTTTTACATTTTGGTATTGAAAAATATAATTTTGGGGGAGGAAATTTCACATTTTCCCTCCTCCAGTCTTTTACAAATCACCTTTCAATTTTTTTTAATAGATTTTTATGAAAAACTAAGTGATATTTGGACTACATAGCTTTATGTTATGGTTTCATAGCGTTTGTAACGCCATCTTTTTTACTCAAAATAATATTTTAAGAAGTTTAGATTTTTATGAAAAACAACAAAACAACATAGGATTACTAGGTAAGAAAAGGCTGAGGTGTTTGGAACTTACATATTGTCAATGGTATATATTTGATTCAAATATTGCTATTTTCAAAACATTGGTTCTAACTAAAAAAAAAATCATATCAAGTTCAAACTACCAAAAACTCGTTTTGCATCCGAAACCCTCTGCACCAAGCCCACCTACTAGGGTCGTCATTTATTCGGGTTTTTATTATTTTCGGATAAACGATCAAAAATTTTTCGATCGAACGAGTAACGAATAAAAATATTTTTAAAAATACATAAATAATTAAAGTACTTTACCTCATAATCCCAAAATTTAATGAATTTTGGCATCAATTTAAATACTACAACAATACCAATTCTCAAATGTAATCATTTTAGACTAGTAACGCAAAAAGATTTCTCAATCGTGATGAGAAAAAAAATATACATTTCTGAAAATCGTTAAAAAGCAGGGTTCGTAAATGCAATCACATGTGAGCACATTTTGCACTTGTGCATGGACGAATTTGTCTTTTCTGTTTGCAATTGCACAATTTGCAAACTGAAACGACAAATTCGCATATGCACTTGCGCAAGTGCAACGCAGAGATCGCGTTTTTCTTGAAAACTAAACATCGCAATTCGAAAAGATCATTTATTTAAAACATCTCCTGTATCTTAAATAAACGACAGCTTAAGGAAGCAGTGTTTTTTTTTTGTATTTATTTTGACGATTTTTTTCAATGTTGGTGATTTTTTAAATTTTTATTTTTTTTTTTTATTCTACCCAGGTGAAAAAGTTCATATATTGTCATATATGGCCACATATATGAGTTCATATATGAATCCATATATGTTCGGATCCGAAATTTGAGGGTATAGGGACATATATGCTCATATATGCCCATATATGAATGTTCATATATTGTCATATATTATTGCTTTTCCTATATTCTCGTATATAAAAAAGCTTTTTTAGTTTTTTTTTCCAAAAATATTCTGTTTATTAAAAAGTACAGCTATTATAATTCTATATACATGTTACCGAATACAGGAATTTTTTTAAAAACTTAAAATATACTTCAATATAAGAATATTCTACACCAATTATTCTGAAACACAACTAAAAATGGGAATGTGGGAAAATATTTTATTTTTTAAATACAAAATATAACAAAATAAATAAATCCAATTAATTCATCTGGTTTAACCAGTTTTCTTCTAGCAGCGCGGCTTGCTGCAACGGGTTCCTGGAAGTCCAGGACCTATGGACATGCTAGGCTTCTTGATGGACTTCACCCATGTGTGGGATTTGAGTCCGACTATGTTACTCCTAGATTGGATTTCTGCCGACCTTTTCGGGTTAGCTTTCCCTCCAGGCGGGAGTGGGATATGGGGGATCCAACTTTTGGTTTTGACATCAGGGTATATACCGACGGCTCAAAGATGAGTTGTGGTGTAGGCTCCGGGGTCTTCTCGGGTGAGTGTAACTTGCGGTGTTCTTTCAGGCTACCTGATCACGCTACTGTTTTCCAGGCGGAAATTCTGGCTATCAGGGAAGCCTGCAGACTCCTGTCTGAAAGGGGGGCTCGAGGGACAGTGGGCATTTTCGCCGATAGCCAAGCGGCTCTAATGTCCCTGAGCTCGTACGTCACATCCTCTGCTCTCGTTGGTCAGTGCAGGGAGGAACTGTCCAGGCTAAGCTGTCTATCCCAAGTTACTCTAGTTTGGGTCCCCGGCCACAGAGACCTCTACGGTAATGAAAGGGCAGATGAATTGGCAAGGGCAGGATCTGCCTTAAACGTCTCCACATCGGTGTCAGTCGCTGCACCGCTGGGGACTGTTAAGGGGGAAATTTTCCGGCACTATTTTTGCAGGGCGGGGAACAGGTGGCATAATTTGGATACCTGTAGGACCGCGAGACTTACGTGGCCCAACTACGACCTAGGGCGTACAAACTCTCTCCTGAGCAGGAGCAGGAGGGATGTCTCGAGGCTGACGGCTGTTCTGACCGGTCACTGGTTGATTGGTAGGCATGGCATTAGACTTGGGATTGTACGCGGTTCGCATTGTCGCAGCTGCGGCATACCGGGCGAGGAGGAGACTGTGGAGCATCTTCTCTGCGATTGTCCGGCGCTGCAGAATATTCGACTCCGGATCTTGGGTGACCATATACTGGACGACCTCTCGGTAATATCACGTGTGGGATTCGGTGATCTCATACTTTATCTTAACCGAACGGGGTGGGTCTAGTACTCCGGATACTAGTTCCTTACGGGTAGTGTGGTCTCTTCAAAACGGAGTCGCTTTTTGACTCTACTTGATGCTCACGAGTAGCGTGAGCTGCCACTTAAACCAACCAACCAACCAACCAGTTTTTGAATACTGAGATCAAAAACTTTGGCTTGAATAAAGTTTAGCCGCATGTTTAATGAAACTTCCACGCTAAATCTGCCAATGGTAATATCTTTTGGTGGACCTTATTCAAGAGGGAGGGGTTCAAATTTGAAGTTTTGTTTTGCGGTTTTAGACAAAAGTTTTGAATGGATTGGCATCATTTAGGCATCATCAAAAAGGTGTTTTAAATGTATTTTCAAAGAGTAATATAATTAATTTTTTCCTGTTTTTTCAGAACTTTTGTATAAAATCGCAAATCAAAATTTCAACTTTGAACCCCTCCCCCCGGAAAGGGGGTACGTTTTTCCTAATAACTCATTCTCTGCAATCGTATTTATAAATTATAAAGAGTAATTGTTAAAAATAAAAAAAAATCACCCTCATATATGGTCATATCTGATCAAAAATTAAAACATATTAACCATATATGGAATAGTATATGAATTCATATGGGATATATGACCAAATATATGAACCAATATAGGCAATATATTATCATATATCATCATACATATATGGTGTCATACATATCCATATATGAACTTTTCATTTAAATGTATTTACCCATATATGCTCCCAAACATTGCATATATGTATGTTCATATATGCTCATATATGGAACCATATATGCTCATATATGGAACCATATATGCTCATATATGGAACCATATATGCTCATACATGAAACCATATATGGTAATATATGATCATATATGAACTTTTTCACCTGGTAGCGATTTTTTTTTTTAATTTTGGCGATTTTATTCATTCTTGAAGATTTTTTTTTAATTTTAGTGAATTTTTTAATCTCCCGATGAAAAAAGTTCCGATATTATTCTGTAAGTTTTCGAAATACGTGCGATGTTCCAAACAAATGCTCTTTTTGTTCTGCGATGCTCAGTTTTCTAAAAAAACGCGATCTAAAAATCTAGCCAATAAAGTAAACAGGTATATTGGCAATGGTATTTAGTTTTTAACAATTCAAACAAACAAACAAAAAGAACAAACAATTCTCCTCCAGCTCTTTTAGTTTACGATTTATGGAAGTTTTTAATTTTATTCAGGCGATTTTTAAGAAAAAAATTTTACAAATGGAAGCTAATTGTCCGTGTAAATTTATCCCTGTTACTTTTCGAAATACGCGCGGTGTTTCTAATAAATGCTCTTTTTGCTCTGCAATGCTTGGGTTTCGCGAAAAAACGCGATCTTAAAATCTAGCTAATAAAGTCAAAATTAAGGTCCGGTATAGGGGTAAACGGGATTGAGTTCTGAATAATAGTGCAAACAGTTTTCTTCTAGCTCTTTTATTTTTCGTGTTATAGACGTTTTCAATTTTATTTATGGGATTTTTTAACAAAAAATTTATTGAAAACTAAAATGTACACGCCCGATTGAAAAAATTGATATGGGGCTCTATAACATTATATATGGGGAAATATACAATTATATAGTCCCTATATATAATTTTATATAGACCTATATCAAATTATATATAATTTCATAAGAAAATTGGTGGCTATAATTATATATGTATAATCAGATATAATTCTATAAATTCTGGTATAATTAGATATAATTATATCCAAAAAATGGGTGTCTAATTTTATGTAATTATATATAATTTGATATATATTGCCTCCTACATAATTTGAGCTATATTTTGTTGTTTTACATTGAATTCCTTCTAAAATAATAAGATAACATTGCATGTACATATATTATTATTTTTGTTATTAAATTTTACAAAAATTCCAATTACAAATACAAAACTTACAAACACAAACTAATACACAATTGAGAAAAAAATTAACCGCTTTTTAAAGCAACATCTAATGGCAGTATTCCATTGGTATCGTTTTTAATTCCACATTATCAATTCCGCTGTGTTCTGAAAAACGAGTGAATCGTTTTTTCACGACGATTTCATTTTCATTTTGTTCTTAGCAACAACATAAAAAAATACGGAAAAAACCAAAGTATCACTTTAAACTGAATGAAATAAAGAAGAGTGCATTTTTTAATAAAAATAAAAATTAAACAAAAAAATACTAATTTTTAAAATAATATAAAATGAGTTTCGCAATTGTGATTTCCTAGTATTTAATTAAAAAAGAAAAACAAAGAACGGAAAATTTAAATAGAAAAAGGCTTCGTGACTGTTCAAATCCTTTGGAACTACCAGAAAAATCGTAAGACAATAATTAAAACTGAGTCGCAAGTGTTTAAAATTAATAAAAAAAATAGTTTTATTGCGTATTTTAGATTAAATAAGTATGCATTTATGATGGTTTTAGAAGAAGTATCACAAATGGCTAAAAAGACAAGCATTCCAATTATTTTGCAATTGGACACATCACTAATCAAAAAGGGAAATCATCGGTTGCGGTTCCTTATTTTCTATATTTTCAGTACCTTCGTCATTTTTATTTAATTTTTGTAAAATCACGTTTACTACATTGTCGGAACTGGTGCCATCTAAGTTTGACAGTTCAGTAGATGAATTTGTGGTTGTTTACCCTTTGCTAGTCGTCCCGAATGATTTAGCAGCTGTGGAACACCTTCGACTGCTGTATAAAGGCCAGAAAGTTTGGCAACTGAATCTTCTTTGGATGATATGTGTTGGATATTATTGGGTCCTCCACCTGTTAGCGTTACCTCTGCTCTATTTTCGGCCAATTTTTAACGAATGGTAGCCTTCCAATCAGCCCAAGCCTTTTTTCAACCAGTTGCATCGTTTTTTGCTGTTTAATGTACTTGCTAAGTCCTTCCACAACTGGTCTTCAACTGTTTTGTCGCCCCTCTAAAAACCTTTGGCCAAACCAGATTTTTTTTTGCATGAATGTTAAAAATGGGGCCTCTTGTTCCGGATTCATGTGTTTTCCCATAAAAAATACAACACTTTTTCAGTTAAATAAACGTATATTAACAACATATCACATTTACTTACATTGTTTGTTTTTTTTTTACGTTTAATATTCAAAATAATTTTATTTTCTAAAAAGTTTGGTTTTTCACTCAGTTAACTAATACCGTTTTACAATTACTTTTTTTGTAGTGAAATTGTTTTATAGAACACATCAAATCACTTTAATTCCAGTAGAAACAAAATGAAAATGAAATTTTTCTTTTCAAATCACTTATGTGGAATTGGGAACACAAATTGAGCGGAAGTTTCACTTTCACTTCATTTTCGGAATGTAGAACCCATGCGTATATAAACGTTTTATGCATCGTTGGATTAATAAAAAAGTCTTCTTTAACAATATGTAAAAAAAATATAAATTTTTTAAATTTGTTAACATTACCGTAAAAACAACCCAAAAAATATACAATTCATTTTAGTTAGAAATACTACATTGAACTATGAGGTTTTATGTAAAAATAACTAAAAATAACTAAAAATTATTTACTTTTTATTAAAACACTGATAATATAAGTAAACTTTTTAAAAAACAAAAAAAAGGCATTTTCTTTTACAAAATTTGCTCCATAGTCTACGTTTTTAAGCGGCGGCAAATTGTGATGCAAACCCATTACAATATGTCTCTTTATAGTACAAAATTCGACAAATGCTGGTGGGCGTAGGGCGCATATCCGAAAATGTTAAGTGCATTCCTTTAAAATGTGTTAAACAATATTCTAAAACATACCAACAAAATACATATAAAGGTGAATGAAGCAACCCCTTATGTGTCCAAAAAAATTACATTTTCAGGACACATTTTAAATTTTTGAGCTTAAAAAATGATCACTGCAAAACGGCAGAGTTTAAGAAAAGTCACGAGAACAAATTTTAAGCATTTTCTTATAATAATGAATAACTTGTTGGCAAAAATAAAAAACAAGTCAATGAGAAAAATTAAGATTTTGAAATTTAAAGTCAAATATTTCTTAAACTATATGAGCTACTATGGCACATAATGTATGCTTTGTCATAATGCATGCTTTGTCTAAAATCTGTGAAATCGGTCCACATTTGTAAAAGTTATACACCTTTAAATCTTTTATATACCCGAGATGGTCAACTTTGACACCAGAAGAAACATTTTTCTTAAAGGCTAGCTCCCGCTTTTCAATTTTTGTGAACACTTTTTCCCGATTGGACCAGTACTTCAGAAGATTCATACTTATTACCACATTTTTGTGTTTGGAGCCACTGTGCGATACAAAGAAATGTTTTGCCAAACATTTGGAATGTATATTTGTATTTTTTGTAATTTCCAATACTCACACTCACAATACACAGACGACCAACCGAAGATTGACGTTATCATTACAATGTTGGCCCAACACGTTCTGTCAACGATTATACCACCATATACAGTACTTTGCCAACGATTTGCCGTTTGTATTTTTATAACTAGGTAATTAAGCAATGAATTCAATATTTGGGCGCTAAACATTCGGCTAATACAGAAAAACTTCGGCGTCCTATTGTAAATAATTGTTTAACTTTACAGCTAAGATAATCTAATTTTGAATTCGGAAAATTTTTAGTTTTGGAAAATTTTTTGTACCAAAATGAATTGGAATTGTACCTCGGTACCAACGAATTTCAAAATGTTTCAAAAAAAGCACAATTTTACCATGTCAATATAGTTTGGAATTTTCACAATTTCAATAGAAAATTGTGTAGTGAGAAGTAAAAACCGAGAAATCGTTATCGTTTCGATGAGTAAATATTTTTTTCTTGAAGAAATTAAAAACGGCAAACGATTAAAAAATATAATTTTATGTATTGAATATTATATTATTATACCGATTGTCAATCACTGTACGCACCGCACAACAGCCATAAAATAATTGTCTACTATCTTGAAACTTTTTTTTTTTTACAAAATATGATTTCTTTTTTTTTTTTAGAGTTGGCTATATTGAAATCTATAATGAAAAAATTTACGATTTATTAAATAAAAAAAATCAGGATTTAAAAATTCATGAAACATCGACCGGTATTGTCAGTGTTAATTGTGAAGAAATGATCATACAATGTGAAGACGATTTGTTAAATCATTTAATACAAGGAAACAAGGAAAGAACGGTTGGTGAAACTAATATGAATGAACGTTCCAGCAGATCACATGCAATTTTTCGTGTTGTAAGCATACATATGAGTACAGAATTTAACCAGCTTAAATATAAAAGTTCTCTCGTCTCTCTCTCGTTACAGATAATTGAGTCACGTAAGATAGATCGTAGTGATGGTGATGATGCCATTATACAAAGTGTATTAAATTTAGTAGATTTAGCTGGCTCTGAAAGAGCTGATCAAACTGGAGCCACAGGCACTCGCCTAAAGGAAGGTGGTCACATTAATAAAAGTCTTTTGTTTTTAAGCAATGTCATTAAACGTTTATCCGAAAATGAAGACGAAGGTAAATATGTCAGCTTTCGTGATTCGAAATTAACACGCATTTTGCAAGCTTCTCTCGGTGGTAATGCATTAACATCAATTATATGCACAATTAAGCCAAATGCAGTAGAAGAAACACAGTCTACCTTAAAGTAAGTTTTATTTTGTAGTAAGAAAAACTAATTTTAATAAATTTATTACTTAAATAAATTCGCAATTCTACGTTTACATAGTTTCGCCTTACGTGCTAAAAGTGTAAAAAATAAACCTCAAGTTAATGAAATGCTAAATGAAGCCACTATGATGAAACGTCTAGAAAAAGAAATTAAAATGTTAAAATTACGTCTTGAAGAAGAACAACGTAAAAATCAAAATCAAAGTCAACTTAAAGTACGTCAATTGGAACAACGTATTAAAATGGAAGATTTAAAGATTATATCATGTAATTCCTTACATTCGATGCGTAATCGTGAAAAACGTAGACGTACCTGGTGTCCATCATCGACAAATCTAGACGTTAGTAGCATTGGTCATCAGCCATCATCACTACCAGTACCCACGTTAATGGTTCCATCTGGTATACCACCACCTACACGTCTACAGGCACCAAAAAAATTATACTATAATACTCCTTTGATAACATTGAGACCTACTGAGCCACCACCAGCTGCACCAACATCTTTTGGCTTACCAATACCAGAAAATGTACCCGAAATGGGTGAGGAATTTTCTCCTGCGGAATTAGTTAATTTCAGCTATTTATCTCCAATGAAATCACCAAAATTCAACTGTAGTTTAACACCAAAAGTTATTGAGAAAGAAAGAATGTAAGTTTATACAAAAAATTCGTTATTTTCCTTAGCTACATTCTCTTCATTTAACTAATTGCACCAAAATAGTTTAAAATGTTTTCTTATAAAGTTTATTAACTTGCTTTTTTCATTTATGGGACCTTTTTTATGTAACCGGTTTTAAATTAATTTAACATTGTTTAATTCCTTCACACTTTAATTGCTGCATATCACACTAACTCTTGTTGCCTTTACATTTGTAACAAACTCAAACACAACATCTCGTTAAAGTTTGAAAGAAGTTGAAAATGATTTATTGGAATTACGAAGCTACACAAATTTGGAAAATAAAACTGAAGTTATACATGATTCCGAATTAGCTTTAAGACAACAAGTCGAAGCAATTAGTCAACGTAATAGACTTCTTGAAGAGGAAAGACTTGAATATTTGAAATTAAAAGATGATTTTTCTGTTAATTCTAATAATTTAATAGAATTTCAAAAACGGTGAGTTCAGACTTTGTATTATTATACTTGCCATATTGCTTTCTTTTTATTTGTAGTTAAATATTTTATTTTAAATATAAATGTCGTTTATGGTCCAAAAGTTTTTATTGTTTTTAAATTGTATTTTTGTGGGTGATGGATTTTTAGATATTATCAAATTTAGAAGAAAATGGCATCGATTTGTAGTCTCATAATTTTGCAAAAGTGCATATTTTTGCACATTTCCCAATGTAGAAACGGTATTGACATTTCATTACGTTTCTCATTATCAGTAATGACACCAGCTTACTCTCTGCATTACTTTAACACATATACAGTCGGGCCTCGATTATCCGTGATGGTCGGGACCAGAAGCATTACGGATAATCGATTTTCACAGTTAATCGAATAACAATTTTGATTATACAGTTTTTTTTAATATTTTTATTATTTAACAAGTGAACATTTGGTGTGCAAAATTAAAAAACTAATCACTTGTAAATGCTTCTGGATCGTCGTATGCAAACAAGGGAATTCCCCGTTTTCATGTTTATTATATTCAGCTACAGTGACGTTGTTGTGTGCTTGTTTGTATGTGTGGTGCTTTTCAATCCAACTAATTAAAAAATTCTGACATCACGGATAATAGAGGTAATCACGGTTAATCGAAGCAAACAATTTGAAAACATTGCAAAAAAAAACAATAGGCTGATCTTGGCCACCACGGTTAATCGGGGTTACCGGTTAACCGGATCACGGATAATCGAGGCCCGACTGTAATTAGGACATACTTTAATTAGTTATTTTTACCACTATTTCAATACAAACAATAATGCGTTACCCATAAGTACTTATTTTAAATATAAAGTAATGCTCTAAACATTTTTCGAAAATCTATTTTTAGACTCGGATTTTTTTCAATTCTAGTAAGTACCCAGCCAGAAAAATACGAACGGCAAAGCATTGGCCCAGTGCTTTCAACGGTGGTATGAGCGTTGGCAGAGCGTTGGATATCTGAAGATTTAATTTTGACCAAGAAAAGTGTTCTGCGAAACCATAATGCAAAGTTGACACTTATTTTAAATGTTTGAAATAAGGCCCAGGGAACACATTTCTGAGCGCTCAAAAGTATGACTCATAAAAGACTAAAATATGATCATTTTAGAGCTCTCAAATTTCTGAGTCATAAATAAGACAGTTGTGTTATAAAAGCGGTGGTACAAAAGCTCTTCGGTAAAAGTCGTATCGAATCTGAACGATTACCTCAATCGAAAAAAGCCGTATTAAGCATCGGTAATATTAAATAGACATTATTTAATGTTAATTTAAACTAAAAAAAAAAAAAAACTCATTTTTATATACCGGTGGACGAGTCTTCAAATACTCTTCATTTGAAAGTCAATTTACCCATGTGTATTAGAAAAGAAATAGAGAAATGTTTTTCTAAAACTACTAAAAAAAAGATTATTATTATGCTGCAATAAAATCTGCTAAAATTTGCAGATTTTTTTCTAAAAATATTTGTAAGATAAGAATAACAGAACGTTGGCACGACTTTTTAAACCGTAGTGCATACGTTGGCAAAACGATTGAATTTTTACTTTAACAATGTTCTTTCAACGTTAAACGGTAAAACGACTCTACTTTTGGACGATGGCAAAACATCGTCGGTACAAAAAATACACTACTCCAAAAATTAAAAATTCAGTAGTTTGCCGATACTATAAATACCAAAAATTCAATACTTTTTCTGTACCAAATATACAAACAAATTTTACATTTCCAGTATTTACTTAAAAACTTAAAATTGCACTAGAAAAGTTGTCGATAATTGCAAAAGTTATGCAAATAATTAAATCTGATCATTAAAAGGGAAATCGCATAAAAACACTGTTGTTATTTCACCTGACTTGAATCTGTATCTTTGAAACTGGAGTGTGACTTCCAAAAAAGTTCAAAAATGCACCAAAAATTTTCCAAAAATAATTTGTTTGTGAAACATGAAGTGGAATCCATAATATTTTTGCATAAATCTTGTTTAAAATGTTTGTCCATACTTTCTTTGCACCGCCAAAATATTTGTTAAAAATTATGTCAAAACAAGATTATTTCCTTGTTTGTTACGAGGGCGGATCAATAAGTCTGACTTTTTGAATGAAACACAGTTTTTTTTGCAAAAAAAAAAAAGAAATATTTTTCAACATAATCTCATATTAGCTCAATACACTTAGTCCAGCGTTTCTCCAATTTTGTATCCCTTCCAAAAAATAGAATTTTTCGAGGTCCATTAAACAGGCATTTGTTTGATCAATACTTTCATCGTTGGAGCTAAATCTCTTTCCACAGAGCCATTTCTTTAGGTTTGGAAATAGGAAATAGTCACTGGAGGCTAAATCCGGAGAGCATGGCGGATGAGATACCAATTCGTAGTAAAATTCATGGAATTTTGCCATTGAGACTGCACACGTGTGCATGTGCACTAGGGTGGGTGGTCCTTATTTTTGAACTTGCGATTTTTGGGGCTGCCCCCTCTTAAAATATTTGTTTGGATGCAAAAATTCACCATGCAAAAAATTAGAGTGCTAGTATAACGGGAATGTGTCCCGCATCGCCCTTGAATATCAGGCCTCCTTGGAAAAATTTACCAAATATAAAAAAACAAAAAAAAATTTTTTTTGTCTAAATTTAAAAATGTAATATAATTTTTGTGTTGGGTTCAATAACAACTACTCAGATAAAAAATATTACCTTCCCAGAAAATCGATAACTTATTCTAACTTGGAGTCAACAAAATGTACATATATTTGGGGTGTACCTAAAAGTTACTTTTTTACATTTTTGAAAATTTTATTCAAGAAAAACCAAAAAACTAGTTCTTGCTGTCAAATGTTTTATTAAACACATCCCAAATATTAAATAACATAAGTATTACGGATATCCGTTGGCAAAATTTTTTGTTAGAGCATTTGGATTCTAGCGGATTTCAAAGTTTTTTTTTTAATTTGTAAAGACTTTTTTTTTAAAAGATTTTTGTAATATTTCATCAATGTTATTGTGTATGCTATTTTATGTAATTGTATTAACTTTATTATAAAGTATAAGTCAAAATCTCATTTTTATTTTTCGCCCATATTGTTTTTCCCTTTTGAAGGAAATCGATGTGGAATATCCCGCGTGCATCCCAAAAAACTGTTGCCATCACCTTATTGGCCGACAAACTTATTTTGGACTTCTTCGGAGCCGGTTCACCCGGAGAAACCCATTATTTAGACTGCTGCTTGGTCTCCGAATTGTTCTAATGGGTCCATGTTTCATCCACAGTTACAAAACGCCGCAAAAACTCATTCGAATCGCGGTTAAACAACTCCAAACAATCCTTTGCAGTTGTCACACGATTACGTTTATGGTCAATTAAGAGCAAACGCGGCACCCATCTTGCCGACAGCTTTCTTAAACCCAACTCATCATTTAAAATCGAAACCACACTGCCACACTTACCATTGAAATCGATGGTGCCGAGTCCCCATAGTATTTATCAAGCTTTTCCTTGGTTTGATTGACGGTTTTTTTTTCGCAAAAAATAATGTTTAATGAGCACTCTAAATTTACTTTTTTCCATTTTTAAAAAAATCCACGAGGTTGTATGTTTTGAACAGCTGTTAAACGCAAAGTAAATGACTGAACTTGCTCAAAATTTGACAGTAGTCTATTAACAGGTGGTACTTGATGGGAGCAGTGTTGCATTTCATATAACTACCAGGGAAGTTCGAAAAGTCACGGACTTATTGATCCGCCCTTGTATTTCAAATTGGTAGTAAGCAGAAAATGTCGTTTTGGAAGGACATTTACAGAATTTTCTCATTATACCATGCAAATGACAAACATACTTTGGCCATTTTAGATTGCAAAGCATAAAGTCGCGACATTTTTTTAGAATTATAAGAATTGCAAGAGGGAGTGATAATTTAAATAGTGGCCATAGACGTCAATGTCAACCTTCCCAAAGAACTAAAAATCGCAAATATCCAGCCCTGCGCCAAAATAAACAAAAATCACTTAAAATCGTGTAGATCAAGAAAAGCTGACTAAAATTAATGAAGCCAATAAGACCTAAGAAGGTTCTTAATTTTTCAATTTATAATGAAGAGCGCTCAATTGAATTTCGATTTAATTTATATCAAAAATATTAAACAATTAAAAAATATGTTTTATCATTGCAAATTTATCGAATAGGATTATATTGTCGCTTTTATAATTTGCTAGCTTTTCCTATTTATTTTTTAAATTAAAAAATATTGGTGAGCCCAAATGAATTTCGCCCACTGTATTATCAACATTTTTCTAAAAACATGAGTAAAATACCCAGCCAGAATAATACGAACGGCAAAGCATTGGCCCAGTGCTTTCAACGGTGGTATGAGCGTTGGCAGAGCGATGGATATCTGAAGATTTAAGTGCTTTGCCAACCCCAAAATGATAACACCGGGCAGGGCTCGGCCGTTCTTTTTTTAAAACGTTGGCAAAGCACTGGCAATGAGCGCTTTGCCAGTACCAAAACCATAATTTTAAAACGTTGGCAAAGCATTGGTAGAACAACCAATAAAGTACTTTTTTAATAATATAATAAGTGCTTTGCCAACCCCAAAATGATAACACCTGGCAGGGCTTGGCCGTTTCTTTTTTAAAACGTTGGCAACGCACTGGCAATAAGAGCTTTGCCAGTACCAAAACCAAAAACGACCTATAAAGTCCTACTTAGTAATTCACTTCAGTAAAGAGTTGTATTATTAATTATTGAATGATTTTGGTAATTTGAACAGAAATAACAATAGACTTGCTTCAGCTAAGTTAATTTCAAAATAACTGAATATTTTTTTTTATAAAATTATTTTTGTGATAAGTTATCACTATTTTTTAATAAAATTTTACTAAAGAAAGAAATTTGAAAATAAATTTCTTAAGTAAAATTTTAGTACAAAAACTATACTTTGTGCTGACTATAATAGGAGACCTTAATATTCTTAACTTCAAATCATAAATTGCAATTTAGTTTTGAATTTTCCCACTCTTGTTGTGAACAAGGGATGTGCCATTGTTTTTATTAAGGTTAACGGTTGAAAATTTTGTAAATAAGTACTGGCAATGCACTTTTTGCCAATGTTTGGGAAAGCGTTCTAAGTTAGTACTGTGCCAGTGCTTTTTTATTTTTACGGTTGTAAATTTTGTAAATCAAGTACTGGCAAAGCACTTTTTACGAACGTTGGCAGAGCGTTCTAAACCAGAGCTGTGCCAGTGCTTTTATTATTTTTACTGTTGTAAATTTTGTTAATTAAGCACTGGCAAAGCACTTTTTACTAACGTTGGCAGAGCGTTGTAAATCAGTGCTTTGCCAGCACTTTATTTGTTGGATCATTGGCAAATAGTGCTCTGCCAGTGCTTGATTTTTCAGACCATTGGCAATTTCTGGCTGGGTATATACAAAAATATAATCCATTAAAAATTTTATATTAAAACTTTAAAAAAAAAAAAACAAAGAAAGTAAATTGCATCTCTTTTTTTTAGTACATTCCACTTTGGATTACTTTACACGCCTTTAAATTCTCTATAAAAAACGGCAAAATATGTAAAATCTTAAAAAAAAACAAAATTACAATATACTACTTTGTACTGGTAAAACACTGGTTTTAAAAAATATCCGTAGTTTGCAAGTACTATATTTTTTAACCGTCGGCAATTTCTGGCTGAGATGATATATACGACTATATAAAAACTTTTCTTCGGGTAAATATTTTTGATTTTTTGAAAACTGGAAAATAACGACATTTTGTGCAAGCAAGTCATTTATGTTTTTATCTATCAGGTATAACATGTCTAGATAGCTCAGATGGTAGATCAGTTGACTGACAACCTGGGGACCGGGTTCGAATCCAATGTGAGCACATTTTATTAAAAAAATTCAATAAAAAAATATTTTTTTATTAAATATATTTTTTTTTATTAAATTTATATATACTAATTATATATAATTATATAATTATACATTATTTATTTATTTTTATGCTTATTATTTTTGTCCGTACTGGTAAGCATATAAGTAACCATATATTTTGATCATTACTAATATGCTATTACAGTTACGGACAAAAAATAGAATCACTTTTTCGTAACACAATTCAAAGTTAAAAAAAGACAAAAAATTTGGTGGGGAAATTTGCAATATTATTTTTAGATGAGAGTATAATAACAACCCATTATTTTACGATACAATCCAAACTCTGTTGTTGCTATTTAAATTAAAAAAAAAAAAAAACAAAATTAATTCCATTTTTGAAAAGGCAGCTAATTTTACAAAATATAATGGTGATTGTATCTAATAGACAGACAAATTTCTGTATTTTTATTGTACCAACTTTGGCCAAGGGTTAAATAAAAAGTCTGGTATGTATCTTGAAAACAGCGATAAATTGCTTGCTAATAGGAATTTTCATTGATTTTTAATTTAAGGGCAAATAAACTACGAATGGAATTCGTTTTAGCATAAAAAAAGGCTTTCCAAAACGGTATATATTTAACAAATTTTTTTTTATAGAGGTATAGAACTTTGAAATGGAAAAACAAAGATGAATTTTTTAAATTGACATGAAATTTAGTTTATTCGAAAGATAATCTTCTGACATTATAATTCAAATATGACTTCTGACATATGACCGTCACGGCTGGCTCGGACGTAGTCTAATCTGGAGGTCCAATTTTCGATGACTTTCCAACATTTGTGGCCGTATATGGGCAAATCGTCAATCGTTTTGGGCTTATCGGCGTAGACTAGCGACTTCACATATCCCCACAGAAAATAATCCAGCGGCGTTAAATCGCACAATCTTAGAGGCCAATTCACGGGTCCAAAACGTGAAACTGCGGTTACCAAGCGTTTACTTCAATAAATCAATAGTGGCGCGAGCTGTGTGACATGTTGCGCCGTCTTGTTGAAACCACAGCTCCTGCACATCATGGTTGTTTAATTGATGAACGAAAAAGTCAGTAGTCATGGCTCTATAGCGGTCACCTTTGACGGATAGACTGATAAGTATTTCGAACAGGACCTTGATTTTCAAAATAAATTTGCACAATTTGGAGACGTTGTTCAGGCATCAGTCTATCACGTTGAAATGTTGATAACTGAACATAAATCACTTGACAGCTGACAAAATGACCGCCAGTTAAAAAAGTGTTGCCAACTTAAAGTTCTATACCTGTATAAAAAACACCCTTTATTTATGGGAATGTTCTTATCAATATCTCGATTTTTAGTTGATTGTGCTTAAAAGTGTACATGCTTAGTTAACTGGCGTCATCAATATTTTAAATTTATCATTTAAAGTTTTTAGTAGAACAGCCTGGTACATTTGTAAGAATCTAGTTTTTACTAAATTCTTAAGAAGTAACCAGTAATAACTGAAATAGATCTAATATCTTAAGTTTGTTGTTCTTGTTACCACGTGATTAGGATATTTAAAATGTTCAATGCTCTTTTATATTATTTTCACATAATCAAAAATTTTTTCGATTTTTCTGACTATTTCAAAAGTTTAGTTCAACTAAAAATATTGAAGTATTTTTTCCGAGGTATGTCAACGAAAAACCAGGACAAATGTAAATATAATAAGAGTAGCTTTAGTTTATTGAACATTTGCTTTAGTTTATTTAATTTGTGCATTGTATTTATCAGGAAAATAGGGTATGGGAGGGAGGAAAGAGGGAGTAGTGTTTGTGGATATTTGATTTAAATTTTGATTTTAAATTGTAAGTAACAGGGAAGACTTCTGCGGGAAGTTTGTTCCACATACGAATCGTTCGACTAAAAAACGAATTTTTTCTGTAATGCGTTGTGCGAAATACAGGACAATCAACTACAAACGGATGTGCTCTACTAGATAAGCGAGTATTACGAATAAAAACTCGGGCTCGAGGAATAAGTTCACTTATCTCAGATGAGCACCTCCCATGGTAATATCGATAGAAAAGTGTCACACAACTAAAAATAGCAAATTCTAAATAATTTACAGTTTTGGATAATAATAATAAATCGACTCCTTTAGTAGTAAAAAGTGGTTTATTCTGATTTTGTTTGTCTTGTAATTAAAAATAAATATTAATAAAATAATATATATATTGATATATATATATTTTTTTAACCTTTGGGCCAAAGTTGGCACAACAAAGATACAGAAATTAATCTGTCTACTAGCTTCAATTACTATTACAATATTTTAAATAAAAATCAAATATAAAACATAAGGACTATTGAATATTTGAAAAAATGTTCATACTGATCCTATTTTTTTGCCTTTTAAAAAATGCGATTAGTTCGACATTTTGTTGTAGTTTTTTCAAATTGCAAAACCAAAGATTAAATTCTTGACGAATAAAGTTTATATATCATCTTATATATCTTAATATAATTACTAGTGTCCGACCGAGTATTCGGCTTCGGCTTCCGAGTTCGACCAAGTTCGTGTCGGCCAAATTTGGCCGAACTACCGAACTTTTTATGATTATTTAATAAAAATCACAAATAAATAACAACTGTGGTTATATTTACTTTTCTGAATTTACAAAAAACTACATAAAAAATACAATTTTGAATATGATAGAATACAAAAAAACAACGATATTTTAATATCAATGTATGTGTGTGTGAAAAAATTTCAAAAAGCCAAAAGAGTAAAAAATTTTTTTCAGAAATATACCTACAAGACTTATAATCAAATAATCAATTTTAATGCGATATAATTTAAATAATAATTTAATTTCGAGTGGTAAGTAATCCTAAAAAGAGAATAAAAGGTTCATCAATTTGGGATAGACATAGACTTAGAAGTAGCAGAACCAAATGAAAATTTTATTGAAAAAGAAATTCAAATGTTTATTACGGAGCCTTTAAGTCCCGAAATATAAATATATTTTAGTATTGGAATTCAAGTCCATTTACAAATATAAAAGCTGTAGGAATTAAATATTTATCAGCCCCACCAGCTAGTGTAGCTAGCGAATAGCTTTTAAGCGCTGCCGGACAGCTGTATTCTGATAGACGAAGCAATTCACATGGTGTGAATGCGGAAAATTTGCTTTTCTGGCATTACAATATCAAACTTTTTAATTTTAAATATTAAAGTTTAAGTTTTTTTTTTCTATATCAACTTAAAAATCGATCAAATATTTTTCTTTAGCTATAAAATATAGTACAATACAAATATTATATTCTTTTTTTTTTGCTTAAAATAGTACAACTATTTTCCAAATATGATTTTTTAAAAAAATATACCTATGAATTTTATTTTTGTTTATGTTTAATATCTTTTTGTTTTAAATTTATTAATCTTAAAAAACAATTTAAATTTATTTTATTAAAACAAAAAATATGGACGAAAAAATGAGTTCGGTCGGACACTAATAATTACATATGTGGCCATATGTAACGGTATATATTTACATCTCATATTTATTTTTTATTTCCATGTATAAAAATATATACAATAAAACCCAAAAAATTGTATCACTTATATATAATAATACCAGCTGACCCGGCAGACGTTGTCCTGCCTAAAATTGTATTTAAGGCTAATGACTTTTCAACAAATAGCATATTATTATCAAAACAGCTCACACAAAGTTTGAAGACTCCCGCTGTAATAGTACTTCAGATATGCAATTATAAATTTTTACTTCGTATGGGAGGTGTCACGCCCATTGCTTGGATCCCGCCCACTTTTTGCAAGATTATTTATATTCTTATTAAAGTAGCTCACACAAAGTTTGAAGACTCCCACTGTAATAGTACTCGAGATATACGATGATAAATTCTTACTTCGTATGGGAGGTGCCACGCCCATTGCTTGGATCCCGGCCACGTTTTGCAAGATTATGCACATTATTATCAAAGTAGCTCACACAAAGTTTGAAGACTCCCACTATAATAGTACTCCAGATATGCAATAATAAATTTTTACTTCGTATGGGAGGTGCCACGCCCATTGTACCTATATAGGTCAATTGTAAATCTAAACCATCCAGGGACCAACTCAAATACACACAAAAAATTTCATCGAAATCGGCCCAGCCGTTAAGGAGGAGTTCAGTTACTAACACACTTTCTGAAGAATTATATATGTATTTTTTTTAATAACATTTGCCCGGGATTCGAACCCGGACCTCCAGGTTGTCCGTCAACCGCTCTACCATCTGCACAAAATGTCATTACTTTCCAGCTTACAAAAAATCAAAAATAAGTCGTCATATATGTACCTACTAGAAATGAAAAAATAATGAGTTCAAAGATAGATTTAAAAAATATTTTTAGATCATTTACTTATGTATTTTTTGTATTGAAATAATAGGAAAATTAACTAGTATTAGTAAGCCCTTATTATTTGTGTTAAAGTAATGCAGATAGTAAGCTGGTGTCATTACTGGTAGTGAGAAAAGTAATGCTAATATGTTTGATTTGCTTTATTTTTGTAAATATACGGAGGTTGAAAGCTCGTTATGAATTGAAAATAACATAAAAATAATCTCGATGTATATAAAAACAAAAAACTAATATAACTGTAAAAAACATTACTTGAGCCAGAGTACAAACTAAAATTTTTTTATATAAATAGAACATTTTTGGTCTTCAAAGTTTAGTAACGTCATGATGCTTGTTAGGAAAAGACCTAACCACGTGCTTGATTACTAAGAAGACAAGAATGCAGCAAAATTGATTATTAATAGGTTTTTTGTTAAAGTTCTGCCTATTATGGAGGCTCTAACTTTTCTAAAACTTCGGGTTCTGATGAGATCTTTAGCCAGATCGAAATACTAGTATCAACCTAGCTAATATGTTTGATTTGCTTTATTTTTATTTATTTATTTATTTATTTATTTATTTATTTATTAATCCATATTGTAATACAAAGCCATTAAAGCCAAAAAACGTATTACATAGCAATACAATCCTGAGTATAGTACTTAACCTAATCTATACAAATAACTTATGTAAATATAAATCATGCATAAATAACTGCACCCATCAATTTAACTTTAACTTATTGGCTCCCCAGCCGTAACAAATTATAAAAAGTACTATTAAAAAGAGATTCAGTTAAGTAATTATAATCCGGTAATTTTCACAACTCATATCAAGCAATAAGAATCATAGAAGCAAGTCCCAAGATAATTAACAGCTACTGTACAGAAAACATAAAAATCTATCGCAATAAACTTGAGAAGTGCTTCATAAGCTTAAGGCGAACACATTATTGGATTGCGAAAAGATACGCAATTCATGCGGTAAACGATTCCAACAGCGAGCCACCCTTACAATAAAAGATCTCTCAAACACAGAACACCTGATTCTAGGTATTATAATTTGCTTATTCCTAGTAGAGACCGCGAAAAAGTAAATTCTTTACATAACAGGACAGGTATGCCACTTTTAATAATGCGATGAAATAGGAGAATATTACGGTACTTAACGAATTTATCAAAGTGGTACCCTAAGAATTTCTTCACAAATTCAGAAATATGTTCACGTCTACGGACACTAAACACATACCGAACCACAGCATTAACAACTCGCTCCAATATCTTTAAGTTCGAGGCAATGGTCCCTGATACCAGCTCAAGTCCATATAAGATCTGCGGCATAAGAAGTGCATGAGCTAGTCTACATTTAACCTGAAAAGGCAGAAAAATATTCGTGGAATATATTCTACGTAAAGTACAAGAAACCCTACGATGTACAGATTCAAAATGAGACTCATAACTAAGCCTGTTATCAATGATAATACCCAAACATCTATGTTGGCTTACAAAATCGATCTTAGAGTTCCGAATAAAAATCTCAAAACCATTCACAAAGTTCTCTGACGTTCCAAACAATATAGCCTTAGATTTAGAAGGGTTAACAACCAGCGAATTTCTAGAAGACCACAGGTAGATCCCATTAAGACAGTAGTTAATATTAGCCTCTAATACATCGGCAAAATCTCGACCAGTACTAAACAAAAGCAAAATATCATCTGCAAATAAAAACGGCTTACACATACTAGAACTTAGAACTGCAGGTAAATCATTAATGTAAAGTATAAATAAGAGGGGGCCCAAAACCGACCCCTGAGGAACTCCAGATGTAAGTGAAAGAATACTAGAAAGCCTACCATCTAAATCTACAAACTGTGATCTATCACATAAATAAGACAATATGAGTTTACAAGCCGACTTTGAAAAGTTGAAGAATTCCTTAAGTTTTATAATCATAGTAGAGTAACATATAGAATTAAAAGCTTTGGTTAAATCAAGAGAAACTAGCACACTTAACTTATTGTCGTTCTCACAACTTCTAATAGCATCAGTTAGATTTAGCAAAAGCGATGTAGTATTAAATCCTCGGCGAAAAGCATACTGAGAATCAAAAATTTCATTCCTGGTAGAGATAAGCATTTGATCCTTAATAATATGTTCCACCACCTTGGACAGCGCAGGTAGAATAGAGATTGGTCTCAAATCATCAGGACCACGGACAGTACCAGATTTCGGAATAGGAACAACCCGTGCAATCTTCCACGCCGAAGGAAACACGGAAGTGGTCAAAATAGCATTAACTAAATGCAAAATAAGACCAGAAATATGAGGATAAATAAGTTTCAAAAACTGAATGGAAACATTATCAACACCAATTGACTTGGACTTTACCTTATTTAAGGCTTCAAAAACTTCATATTCAGTAACACAATGAAAAGAAAATGCACCATCCATATCGTCAAAATGATCAAAATCTACTTCAAAGTCTCGAGCAGTGCCTATACCACGAACAAAGTACTCATTCATTACATCCACATCACCATCACAAACGATATCACTAGAATTAACGCATCCAGCTCTCTTTAATACCTTCCACATTCCAGAAGTATCCAACCCCCCAAACAGTTTAGCGTAATGCTTTCTCTTTTCCCTTCTAATGGTTGATTTCACTCTGTTTCGAAATTTACAAAATACACTCCATTTATGACTTGTAGGATCAGTTTGATACGCAGAAAAAGCCAGATCTCGAAGAGATCTTGCCAGCACAATAGTTCTAGCCTTCATCCAAACATCATCACCGGATGAACGAAAAAAAACGCCTAACAGGCACAAAAGTATAAAGTTTTTCAATAAGAGAATCAAATAAGAAGCATTTATTATTAACATCAACCGCCTCAAAAATTTGTGAAAAATCAAAATTCACCAAAAAAGCTAATAAGCCATTCCAATCAATGTTATTGAAGTCAAGGTACTCAACAGATGAATCAACACGTTCTAAATTCATATTAAAAGATGAAAAAATAAGAGCATGATGGGAAATAGATGGACACTGCACCTGACCAGAAATATTAACCAAAGAGCGATCACTCACTAACATAAAATCAATCAATGAGGTAGATTGATGTTGCACATCAAAGTGAGAAGGCCTAGAATTGTGGCAAATGGACAAGTTAGATCTAGTACAAAAAGAATGTACTAAATTAGACTTTGCTGCATTGAAGAGGTTGCAATTAAAATCGCCAACAACTATTACATTTGAATAATTAAGGAAAAGCTCATAATGAAGGTCCTCAAACTTTCCAAAATCAGCAGGCGGTGGCAAGTACACTACACCAAATAAAACTTTACAATTCCCAAAATACAGCTCTAAAAAAAGTGACTCACATTTATCAAATATCGCAACTTTAGACACAATTTTAAATTTAAGTTCGCTAGAAATGTAAATTCCAACACCACCACCCCTTGCACCCACACGATCATTACGGCAGAACTTGTACCCAGGTATCTCAACAGAAAGACTCGAAACATTCTTAGTTAACCAGGTCTCAGAAATACCAATCACATCAAAAACAGAACCACCAATCACACTTTTAATTTCATCAAATTTAGAAGTTCTAAATGCAGGTTTCAAACTGTTACAGTTAATATGAGCAACATTAAACTTTCCCATATATGGTCGCAATTCAGCCTTAAGATATGAGTTGTCACTAACTACCGGACCAAGATTTTCATTAAAAGACATCAAAGTTAAAAAATACGGCTACAGTGGGGAACCAAAAGTAACAAAATGATTGGGCAAAAATATAAGTCAATATATACATTTTTATACTAATCCTGATAAATATTAGACAGCCAATAAAAACAGCATAAAAAGTTTTAGAGCAAAAAACAATAATTAATTATATTAGTTTACAAAGAACCAAGATATAACGCCAAAACTCAAGTCACGGAGGTTGAAAGCTCGTTATAAATTGAAAATAACATAAAAATAATCTCGATGTATATAAAAACAAAAAACTAATATAACTGTAAAAAATATTACTTGAGCCAGAGTACAAACTAATTTTTTTTTATATAAATAGAACATTTTTGGTCTTCAAAGTTTAGTAACGTCATGATGCTTGTTAGGAAAAGACCTAACCACGTGCTTGATTACTAATAAGACAAGAATGCAGCAAAATTGATTATTAATAGGTTTTTTGTTAAAGTTCTGCCTATTATGGAGGCTCTAACTTTTCTAAAACTTCGGGTTCTGATGAGATCTTTAGCCAGATCGAAATACTAGTATCAACCTAGCTAATATGTTTGATTTGCTTTATTTTTGTAAATATACGGAGGTTGAAAGCTCGTTATAAATTGAAAATAACATAAAAATAATCTCGATGTATATAAAAACAAAAAACTAATATAACTGTAATGACATGTCATTCGGTTTCTACACTGGGCAAATATGTACTTATATAACCACTTATATGATTTAGATACATACTGCATACAATTTGTATGATATTTCTCTGTATAAATCATACTTGGGGCAAGTTAATTGACAATTTAATTGGCATTGTTTTATGTCAATAGTAATTCAAGTTTTTTTCATTTAAATTGCTTAAAACAATGCCAATGAAATTTTGTTTCAATTGGCATTGATCAATTCCAATGCCTTGACAGACAATTATAATTATTTGTTACAATTGTTTACAAAAAAAAACTATTTGCACATTTTGATAAAAATTCTATATTTGCGTACTTATTTAATAAATATTCGTTATTTTATCAAGTTAATCAGTTACCAAACAAGACTGAGCAGTGAATACGTAATAAAACTTTAATAAAATGGCGAATACATTTAAAGTCAGGATTAAATTTACAATTTTTGTCTCTTTTTTCCAAAACAAACCACTTTTTATAAACAATTATTTTTCCGTCAAATACAATTGGTTTTTCAGGCATTGGTGCCATTTCATTAACATTGTTCTAATCAATGCCAATTAAAAAAATGTCATTGGAATGGTAATAATTTTTTTTTCAATTAAATTTCAATGCCAATGAAAAACTCCCAAGTATGGTATAAATATAACAAATAATATAAAATTTTCATTAAAATCCTTACATTGTGTTTATCTTTTAATGAGAGTCCATCTTGCGGCCACTTTTTTTAAATTAAAATTTTTTGGCAATTCAAAAATATGGTTAAAAAATTGTTTGTGTGCAATATAAAAATTTATCTCTGTGGCCAAAAGGTACCCAACCTATTGTGTTTTCACATGGTATATACCACTTTCAGATATCTTATTATATTTGGGCTCTAGAGCATTATTTCAAATCCATGTCCATCTTGGGGCCCTTCCACTATATTTCCTGTTTGTTTTCCTATCGAAACAATATGTGTTAAAAACATTATTATTTTTTTTAAACCAATTTTGTTATTTTAGAGATTGCAAACCGATTATAATTGTTATTGAAATCGCTATTAATCGTAATCGAACAAAAATCCTTCGATTATGACTTAAAATTATATTTTTAATACCGCGTTTTTATTTAGAAATTTAAAACTGCTGCATTGATTTTAAATTTTATAAAAATATTTTAAAAATTAACTTAAATGTACACAAATGTTGTACATTTCTTGTATGTCCCAAGAAGTTAAATTTTAAGTCCTAATTATGCCCTGATATCCAGTTAAAATTTAACAAACAGTTAAATTGAAAATTTTTGTTGGAAACAACAACAAAGGTCATAAAGTCACAGTTAGTAGCCAACGGGTCATTGCGAAAATAAGGCTAAGGACGAGTAACTTTTCTATAAATCACCAGGCTAGGAATTCTGTAGTACGATCGACGATAATCGTCAACTTTTCGAAGTTGAATAACGACAATATTACATACAAATTTTAAATAATGTTTACATTTTTGGTAAAAACATCAATTTTACATCGTTTAGTTTAACGTTTTCGTAAGAAACATCGTCAAAACAATAGCAAATTAGTTATCGTTTTGAACAAAACGATATCGTTTTTCTTAGAGAATCTGTCCCTAGAGTTTTACTTTAAACGCAGATAACCATATGGTTAAGCCTTAAACTTTGGTTAACTTGAGATAAGTTACCAGGTCTAAAAGTGTCTATTTTTACATATAGACGAAACTTTATTTATTAAAATATAAAACTTTACTTCTGTATTTAAAATTTGTTCGTAGATTTTTAAGATCTGACCGATTTTTTTTTTTTTAATTTCAAGGTTGGTATATTGTTGTAGAGAAATTAACGCAGTAAAAGTTATTTTCCACTAATTAAAAACATTTTTTCATACAATACAAAAACAAAAGTGAACTAGGTTTTACAATTGAAGGGCTTGTTGTAAAAACTTGATAAGCCACATTTTATTTGTAGTTTGTTTTCGCCTCTTAAAGTTTGAAAAAATGCTAAAATATTACCTTTGCAGGACGTTTATACTCTAGGTAATAGTAGTAAGTCTTTAAGCAAGATTTCAATCAATTATTACTGAATGGATGTCTAGAAAACAGCGAAAATTCATAAAACAATAAGTGTCTTATCGTGTTTTTACAATAAGCCCTTCAATTATGTGTTTTTTATGCACAGTAGGTATTTCAATTGATTCACACATAAATTTCGAACATATATGACAACTTTAAAAAGTACCTAATCAAAAACCAGCATATCGAGGGCTTATATTCAATACCGTCTATCTACAAAAACACAATTTTTCAGGAGAGCCAAAAAACTGTTTTATTCGCAAATAAGCAACAATTTCGATGAACTCATCTTCTACAATATTAACAGAATGTGTCTAACAAACGTTCTAACTAAAAAGTTTCTTGAAATTCGTTATTTTAGCTTCTATGATAGAAAGACGGTATTGCCTCAAAAATAAAATCATTGTGTAGGAAAATAATATGTAGATAGACGGTATTGCCTTATTTTAAAATTAAGTTTGTATTACGGTTTTTGTATGGGGACCCCGAAAAAGGTGGGAGGTAGGGGGTAGATATGTTCACAAGAAATGTTGGGGATAGAAAAATAGTAGGACCTGTTCTAACATTTGAACACTTCAGGGAGCTAGGGGTTGTTTTTGACTAGTTTTTGTTTGTTTTTGGCATGGGTGTCTCAAAAAGGGTGTCAGATAGAGGGTAGGTGTGTTCAGAAGAATTGTTTAACCAGTTTAAATTCAAAGACAATGTTTTTTATAATTTTTTTATTATAATTTATTATAATTTTTACTGCGCGTGGCTAAGATTATCATAGAAGTAGTGATACTCCTCTGGAATTACCGCCTTTAACTCCTGTAAATGTTTAAATTTGTTTTGCTGAATTGGTAGTCGACCGGTATACAATTGTTTTGGTTATATGTGACCTTCATATTGCTTTATTCTAATAGGTAGTTCAGTGTAATTATGATCAAAATTCACTTTAAACTTAATGGTACCACTTGGGGAATATAAGAGAGATCTTAGTTGGGATACTGTCGGATCATTTTTTGCTCGACCAGGTCTAATACTGGAAAATCGAATAAGGTTCGTATCCTTATAATTCTTAAAAAAATCATACTTTAAATGTAATGCATCAAATGGCATTTTAATAATTTTGTTCTTGATTTTGACTCTTTCGCGGACGTAGTCGTATGGCAAATATATGGTTTGATTTTTCAACTTAGCCTCTATCTTTGCATGGGCACTGTCACACTCCATCTGGGTGTGTCCTTTCTGCAAGTATTTTTGTTCTATGATTTTGTTGTTTTCTATTGAAAAATTGGACAAAGCATTCGACAAAATGTGATTACGGTTTTGGTAACCGCAACCATCGGAGTAAATTATTATTGGTAGAGTATCTGTTAGACAGTGTGTTGACAAATGGTGCATTATGCACGAAATAAACGTCGGAGCGGAGAGGTCTCCATCGGTCTCGTTTCACCAGTAATTTGTACATTGATGCGTGGCGAGATTGTACACGGTAAAGTTGTGCACTTGTACTAGAAAATAACATTAAGGGCACACCACCGCATACACAGCGTATTATGGTAGGTATTGATCGTTCGACAAGAGAACAGAGAAATAGCCTGAAATTAAATAAAACGACAAAATTCTATGATGTAGATAGACGGTATTGCCGTCATAAAATTCATAAATAAGTATCATTGTAGATAGACAAATGATAAAATACAGGATATATAGTACTAAAAATAGTTTTTTTCCACTGAAATTTTTACAGTACATGCAGATGGGGTCAGAGATGAGTTTGGCATAAAAAAAAAAAATTTCGTGAAAATGTAGATAGACGGTATTGAATATAAGCCCTCGATATTTAAAATTTATATTCTGTCGAAATTTAAACTTTGGTTGCTTATATATTCTATATTAAAGGAGAGCAAAAAAAAACAAAATTGTCTTAATGAAGCACTGTTCCATATACATATCTGCAGTTTGTTTGAATCTGCAGTTTGTTTGAATCTGCAGTTTGTTTGAATCTGCAGTTTATATCTAATGCCGTGCCCACAATGAGTTAACAAATCATATTTTTCGCAGGGAAACTTGAAAAATCTAATAATAATCTAAAATAAATGCTGAATTTAGTTCTTTTGAAAATAATTTGATAGACTTGCGGTAAACTAAAAATAATGCGATTAATCGATAATCGCGATTAACGGTATATTTTTTAATCGTAATCGCGATTAAAGAAATCTATGATTAAGTTATTTTAACTGCATTTGTAAATTGTTATTCAAAATAACTATTTTTTAATTATTTTAAAGGCAATTATTCTACTTTTTAAAAATCAACTAAAAGTTTTTTCCAGTGTACAAAAACAAAGATTCACACTTCTTCACCTCGTTTGGTGAATAACAACACCATTGCACCCATGCATTGCATAGCTTTCTTTAAATTTCACATGATATTCCAATGCCAAACAAAAGAAGAAAAAAAAAGTGAATAAGAAAATGGAAATGAAAACAAAAACCGATAAAACGGCAATGTAAACAATACCATGTATAGAAGAATTATTTGTAGGTTTTTCGTCGTCTTCGTCGTAGTTGTTGTTTGGCTGTTGGTAGTCAACAAAACGTATTAATTCATTTTAGTCTGGTCGGTTGTCGGTTCATTAACGTTTAAATTTTATTCTATAATATCTTCAAATAAAAAAGAAATTGTTGCTATCATAAGTTAAATAAATCGATCGGGTGTTATTGCTATCAATTAATTTTAACTTTTAAAAAGTTAACGAAATTAAAAAACAAAAATCATTTTTGCAACTACATATTTGATAATTTACTCTCCATGTGAAAATTTACTGATTAACAATTCGATAATATTGGCTAATGGGTGAGGATGACGAGAAAGTTTAGAAGAATTGGGTTGGTTTTATGTTTTAAATGAAATGTGATAAAAAAAAAAGAAATGAACCTCTATAAAACCTAAATTACGTCAATAATATTTGTTACTGTTGATGAGGCCCAATAACTACAAATCGACGACATTGTGTTGTATACGAGACGAAAGAAGGTGGTGGCGACGACAGCAGCAACAAAAACAACATTTGGTGTTTTAAATTTTATACAAATTAACTTGACTACCTGTAGGTATTTTATACGTAAAATATAGAAAACTAACAAATGAATACAATCCATCTCCTCCCAAACCCTCTTGACGGCATTGTTTTCTGCTTCAGTAAACAGTTCAATTTTATATTTAAGCTTTACGCGTTTCAATATCCGCTTCTCATCATAATCATCGTATAATATTTCAAATTCATTCATATAGGCATGAATTGTTGTTAAAATCTTTTAAAATCATTAAAATATTTTATTAATTTCTTTTGTTTTTATAATAATTAACATTATCTGTAAAAAAAAAAAATTTAAGAAAAAAATAAACTATAGCGTTACATGGAAAAATATACTGAATAAATGTAAGAAAAAGTGAAGAAAATCAAAAGTATTTGAATGCAATTTATATATTTGAAAATATTTATAAAAGAAATGAGTAGTGAATGTGCACAGCTTAATATGCACACGCAATACAGTGGTATTATACCACAAAAAAGTAGTCATAAATTAAAGATCTTAAAAAAGTGATAACAAATTTTATTTTTAACCTTTCCATTGGTCGACGGAAGTGCATAAATAAACTTTGTCTGTAATATCAACGAGTATATAAAGCTAAAGAGATTGCAATGTTATATGCCCTCTTGTTGGCTCTGGCGGAGATTTGAAGAGAATTTTAACATTAGTTGAGAGTTTTAATATTTTGCTTAATTTTAACAAATATTAATAAATTGTTTTTTAATTATATAAAATTAATTAAAATTGTTTTGCAATACAAAAAAGCATAAAAAACATTATTTAAATAGCAATGCAAATGAATTAAAAAGAGTTAACATTGCAAGAGATTTTATTAACATATTTCTTCCGTACACGGCCAGAGCAAGTTCATGCACAAGAGCGAATTGCAGAAGTCCGTTAATATTAACTCATTTTTCGATGCTCATCGATTTCGTGAGAGTTTTTAAATTACGCATTTTTTGTAATTTTATGGCACCCTCAAGAATATTTTTTAATTCATGCAATTCGCTCATGTGCATGAACTTGATCTGGTCGTACTCGTAAGAAATATGTTAATAAAATCTCTTGCATTTTAAATCAATTTATTTTTGCTATGTAAACAATTTTTATATTTTATTGTATTGGAAAACGATTTTAATTAATTAATCAATCAAAAATGTTTTAATTTTTGTATTAAAAATGCAAAAATTATTTTTTTGGACTTTGTTATATTTTCAAATATTTAGTTAGAATATTGTTCTACCTTAAGTCCAAAAATCTAATATGATATTAGATTTTATTTTTGCTGTTTTTCAAATAGTTTGATTTTATAATTAGGGTTAATAGATCCGGCAGTTATACACTAAGGCAGACAACAATATTCTCATAGAGTTTATTTTATTTTGTCTGTTGTATGTAATGTCTCGGTTTGAGTTAAGCCAATTATAATTTTCTATTGCAGACAACTGAAGATTTGGGTGATGGCAATGAAACAATTGTATTGTCTATCATGAATTTGATCACACTTTTTGAAAAGCAACCAATAAAATTTAATATGACAATATCATATTAGATTTTTGGACTTGAGGTAGAACAATACCACTGGCGAACCACTGGTCCACTGCCCAACTAACATGATCTTGAGCAAATTGCAGCCGTTTCAATTGGTTACGCGTATATATGAGGGGCTTTTTCGCTAGCCGATAGGCCAACAAACCAGCGTCAACGAGACGTCGGGAAATTTTTCTTGCCCTTACTATTAATTTTAATTTGTTTGAGTCTGTTCTTTGGTCAGTTTTTCGTGGCCGACCGCCTTTGCTGATCACCTCTACAGATTTAGTTTTTTGAAAACGAGATAAAACTCGAAAAAATAACGGTTTTTAATCTATTAACAACAGAAACTTTAGGAGATCCAATTGTTTTGTCTCGTCAAAACAATAACTATTTTCACATAATACATTATAGTAATGCAAATTCCGGATAACTAAACCCAAAATATCTCTAAAATTGTTACTGAAATAACAAATACCATGAACTACAAAAAAAAAAAAAACTGAAAAGTGGGAACAAATTAATTTTAAGGACCAAAACTTAAATTTTGAATGTAAGTTGCAAATGTTTTGGCCGTTACTGTATATGTTACAAATTAAACAAACAAAAAAGTAATGAAAAAAAAAAAATTACAGATAAAATTTTTTTTAATGATTTGAAAATCATTTATGGAAGTAAAAAAAATTTAGTGGTGAAATAAAATTTTTTAGTTGAAAAAAATTTTTTTTTGTGAAATAAAAATTTCAGGAGAATTTTCAATACTATTTGTTATATTTTATACTCCAGACGCTTCTATGAAATTGTACTTATATATAGTATATTATACACCAATTTCTATGGAATATTTAGAGGTACCTTCACATTTTCAATTATTACTTTTGAACCGCTAAACCGATTTTGCTCTTTTACAATACCATTCTAGGTGAAAATTAACAGTTTTTTGCGTTTTCGCTCCGTGATCGCCATTTTAACATACAGACGGACATCGCTAAATCGGCTAAATTATTCATTAGTTGAATTTTTTGTCGATTTTTTCAATGAAGAAAAGGTGGGGTAATTCGGGAAGTTGTGGGGATTAAAAAACTCGAACTTTGTTAACAAATATCTGCATTAATAAACAGTTTCTTCACAGAATGATTTTTTTCAATGTCCAATTTAAACCAAAATATAAAGCTTTTCTGCGTTATCAGTTTGTTTTGTTTTTTAAAAATGTGTACACTGTAGTGGATAAGGGTAGTGAAAGGGTTAACTAACAAACATAGCTAATCTACATCCTAAAAACTATGTCTTATAAAATCAATCTATAGATTTTTTAATTTTACGAATCTCTCGTTTCACATACCACTGTGCGTTATCCCCACATCTTTGACATACAAAAAAAAAACAACAACAATTCATACCCATGCACAAATAAAAAGTTCATTGTGGTGCCCATCATAGTCATTATAAGACATACATAGGGCAAGACAAAGTGCAATATCTAATTATAGTATTATATATATTATATTTTTGGAAAAAAAAATGTTTTTCCCAAAGTGTATTAGTTTTCCGGCCAAAAATTAAAAATAAAATAATTTCAACATAATGCCTTAGAATCGTAAATATAAATCTTTTGCCATAAATCTGATTTTCTCCCTTTTTTTTTCATTATATACAGTGTATCACAAAAATAAGTATACAACTGTGTAAACTATATATTTTGATAAAAAAATAAGCCTTTAAGTTTTTTAAATTAAACAATTTTACTTCAAACAAAATAACTATAATTCTTGTAGTTATGGTCTACTTCAAAAATTCTCGTCACGTGCTGAAACCGAATATATATGGCTCTTATTTCTGAAGGTTTTTTGAATTGAGATAAACGTTGAACAGTGTTTGGAAGACTATTATTAAAAGATATTACATGCAAAGTTTCACGTTGAAGAGTCTTCACCTAAAGAATTGATGGGGATTTAAAAGTCGAAAAATTAAAAAATGACTTGAAACTTACAAAAGTTTATTTATTCATTTTATTTTTTTTCTCATAGTTTTTAACTTTCACATCCAAACCAATACAAAATATAGTCACTAGACCTGGGAGATTTATTCACTAAAAATAATTCTCCATATCGCTGTTTGGTGAAAAGTTGTATGGTGATTTAGAAGTGAAACTAAAATTTTCCGAAACTATTGCAGTTTTTTCCATATGGTTTTTGCCCCGTTTATTGGAATTGCATTTTGAGAACAGTATTTTAAAAAAGGTGAATTTTATAAAAATTTTAGCTATCCCAAGTTGATGTCAGCGCGCCAATAACGGGATACGAACTTCACAAACTTAAAAGTAATTCGCGTAAATTTTTTGAAAATGTATGTTTTTTGCGTCTGACATTTACAATTATATTTGAAATTGGCTGGCGTATTCTGTGAACTGAGTATCTAATGGCGTTTTCTTTTCTGGCAAAAAATGTAACATTTTGTTTGCCCTTTCTAAAAAATTGCACTTTTTGTGTTCTTTTCTAAAAAATTGACAGCACTTTAAAAAGGAATAATGTTCTTTTAAAAATATGTCGCCCTATTAACATGCAAAAATGTTGCCATTTTCACCCTTTATAAAATGATGGGGTGAAAATGTTGCACTATAAAACAGCTGATTTTATAGTTTTGTTTTGAAAAAAAAAAAATATTTAAAGACGAAAATTAACAAATTTTGTTTTATAAATTATAATAATTTTAAAAATATACATTTAAATTGCTAAAAATGGAAAAAGCTGCTGTAGTGATATGCGTAAACAATGTTGTTGGGGGTACTAATGGATTCTTCCTCATCATCAGATGAAGAGGAAATGTGTGTTCTGCAGGAGCGAAATATTGTGCTTGCATCAATTCCTGAATCCATTTTAAATACAAAAAAAAATAATTAATTGAAAACAATTTGAATGCCAATTTGCAATTTGTCGCTTTTTTATTTTTCAACTTGTTTTCTTTTATACACAAATCAGCTGTTCTAAAGCAGGGCAGCATTTTTTGTATAAATTCATGTTTTATTGTGACTATGAATATGGCAACATATTAAGAGGGTTATGATAACATTATTTAAATGTCACTTATAAAAATGCAACATTTTTTTGTCAGAAAAGAAAACGCCATAAGTATACTGCACCTCCAAGTCAAAAAGGCACTTGAAAATTTATAAACGCTAAAATTTTATGAACTTTTTTAAAAATTTTTGAAATTTTTTTTCCGCATTTTTTTTTTATAAAAAAATATGGCTTGAGAACATATTTAGGTGTTTAGAGTGAATCTTAATGACAGACATAACTGATCAAGTGCAAAAAAAAAAGATATTTTTCGTTCCTAGCGGGTACAGAGGCAGCTTTTTCCAAAGACTTTTCGCTTTGTGACAACTAAAGCTCTGTATGAATTCCGACAAAACTTACATCAAATACAAGATTTTAATGAGCTTAATACTAAAATCAATAAGACATCAACATATTTTAAGTACTTTAAATTTTATGGAGCAAACAAAATTTTCATAACCTCAAAAAAAAAAAAATAATAACATAAAAAATGTAAAAGTAAACCCAACTAAATATCATTAAACCGCCAAAAAATGAATGTTTTCCAAAATAATCGCGGTTTACTTTTTTAAATTCTAGTATATGACAAAAAAAAAAAAAATGTTTCACTGTATTTTTATATTTTTTTTGTGGTGTGTGTAATATACATATATATTTTTCAATGCGATAAAAACGATGAGATCTATATTTTGATGTAGATTTAATTAAATGCAACAAAAACTAATTTTAATATTTTTAATTTGCTTAAAACTTAAAACCGCCATAATTTTTGAGCCGTTAACGATAAAAGATTAACGCGAATGCATTTAGCATGCTTAAACATCGGCTAACATATACACGAAAGTTTATTCATGTCATCCAAAAATTGGTTTTTAAATATTTTACCACAAAATTTCGAGAATTTTCGAAGTTCGTCTTATCTAATTATATAAGATAAAGTTTAAAAGGTATGAAATTAACACTATGTATGATATTTTGACTTGTAATAAAAATGTCTGCGTTTTTGTAACCTTTTATGGTATTAGTATTGAGTGGGGGTACCCCTTATTTTTATAACTTCTTGAATACGTGACTGCATTGAATTGATTAAACGCTGAGTCACAGCACTAAATTTTCGATTATTCTTTCATTATAGTATTTTTGAGGTAATTTATTTCTCTTATCTCTCGTTTTCGTATTTGACGACCAAGTTGATTCCATATGAGCTCGATGGGATTAACATCTAGCGATTGAGGTGCAGTTTTAAGTTGCTTTGTGTTATACAACAGCCCTTCTTGACAATGAGAGCCGTATTCTTTCGATCATTATCCTGTTGAAATATGAATGAATCTTCCAGTCCTAATTGTGTGGCCATTTCTTTCAAATTGTTTTTTTAAATATTAAGTTCCATAGTTCCGTGAATAGAAACAAGTTTCCCGGCCCTATATGCCACCATACATCCCAAAACTAAGACCGAACCACCACCATGTTTTACAGTACCAGTCATATCATTTGTTTCTAGTTCGGAATTTGGCTTTCCCTTATTTTTTATTAAACTATATACGAATAGTTTATATAGCTGTATACTTAGTTTTGTGATACACTGTACGTCTGGACAAGTGTAAAACAAAGTATGCTTCTTAAGTTTTATTCTTGTTGTATTATATGCTTTTATTTTCTAACTATTTTTTTTTTACAAACTTTTCTAATATTTTCTAAAAGATTGTAAACTCTTGCATAAATGTTGTCTTTGTTTATGCTTTATTTATCATACAGTAAAATTAAATACTTGCATGATAATTATCTTAAAATTAAAAAATAAAAAAAACTGAAGAAACAAAATTGTTATCACGATATTTAATCTTAAGCATTTGTACCGCTTTAATAGTTTGTAATAACTGTTTTGTTGTTGTAATAAGCTTTTGAGTAGGTTATTGTTTTAAAACAAATTTTTATCTTTTATGTTAATACTATAAATAGTGAATGTTGTTAAGTATTTCACATGCAGTTTACTTAAGTTATAAATGTAAATATGTATAAGCATTTATAATTATAATGTAGGTAACAACAAAAATATGTTATCTTATTTGACACGTTTTCAAGATTCATCATGAAGACCCTCATACATAACGTCTATTCCACGAGAGAACGTTTAAAACGGTTGTTTGCTGCATGCAGTCCTTCTATTTTGTTCTATTTTGCATATGTATACTCTAGGACAACGCTTCCCAAAGGGTGGCCCGTGAGAGTATTCTAGGGGGTCCGCGAAGAGTTATGATTTTTTAAACCAAAGTTAAAAAAATTACAATAATTATTTTACTTTTAAATTTTAAAAATTAAAACCAAAAGTTTATTTTTCGATCTTTTATTATTCATTATGATGTGAGCAAGATTATTCGAGTTCAAGATAATTTGTTTTTTGTTAAACAAAAAACCGTGCAATATTTATTTATTACTCAAAAAAGTTTTTATTGCTCATAGAGCTGTCAAAGATTCCAGCTATTTAAAAAGCCGGATTTCGAATACTTAAAAACTACATTTTTTGAAAACTGGTTTTCGGGTTTTTAATTTAAAAATCGTTTTGAATAACCGGGTTTTTCGAATTTTTTAATATCGCTTTGTTCAGAACTTTTTTCTATAAATTTTAAAATATTGCCAAAAATTTAAGTTGTAGTTGTTTTCAAAATAAAATGATTCTTGGGAAAATCTAAAAGTTTGAGTCATCGTAAATTTTAAAAATTGTTAAATTTCTGCGGGATTTAAACATAGTACAACGTCTAGCGATTCATTGAGATAATTGAAGACCTTTTCGACTAAAACTTGTTTTGAGCAAATTTAAAGTAGTAGAAGTATATTTCGCTAACAATGATGGTTTTTTACCGCGACAGCCATCGATGGGCATTACATTACATTTTTTTTTTTTTACTTAAAAAGAGAAGCAACACTCTGGAAATTCTTCCTATTAATTAATGTGTTGCTTTCTTTGAAAGGGGATAGTGGAGAGATGAAAGCTGGTGGAAGATGAAGGGCTTCAAACATTGCAACACTGTAATTGCGCGAGATGATAAGTCTTAGAACAATTGTTGCTCGCCACCTGATGTAGAGTTGGTGAATTTATTGAAGCTTTTTGTTTCATAGCCCTGATTCATGATTTTACTTCGGTGGGGTTAAGTGCTATGGGAACACCGAAGGTGGGCGCAGCGATGTTGTCGTCACCGGGAATCGAACCCGGGACCATCCGTGTAACAGTCCAACGCGCTAACTATTACATTACATTCAATTCAATGCAAACTCAAAAACAAAAACTTAAAAAATAATGATTACATTTCATTTAAAATATCTCTTTTTAAGAGTATTTAAAAAAAATTGTAAAAAAACTTCCCTAATCTTTTGGCGAATGTTGAATGTTAAATGAATGTTAAGCAAAAACAGGTTTGTTATGTAAAATTCACGTGAGTAAATTAAAAGTAAATTAAAGTGATGCGTAAACCTTTAAAAAAACTCTTAAGATTTGGAAAATATATGAAAGTTCAACTTTAGGGAACATTATGAAAATTTAATTTTTCACATTTTTGTTTTAATTATTACTCTCAAAGCTTATGCGAGTATTAATTAAAATGGTCTGTTCCACAAAAAATCGCGTAAAGCTAATTCGCGTAAAACGATACTCTAGCTCGATATAAAAACCACTAATACGTTAATGAATTAAAAAAACACATAAATTCAAATCAAAGCGTTAAAAGTCAAACAAAATCTCATAAAAAAGTCAAGAAAATAATTTATTTCAGTTACTAAAACAATAAAAAAAACATAACATGAAGGGCAAAACAAACAAAAAATACACATAATAAATATTAATTCAAAATAATAAAAAAACATCAAAGAAATGTAATGTAAAATTAAATAAATTTCTTAATTATATTACCAGACATTGATATAATGTTATCGATAAAAATCTATTATATGAAGCGACATTCGTTTGAACGCACTTTTCCTTAAATTAAAAAATATCCAAAAATTCTTTAATGATCCATAAGTTTTTTGTATAATGATATTTGCTACTTACTTACATACGGTCAAATAAAGTCCCAACCAAATTGAAGCGTATTTTGGTGGTTACAACCAAAAATTCGGTTAGTACAACCATATTTTAATGCGATTTCTGAATATTTTGGGTGTTTGTAACTAAGATTCAGTTGCATTAACCGAATTTTATTGTGAAAAACAATATTCAGTTGTAACAACCGAGTTCAGTCGTGATAACCAAATTTTAGTTTTTTCTGTGTGTATAAACGAAAATATTCTATTTGGTATTGAAGTTACTAGATTTCTAATTATTTCGATACCAATATCCGACCAGAATTCCTTAATTTTGTCTTTCAGCTTATTAATTGTCGAAAACTGTCTTCCCTTTTCATAAACTTTAGTGGCAAGGAAACATCTTCTAGAAGTTTTAAGTAGTGTTCTGAATTCATTTCATTTGCCACCGCCAAAATTTCGCTTGGATCTTAAGATATTCTCTTAGTCCAAATCATGCCAATATCAGCTGTAGCAGTCTGGACCGTCGAAATTAAATTTGTTTTCGCTTGAAAAAAAAAAATAAAATTTTTCCACTCATTTGTCCACAACATGTATGTTTGGTTAACGCTTAAACGTCTCTTTGTGAACCTTAGTTAATTGTGGTTTATACTTCTTTTTTCTCCACTTTATTGATGGAATCGCATTCAAAACACGGGCATAGTTCGCACGGTAACTGGAAGATCAAGTTTATTCTTTATTTCTCGACTTGTTAAACGATTTCGTCTGGCTTCACGACGTTTCTGTCCCTTTTGTCGTGCTTTTAACTTGGCAGACCCCTTTCTTGGTACTTTTATTCCATACTTTTTGCCTTGTTTTCAGTAGTTTCTAACGATTAACCAACTCAGCAAATTTTTTATTCGAAAATCATATTTTTTTAAGTTATCGATTAATTTTTTTTTCGTTTCCAGAAACCATTTCTTAGCTAGTTTATCTTTGATTTTTTAATATTTTTGTTAATTTAATAAAGGGTCCGCCAAATAACTTTTTTTGAACTCCTGAACCAATTGGACTTTGTATGGCGTCATACCAAGGTCTTTATGCAAAATTTTTCTCAATGATGTCTCCGAAATGTTAAATTGTTGAGAACGACGGTAAATTGATGTTGATGGCGCTTCACGCACACTTTCTGCCACAGCAGCAATATTCTCGGGTGTACGCACTGTTTTTGGCTTTTCACGCTTTGGTTTATCGATGAGGATGCCAGTTTCTTTCACTTTTTTCACAAGATAACGAACATACGGACCATATTCGTTCAGCGGAAGGATAAAACTAATTTTCTGTCAAATCAGACATGAGCTAAGTGTTACCATTCACGAAATAAGCACTAGTTGAAAAAAAAAAACGTTAGATGGCGGACCCTTTATTTTAGCAATTAAATACCAAAACACGTGTTTACTAGTCCAATTTGTGTAATTAATTGAACTATTTCATTACGCATGTCTTACTCAAAATAGCACCAATTTAAAAAAGAATGCATATTTTGTATTAAATAACAGTTAGACTAGTAATTGCTTTTACAATAATAATAATAATAATAATAATGATTGATATAATTTTTATTGTTAATAAAAATTATGATTTTTTCGACCTTTATTGTGCAATGAAAATGAAGTTATTCAAGTTCGAGGTCGTATTCTACATTTATTTACCAGAATATTGTCCTAGTAAATAAATTATAGAATTTTTAGTTTTTCAATTTATTCTTTGACCACACCGTCAAGAATTTGTTGATAGATCTATTTCGGGGAGTTTCTAGTTCCCCATCATCAGAACAATTTAGAAAGAGTGGTAACATCATCATGCTCAAACTCGAAAATACATGCAACTTATTTTTCTAACAAAATGAGAAGTATTTGAAGTTACCAATAATAATCAAAAAACAAATTGAAATACTTTATGTTTTTGTGTAGTACCCACCTTTGGTAGATTACAATACACATTTTTTGTTCATGTTTCCCTTTTTATTTAAAAGGGAACTAACAAAACAAGACCATACTATGTCTTTTTACAAATGATTGATATATTGAACTAGAAACTCCCCGAAATAGATCTATCAACAAATTCTTGAAGGTGTGGTCAAAGAATAAATTGAAAAACTAAAAATTCTATAATTTATTTACTAGGACAATATTCTGGTAAATAAATGTATAATAATAATAAATAAAAAAAAAAAAAAAAAACAAAAGTTCCAATTATAATAATAAAATCAAAACAAGTGCGGTCAAACGAATGTCTTCGACTGTACTAGTGTCTGGATGATCATAATTTTCATCACTAGAAATATTCTCATTTTTACTAGAAGGAACTCTCAAGGAGTTTTCATGAGTTTTAAGCTTGATTCACTCCCATATATTAGATATGGGGGGACAGGGATGGATACCATATAAATTTTCCGTTATTTTTAAATTTATCAGTGTTCTATGAAAAAAATCGAAAATTTTAAAACCGCTTTAATTTGAATTCACATAAAACGAGGTTTGAGTATATATTTGTTTATGGAATCAATTAGTTTTATTAAAATTGTGAATAAAATTCTTATCTTTACAAATATCCGCCTTGGAAAATTCTCTAAAACTTGCTTGTTATTCACTTTTTATATTTACGAAAACTAACACTTTATATTCCGTTTTTTTTTTAACAACACAATAAAAGTAAGAAAAAGTCGAATAGTTTTTAAAATAGTGACAGCGAATGCTAAACTCGATAACAGTTGACACTTTAGGGAATAGGCCACAATAGGAGGGAGACAATCTCTAATATAATTATCAGAGAAGATAAATTTGCTTTTTTTTATTTGTGTGCTTTATAATAGCTTTTTTTCAAATTTTCTTCGCTTGAAATGCTTTTTTTTTATATTTTCTTTTGCTTTTTCTTTTTTAAAGTCTAACTAACACCACAGATTTTGCCATGCCTTGTATGTAATTATCGGAGAAGACAAATAGCTTTTTTTTTATTTGTGACCTTTATAATAATAGCTTTTTAATAATAATAATAATAGCTTTTTTAAAATTTTGTTGTTTTGCTTTTTCATTTAACACCATTGATTTTGCAATGCTTTGTCTGATAATTATAAATAAACTTTTCAACTCAGGTTTGTTATACCCTCCACACTGTGATCAGGGTATATATAATTTTGTTATTCCGTTTGTAATGTGTCGAAATATCGGTGTTAGACACCATAAAGAATATAAATTCTTGATCCTTATGAAATTTTAAGACGATTTAGCAACGCCCGTCTGTCTTTTAAAATGGTGATCACGGCTGGAAAACGCAATAGGGACTGCTCATTTTTAACTAGATTGATGGACATTTTCGCAAAAAAAAAATGTGGTATTGAAATTGAGCAAAAGCGGTCCAGCGGTTCAAAAGTTATGAGTGAAAATGGGAAGGTTCCTCTAAATTTTCCACACAAAATGTGCATCTTAGTACAATTTCATAGTAGCGTGTGGTGTGTTAAGTAGTATGGTATATTTTTCACCAGAGGTGGAACAAATTAAAGGTGAGCTTCAAATATTATTCACCTCAAATAGTTTTTCACCACAAAAATAATTTTTCACTTAAAAATTTTTTGTACCACACAATTTATATTTTTACATCCAAAAAGTTTTTCACCACGAACACTTTTTTCACCTCTAAAACTTTTTTTCTTCATGATTTGTTTTCTGTTTAATTTGTATCATACACTACTGGTAAAACTAAACTTTAATACAACATTCTGTTTTACTTCTTTTAATGAGTAATCTGTGTTTGAAATCCAAAGTTTAGAAAATTTATTAAGCTTAAATTAATTATAAATTTACTTAGCTATAAATTTACTCAAATCTCAAAACTAATTTACCAAGTTTTAATATCTACTTATAAAATAATATATTTTTTTTCTATTATAATTACAGGTGTGATAAACATGAAATAAAATTGAGCAAATTAACAAATGCCAACAAATTAGCAAACGAGAAAATAGCTAAATATGAAAGGGAATTGGCGAAATTGAAGAAAACCAACGAAAAGTTGGAAATGGAAAATCGTGAGGCGGTTAATTTAGATTTTGAATTAAAAAGCCATAAAAATAAATCAAAGCGTAGAGAAAATGAACTTTTGGATGCCTTAAACGAAAAAGAAAAGGAAATTACAAAATTAACAAAGTCATTAACATCTATAACACAGGAGAAATTCCAAAATTCCAAAAACGAATTATTGCAACTCTCCTTAAAAGAAGCGGCACTTGATAATAGTGACGGTGAGGTTTGTGTTAAATGTGTGGACTTGCAACGTTTGTTGGAAGAAAACAAAAAAGTAAACTTGGAATTTGAAAATCTTACCTTAGAATATAAAAAACTTCAATTAAGTTACAAAGAAATAGAAAAAGAGAATGAAAATAAACAATTTACTATAGAACAACTGGAAAAATTGCAAAAATCAGAAAAACAGGAATGTGAAAAACTACAATTCGAAGTACAAAATCTGAGAGAAAAATTAAAAAACGTACAATTACAATACGAACAATTAACAACAGAAAACTCTTCCAAGCAGGCAGAATGTATGGCCTTAAATAGACAAGTAGAAGTGGCTAGAGAAGACATGTTGGTATTGGAGGAGAAATTCACAAAACTGGAACTATCTTGGCAAGAACAACAAAAGCTCATCAATGATATCGAGTCTCAATATGCTGATGTTCAAACCAAATATCAACATTTACAAAATCAATATGAGTCATTAGAAACTAATCGAGGCCAGTCTCAAACAGATTGTCAACGTTTAGAACAAGAAAATATTGAATTACAAACTGAAATAGGAGATTTAAAGAAAAAAGTTCAAGATGCTCAACAAAAATTACTTGAAACTGTTGAAAGGACAGAAGAGTCTACCAAAGATGAACAACAGACAATGGAGACTACAAAACTACAACAAGAAAATGAAAATCTTAAACAACAACTTTTGGAAATACAAACACAACTTGAAGATTTACAAAAAGAATATGATGATTTATCCAATCAATTAATGGATAATTTACAAGAATGTGATTATATAAAACAAGAAAATTCCAATTTACGAGATAAACTTAAAAGCTTGGAAGGCAATAAAGCGGACGTTTGTAAAGCCGAAGCTGAAATAAATGAACTGAAAACACAATTGGAAAAAGTATTAACAACCGAAAGAAAATCTCGGCTTAAGACACCATCACCCGGAAGAAATTCCTCAATGCGTAGTTCGGGTGTATGTGTAGATGAAGAAGACAATGAGGAGGAGGAAAATTTATTTAAAAAATTCTCCGATTTGGCAGAGTCATTTATTGAAATTGAATTGGAACATACAAACGGCAAAACAAAAGTCTTTAAGTCTGCCTCTAAAAATTCCACACCCAACAATTATAAACTTTATTTAAGGAATATACTGGGTGTTAGTAAAATACAAAAAGATTTTCAAATGGAAATTGAAAATATTCACTTACAAGGTTCCTTTAAAAATCATTCCTTCCATATAGTAGAATTAAGTACATCGCTAGAAATGGAATTGGAATGTGATGTTAATCATACAAATGGTTGTGATAATAGCCCAGAATACATAGAAAAATTAAAACAAGAAATTGAAGAATTATTTAAAATGAATGAACAAGAACGACAAAAAAATACATCTCTTTTAGAGAGTTACGAACGTGATTTAATAGAGATGAGAGAACAAATACGAAAACTCTCAGATGCTCTAACAAACAATCAACAAACAATTGAGGTATTGGAAAAAGAAAAGGCCGATATAACTTTGGTATGCGAGGAACTACAGGAAAAAGTTAATTGCACTCTGAATGGTTCCTTTAATTCCCTAATGAATATCACTGCAAATACAATGGGTACAGATTTTAATAAATTTACCACAGACGAGAAACTTAAAGAGCTAGAAAGTTGGAAATTGAGAGAGAGGGAATTGCTGGAAACGTATGATTCACAAATGAAAATGTTGGAAGATTTAACTCAAAGAAATTTAGATATGGAAAGTGAACTTCAAGTTGTACAAGAACAGCTGGAAATTCAAGAAAGAAAAAATAATCAATTGCAATTGGAAATGATTGAAAAACTAGAATTGAGTGCCAATGAATATCGTGATAATATGAAAAAATATAATAAAGAATGGGAGGAGAGTAGAGAAACATATGAACAAACTATACAAGATCTAAACAAGCAATTGGATAATCTAAAACAACAGCTTAATCCACAAGAAATAACTACACCAAAAGTAATAGAAAATATCAAAGTTTTTGAAGTGGAAGTGGAAAGTAATTTGGATAGTAGTAAAGAATTGGTAAATTCTGAACAATTAAATATAAAAGTAAAAAATGAAAGCGAAGAAAATCAAGAGCCACGAGAACTTATCTTTAATACATTAGAAGAACATATAGATTATCTAAAACAAGAAGTACTTAAGCTCAAAGAAGCAAAACAATCCTTAGAGACTCGTGTACATTCTCTAGAAGAACAATTGGAGAATTTATTACAAGAATCTCAAATACAACTCTATAATCTTAAAGAACAGCTCAATCATTTAAACGATGAAAATCTAACACATTGTGAAGAAAAAACTCTTTTAGATTCTAAACTCATATCTTTAGAAGAACATTTAAGAGATGCCCAAGAATTAAATAAAACTATGAGAGATGAGAATCGTTCTTTAGAGACTCAAGTAAGTGACCTTAAACAAGATAGCAACTGTATACCAATATTACATGATAAGGTAGAAGAGTTAAGTGCGAAAAACGAACAACTACAAATGGAATATAAGCAAATACAACAAAAATTACGCGATTCTGAATTACAAATGCAAGAAGCAAAACAGTCCTGTGAGACTCGTGTACATTATCTAAAAGATAAATTAGTGAATTTACAAGAAGAAACTAAAATAGATATCCATAATCTTGAAGAACTACGTGAAGATGAAAATGTATCACTTCGTGAAGAGAAAACTCTTTTAGATTCTAAACTCACATCGTTAGAAGAACATTTAAGTGATGCTCAAGAAATAAATAAATTATTGAGAGATGAGAATAGTTCATTAAATACTCGAGTAAGTGATCTTGAAGTAGATGCCAACTGTATACGTGAAAAGTTAGAAAAGTTAATCGCGGAAAAAGAACAACTACAAATGGAATATAAACAAATACAACAAAAGTTACTCAAAGCTGAATTACAAATACATGAATTCTGTAAAGAAGATACAAATCGTGCAGAAATGATGGAATTGTTGGAAAATAGACTCACATCTTTAAAACCTCTAGAAGATGAAAAGCTGGCATTAATGAGAGAATTGGAAACTTTTCAAAAGAATATCATATTGTACAAGAATCTTTTGAAATATTAAAAGAAAATCATACACTGTACGAACAAGAAAATAAAACATTAAGGCTAGAAAATTCTTCTCTAAAAGAAAGTACCCGACCAATTAAACTCCAAAATTAATGATTTAGAATTGGAATAACAAAACTAAAGCAGGAAGTAGAACATTTTTCAATTACCACTACAGAAATGGAATTGGAGAAATCTGAATTACAACATAAATTGGAAAAACTTTCAAATTGTAGTAACGAATTAAAATTAAAACAGGAATTAGAAAATCATTCGGCTGCTACTAGTGATATTCTTTCGCAAAAATCTAAACTACAGGAGGAACTAGAAAATCTATTAACTAAAACAAACGAAGTGGAATTGGAAAATTCGAAACTTAAGCAGCAATTAGAAAAACTTTCAACTGAAAGAACTGATTTGGAATTGGAAAAATCTAAACTAAAACAGGAATTAGAAAATCATTTGGCTGCTACTACCGATATTCTTTCGCAAAAATCTAAACTACAGGAGGAACTAGAAAATCTATTAACGAAAACCAACGAAATGGAAATGGAAAATTCGAAACTAAAACAGCAATTAGAAAAACTTTCAGCTGAAATAACTGATTTAGAATTGGAAAAATCTAAACTAAACAGGAATTAGAAAATAATACAGCTTCTACTAACGATAAGGTACAGGGGGAATTAGAAAATCTATTAACTAAATCAAACGAAGTGCAATTGGAAAATTCGGAACTGAAACACAAATTAGAAAAGCTTACAATTTTAACTACAGACTATGAATTGGAGAAATTGAATCTTGAGGAAAAACTACAACAAATTAATAAAATCTATGAACTCCTTAAGTTAGAACATGTAAAACTCGAAACTCAGTTCAGAGAGTTAACGGAAGAGAAAGAAACTCTCTTAGAACAAACATCGGTTTTAATTAAAGAGAAAAAATCTCTCTTAGAACAAGCATTGATTTTAACTGAAGAGAAAAAATCTCTCTTAGAACAAACATCGATTTTAAATGAGGAGAAAAAATCTCTCTTAGAACAAACATTGATTTTAACTGAAGAGAAACTACTTTAGAAGAACAACTCAAATGTCTTAAAGAAAAAGAAAAAACCGAAGAATTATTGGAACAAATTTTACAAGAAAAATCTGAGCTTACGCAAAATCTACGATTAACAAATGAAAAATTACAAAAAGCTCAACAACAGCTAGAAGAGATGGAAAAAGAGATTTCTTTTGCTAAACAAGAGAAACGTGATCTTTATCATGATCTAAAAACACTACAAGATGAAGTCGAAAGAGTTAAAGATAAAGCTACAAAAGAGAAACTTGAATTGCATCAAGATCTTGAACAATTACAGGATGAAATTAAAAAGAGAAAGAAAAGCTGAACAAGAGAAACATGAAATACATCATTCTCTGCAATCGATACAAGATTCCCTATCACAACAAATTGAAGAGATTAAAACTGAAAAAGAAAAAACCAAACAAGAGAATTGTCTATTACAAAATGAACTTGAAACACTGAAAGCTAACTATTCACAAACTAATCAAGCCCAACAAAAACAGCAAGAAGAGTTAGCGAAAGTAAAACAAGAGAGTTTGTCATTACAAGAAAATTTACAATTACTAAACGAAGAGAAACTAAAGTTACAAGAAAACTTGAACATTATCAACATTTACAAGAAGAAAAATGTAAATTGGAAGTCACTATAAATGCTCTTAAAACGGCACAATCTGGTGCCGTGAATATACTGCATAAAGAAAGAGATACTCTACGTTTAACGCTAAAACAATACGAACAAGAAAATCAGCAATATAAAGAAAAACAAGAAACTTTACAACTCAAATTGATATCCTTGTCACAACAACTACATGAAAGTCATTCCAAAGTAAAAGCATATGAAGAGCTATTACAAGAACATGAAGAAGTTGAAAAGTCTCTTAACAATGTCACGGAAACAAATAAACATTTACAACAACAGCTAATGGAATTAAATAATCAAACAATTGAGTATTTATCCACCATAGAAAATCAATCTTTGCGTTTGGAAAATCTTCATTTGGAACTTCATAAACATAAACATGCCGAACAACTGCTGCAAACAAAATTAAATAATTTAAATGAAACTCTCGAACAAGAAAAATCTTCAATACAGCGTAATCATCAAGATCATAAGAGTTCACTAGATGAATTACAATTAAAATATAATTCTTTGTTAGCGTCTAATACTCAACTTGAAGAGTTTAATAAACACCTAAAACAACAGCATTACGGGGCTTTGGAAAATTTAAATAAATCGAAATCTTTACAAGATGAATTGGATGTTTTTAAAAGTTAAATATGAGGAATTGCAAAATCAAATGAAAATTACTGTAGAAGAAGCTGGTCGTTGTAGTCAATCGTTACGTAATGATCTTGAACATCATAAGCAGCTGTTGGAGAAACAATTACACGCCTATAATAGCTTGAGAAGTGATATGGTAAGTAGACAATTTTTTTTCTTCAGATTTTTTAAATCTTTTATGACTAGCTTGGTTTCCGACTTTTTCTGGATTTTTTTAAGGGATTTTTTTTTTTGGTTATTTACGAAAAAGTAAAAGGACTGTTTAGTTGATTACAAATTGAATCAAATGTGTAGCTATTAAAATTAAAAAAAAAAAAATACTATTTATTATAATTTTTTCCATTAAAATAAATGATAGAAATCAGTGTTGCCACATTAGAAATTCAATATTACTAGGGCAAGGAATTTCATGCAAATGCATGTATTTTGTCGTTAATAGATATATAGATAATAGATGATATAGACTAACACCCATATTCATAATAAAGAACTGCAACTGTTGACATATAAATCATGTCGACATGACCACATAATATTATTGTCATGTTATGTTATGCGGCTTATGCATGTTTGACAATAACATAAGAGAACACTGTTAAATTAATTGAAGACAAATCTATGCATAGTTTTTAAATTGATGTAACAGTCATCAACAGGAAAAATTACAATGTCGACATTAACAGCTATATGCGACATGTTTTAAACGGTGCGACATATGCAGCATGTGTTGTTAATGATACATTGTAACCATTTGTAGTCTTATTATGTACTATATAACTTGAAATAAAATAATAAGAAAACTTATTAGCTATAATTGTTATTACTTTCAAGGATTTTTTTAAGTATTTAGAAAAAATATATTTAAATAAAACTTCTTAGGTATATAAAGAAAAACGTTCATACTTTCCATAAAAAAAGTCTTACACTATTTTTTTTTGGAAAAAAAAAATAAATAAGCATTTACTCATTGACAAAGTGGTTCCAATTTCTGAGATTATATTGTAACATTCTTATTTAAGTTTAAGTAAAAATATTAAAATATAATCTTATTTACGTTTTATTGGAATAAATTAAAACAAGTTATTTTTTTTAATTGTTAAATTGTTTTTGCCCTTATTTAAATTAATTTCTTTTTTGTATTATGTATATGGATTATAAAAAAAAAAAATTTGGGTTAAAATAAATTTTTTCTATTTGAACAATTGGAGCATTCCACTGTCACGTACGGAAAAATTCAACTATTTCTAGTACTTATATTACATATATTTCCTAATTTGTAAAGCAATTATCTAATCTTTTTTCTTTCATTTAATAGACTGCATAATAGTATTTAATCCTACATAGAAACTTTTTAAATAATTCTTGAAATACTGAAGAAAAAAAGTAAACAAACTCCATCACGTGTGGGACAGTTCGAGTCAACCAACATTTGAAATTGTTATTGTTGAATGAAAATTTCAGCGAAACTATTAAACATGGGGTAAAAGTGCTTAAGAAGCAAATTATTAGTAAGAATCAAGCTTGCTGCTGGCGAAAAGAAAAATTAAATAAAACACATATTTATCATTAAAAATAGGTTTTTATATTTTGTCACGTGCAGACAATTCGCGTCATGTACGGGACATAGTTGAAATTATATCTATAAAATAAGCAAGAATCAATAGTTGAATACATTCTTGTCAACGGATAAGCTATGTTTTCTGCACTCCACAGCTTTTTCTTTAGTTTTAATATAATGGAAGTTTGAAATTCCAGTTATCGCTTGGGTATTGTCCCATGGTGATGCAGACACAATTTTTTGGAAAATTTCCGAGGATGGTACATATATTATACATGGTAAAATAATGCTTCTGACATGTTTTCTTAATGCCATTTTCCCAAACAATAACAAAATCCTTTGCGCCTGGACAGGTATATACAATATCCGGACGGTAGTAAAAGGCTTTCACATCCTCGTGTATCGTATATGCCTGATATGCTTGTCTTTGGACTTTCGGCTAGAATAATGTTCATTTTACGCGCTATTTCCGTTACTACTGCTCTTTTCTTTCTTGGTGATTGAGGGAGGGCTTTTAGAGCCTTTTGCACAGCTTTAGATAAGGTTTGTTTTGATTTGTATGGAAATTCGGTACTTACAGAAGGTTCAGCAATATTTTGATCTTGAACCCGTTTTTTGACTCTTTGCAGTCTCTTCTTATCCCTTTCCTTAAGTCTCATAACTTTTAACTCACTTTCCGAAAGATTTTCTTTTTTTCGCTTACGAAGTTCACATATCCTTTTGGTTTCATTAGCGGTGAAGTTCGGATCTTCCTCTTTACGCTTTGCACGAAATTTCCGCATACGACTAGCACTGGTTGATGGTTGTTGATCAGTCATATTTGTGTTATTAAAAATATTAAAGCAGCAATAAGGTTAGTTTAGAGACACCATCAGAATTGGAAGATTCAGATTTCTTTTTCCTCAGTGTCACGTGCAGACACATTTTTAACACCAATTATTAACTATTAGTAAAGCGTTTACATTCAAATTTTTTTAGTTAGTTTTTAGACCACTAAAAGTTAGCGGTAAACAACAAAAATCAATTTGTATAGTTAACTTGTTTTAGAATTATTATTATAATAAGGAATTAAGCGTCACGTGTGGGATGTATAAACTTACCTTTGCGTTGTAAATGATTTCTCGTCAGCAAAACACTTTACAAACAAATTATTATTCAGTTTAATACTGCTAACCACACACTTGAACTGAGAAAAGAAATTTAGTTTCTATCTGATAAACAATAGTGACAGCGACCTCGCAAAAAATTGTGTAAAGTGAAATAAAAAAGCATAGTTACAACAACTCTCAAAAAATTAACGGTAATTAAAAAAAATGTGATCTACTCGTCATAATTTATAAATATTTTTTTAGATGGGAACATAATCTCACTATGTAGGTGCAAAAGTAAATAAAAAATTAATGTTTGTAACATTGCTCAGATTTCCACTTTTTCATGGAATGCTCCAATTGATCATCATTTATTTGATTTAGAATATTAATTTAATGGCGTATTAATATTCATAGGGCAAAAATTATGTCATTTTGCTCTATCTTGCTTAGTTTTCAAGTTTTCGATATTTAAAAAATTTTCCGACTTAAAAAATTTTTGGATTTTTAAATTTTTTTCGATTTTTTAAAATTTGTTTGGTTTTTTCGAATTTCTCTAGTTTAAAAAAAAAAAATAAAAATTAATTTAAAAAAAAAATTAATTTTTAAAAAAATTTTTGATTTTTAATTTTTTTTTTAAATATAACGTTTTTTAAAACAAATTTTCGATTTTTAAATTTTTTTTCGGTTTTTATTTTTTTTTCGTTTTTTTTTTTAATTGTTAGAATATTTACTTAAGAAATAAGGAATAAAATAATAAGTGATTCAATATTTTCATACAAGGCAGGTTCAAACAGTAGTTAACTGCAGTTAAACATTAAAAATCGATGTTATTAAAGACAACATCTCACAACAGCTTAGCTAAATGTTAATGACATGCTACGACAGTAGGTCTGTCTGCGTACTTTTCCAGTAGCAAATACTCAGTAAATTTTTTTGGGAGAGTAAGACCAATTTTACTCTGTCGGCTGAAAATATCTCAAAAAGTACGCAGACAGTATCCAGTGAAATCTTGCAAGAAAACAGCTGATCGGTGTGTAAACAATTGAAATAACAAAGCAAAAGAATTTTAGCATATTTGGTATTAATCTGCTAGAGAATCTTCCAAAGAAGAGATTGATACCATAATCTTGGATAAGCTCCTCCTACTTACTGAGATATGTCCATCTCACAAATTGTTACTTTCACAAAATACGGCAAAAAAGCCGTATTTTGAAACTAAAAATTAACCCCTTAAATATCACCCACAATTATGATTGATGCATTAATCTGCTAGAGAATCTTCCAAAGAAGAGATTGATACCATAATCGTGGATAAGCTCCTCCTACTTCCTTAGATATGTTCATCCCACACATAGTTACTTTCACAAAATACGGCAAAAAAGGCCTATTTTGATATTAAAAATTAACCCCTTAAACCCCACCCACAAATATGATTGTGGTATTAATCTGGTAGAGAATATTCCAAAGAAGAGATTGATACCAAAATCTTGGATAAGCTCCTCCTACTTCCTTAGATATGTCCATCCCACACATTGTTACTTTCGCAAAATACGCCTATTTTGAAATTAAAAACTAACCCCTTAAATCCCACCCACAATTATGATTGATGCATTAATCTGCTAGAGAATCTTCCAAAGAAGAGATTGATACCATAATCGTGGATAAGCTCCTCCTACTTCCTTAGATATGTCCATCCCACACATAGTTACTTTCACAAAATACGGCAAAAAAGGCCTATTTTGATATTAAAAATTAACCCCTTAAATCCTACCCACAATTATGATTGATGCATTAATCTGCTAGAAAATCTTCCAAAGAAGAGATTGATACCATATTTTCATTTTCATTTCACAAAAATTATTTCATTCAAACAGTAAATAAAAACAGCTGTTCAAACTAGTTGCAAAATCTTGCAAGAAGAAATTTCTCCAGCAACACTTTGCAAGTTCTCAACTTCCAACTGTCAAAAAAATCCCTTTTTGGCTCTCTCGCTGCAAGAGATTTGGAGTACGCAGACAACATTTTGCAAGATTTTGCAACATTTTGCACAAAATGATGCAAAATATGTGTACGCAGACAGACCTAATATGTTCCTGTAGACACACCATGACATAACATCTTGTTTGCGTTGGTGTGACATAACAATGCATAGAAAAATGCAAATAGACATTTTTACAGAAAATGTTGAATTGTGCGGCACTCTAATTCATAAGAAAAAGTTAGCAAGGAGTTAACATGTATGCCATTCATAATACACTTGTTAAGTTTATGTTAACAAGCTTTTAAACTGTTGTTAAGAGTTTAAAAAACAGATGTTTTCTGTCAAAGGGACTGCGAAAAATAAATATACATTTTTGTGGATGAAAAATATTTTTTAATATCTAAATTATGGAAACGCTTAATAATGTAGAATGGTATTTTAAGAAATAGAGCCCATAGTCGTGCGGTTAAAGTTCATAAAAAAAGAAAAAACCCATTTTTTTGTTTATACTGTTACTTAATTTCGTAAAAAGTATGATTTACAAAAGAAAATGCCAACAAATTAATTAATTTGGTCAAGACCAAGAACGACCTGAAAGGAAAAAAGGTGTTGAGGCCGCAACAACGTACAAGAAGATTGAGGTGAATTTTATGGATTAAGCCAACCTTCAATGAGCCAAATTTGTGTAAAGGTAGCCAGGTCGTTTGCTAAAAACCCACGACATATTAAAATGCCAACTACAGCTGGAATAACTAGTATATTTAACAAATAAAAACAGCTGTTCAAACTAGTTGCAAAATCTTGCAAGAAGAAATTTCTCCAGCAAGTTCTCAACTTCCAACTGTCAAAAAAAATCCCTTTTTGGCTCTCTCGCTGCAAGAGATTTGGAGTACGCAGACAACATTTTGCAAGATTTTGCAACATTTTGCACAAAATGATGCAAAATATGTGTACGCAGACAGACCTAATATGTTCCTGTAGACACACCATGACATAACATCTTGTTTGCGTTGGTATGACATAACAATGCATAGAAAAATGCAAATAGACATTTTTACAGAAAATGTTGAATTGTGCGGCACTCTAATTCATAAGAAAAAGTTAGCAAGGAGTTAACATGTATGCCATTCATAATACACTTGTTAAGTTTATGTTAACAAGCTTTTAAACTGTTGTTAAGAGTTTAAAAAACAGATGTTTTCTGTCAAAGGGACTGCGAAAAATAAATATACATTTTTGTGGACGAAAAATATTTTTTAATATCTAAATTATGGAAACGCTTAATAATGTAGAATGGCATTTTAAGAAATAGAGCCCATAGTCGTGCGGTTAAAGTTCATAAAAAAAGAAAAAAACCCATTTTTTGTTTATACTGACACTTAATTTCGTAAAAAATATGATTTACAAAAGAAAATGCCAACAAATTAATTAATTTGGTCAAGAACGACCTGAAAGGAAAAAGATGTTGAGGCCGCAACAACGTACAAGAAGATTGAGGTGAATTTTATGGATTTAGCCAACCTTCAATGAGCCAAATTTGTGAAAAGGTAGCCAGGTCGCACTATGCTTTGTCCCATAGACAAAAATCAAAAAAAAATTTTTGTCTCAAATTGTTTTTAAATACAGATTTTTTGAAAGATAATAAGGTATCTCAAATAAATGTCAACAAAAAAAAAATTTCTGATTGCTTTTGCCACCACGAGAGGGCGTTAAAAGCAGATAATTTCTTCCAAAAATTACTTAACAGAAAAATGAGTTTTAGTTGTTTCACAAAAAAAATTCTGAAAAATTAATGTTTTTAAAAAGTCGCTCGAAATTTGGTTTTCAAGTACTTTGATATATTTGCAGTTAAATTAAAATTTATAATTTAGTATTTTTTACAAAAGAACTTTTTTTATTGCTCTGAAAAACACATTTTTTTTTGTTGAAAATCCAAAAATTACTTAAGTTTGATGGAGTATAAAAAAAAATTATATGAAATTAGATATTTTTTTTTTTCTGTTTTTGTAAGTTTATACTCTTAGCTAAGAGGGTATTCAAAAATTAGTGCCTATTTTTTACCACAACTTAAAAAAAATGCGTTTTTTGAAATGCCTAATTTTATGATTTTTACTCAAATATCAGGCATTTAAGAGTGTTTAATATCATTGCGCAACACGATTTTATATTTTACATGTTAAAAAATAAAAAAATTTAATTATATCATTAGTAGACCAAAACCACTGAAGTATTTTCAAAATTTAACTCGAGTTTTTTTTATGGCCCACTGAAGTTTTTAAATTTTTTTTTAAAGGCGTTTTGAGTAAGTCAAAAAAAATGTATTAAATCTAATACAAGGCTAATAGATGATTTTAATACAATTTGATGACGGTTCTTTTCATAGAACTAATTAACCCTTTATCTGCCATTTTTAGGGGTCATTTCAACCCCTCCTCATGGAACACCACTAACACGTTTAACATTTAAGATAAACTCGGAGACCCAAAATTTGTTGCACAGTGTATGCAACTGTAGCTTTATGTTATGTAAAATATCTCATTAATAATTAGTTAGATCCAATTAAACTATAAATTAGATTCTGTTTCATATTTAAATTACTATTTTAAAGTGTAAGTTGCGATTGACTTCGATTTTGAAGTTTTTTTTGTTTCATATTTTTGTTTTGCTTTATCATATTATTTGCCGTTATTTATATTTTTCAAATTAGAGATGATAGCGTGACACATTTGTTTTTAAGTTACAATACACGCGTGTGATAGTAACTATATTCCAGCAGCGCTAATACGACCATATATTAAATTTTCGGAAATGCGAGAGAAATTTTTATTTTCTATAAAAGTTTCAATTGTATAAAAACCGTAAGTGTTACAAATTTAATTGCCTTTAACATAAGTGATCGTGAGTGCTAGTGGATGAAAATACTAACGGGTCCATCTCTATTTGTAATGTAAATAAGGTTTAAAAAATAAATTTATAAATTAATGTAACTAATCTGTGGTGATGGCAAATATTTAAAAAAATTCCGATATAATTGATTGTTGGATAGCAGCATCCTCAAACATTTTAACCGGTTTATCCTATTTTTCAATAAATGATGTTTTTGTATTTTCCACATTGATAATCCGATTCTACCCAAATTTGGCACAAATATATATCTTGCAAATATCAATTTAAATACCAAAATTTATTACGATCAGACAATTTTTTTAGGAATGGTAGCGTTTTTAAGAAAAAGGATATATAGCAGGACCTTGAGTCCTTAGTCCGATTTAAATAAAAATTTACACACACGTTGCTAGTTGCATGTGTATCAGCATGACCACTCTTTGTAATTTTGTGGGCATTATTGAAGCTAAAATTATATTTTTCAATTTCAGGACACATGGGAGGTAGGCGTGTCCTAGGGCCGATTTTTCCAAAAATTCTTATTTTTCTTAACTAAGCTATTTTATGCTAGTGTACCAAATTTCAAAAATATCTGACTACTCCTTCTATTTTTGTCCCTTCGTTATATGGGAACGAAGCATAGTGGGTCGTTTGCTAAAAACCCACGACATATTAAAATGCCAACTACAGCTGGAATAACTAGTATATTTAACAAATCCTGTAAATACATGTAAAAAAAATTATGAAAAATAATTATTACCTTTTCATCTTGTTATTATTTTAAAAAATCAGAGTTGCTTTGCAAAAAAAGGTGCCACCTATAGAATTACCCTGTGGCATCATAGAAATTTAGGGTTGATTTTTTAAATTTACGTTGACAGATTAAAATGTATTATGAATTAACTCTATGCTAACAAGCTTCTAAGCAAAAATGCATTCTAGTAAGCTGCTCGTTGTTTGCAATGTATAAGTAACTGCTAATTTTTACTTATGAATATGGTTGTAAATATTTATCCTCATCATCAAATTTAGAACAAAATGGCATTGATTTGTAGTTGAATTGGTTTATAAATATACAACCCTTTTTTTTGGAATAAGAAAAAGGAAACATAAGCAATTACCTAAGGTCCTTGTCTTTCGCTATAGTGTGTCTACCTGAACGTATATTTGTTTGTTATTTGATCACACTACATTAATAATCACTTAAAAGGTTAACATTTAATTCAATTTTATTTTAATTTGGTAGATAATTACTTTAATACGCCGGTGGGTGACAACACAAAATTAAAGTTAATTTAATGTATTATCGTTCTAAGCGTCCTTTTGTATGAAAAACAGTTACAAAGTTGTTCATGGTTGATTTTTTTTATATGTCTTACAAGAGTTGTACTTTTTAGTATCATTTTCCTCGTTTCTACTACATCTGGACATGCCGCCACATCTACTTAATTCTGAGTATGTTTCAATTTGGTAGTCGTCCACTATTAATGTGCTTATATCAGAACAATTTTTTTTTTAGCAAAGTAAATTAGTACAACATTAGTTCAAAACAGTTAAGTGCTGAATAAGTATAACTAAAATTTTAGCTGAAAACATACTTGATTTACAAGGCGTTTTACTAACTTTTCTACCAACTTATTTTTTGAATGTATTATTAGTAAACTGTGCTATATAGTCCAAAATCCTGGACTGTCTAGGAGACCGATCCGATTTGAAATCTAAGACATATGTTAGAGGTTTGTGATATGTAAATACAATAAAATCGCATCCTTCTACGAAATGACGATAATGTTTAATAGCTCTGTATTTCGCTAAAAGTTCCCTATTAAATGTTGAGTTACTTCTGTTCTGCTGGACTTAGATTTCTTGAAAAGTAAGCAAGTGGCTCAATATCGCTTGAACAGCGCTTAAGTACATTTTACCATTTTCATCGATGTGTAAACAAAGTTTTTTTTTTAGCAAAAAATTGTTTAACATTATTGAACGCTTGAATATAGTTGTCATTCCAGAAAAGTTTTTTTTTTACAATGGTTTTGTTAGCTGAAGTAAGCATAGAATAAATTGGGCTAAGTTCTGAGGCTAACATTGATACACAACGGTGATAGTAGTTTACAATTCTTTAAAATTTTTGCCATTTAGAAATAGATGAAGGTAATTCGAAAACCGAAATAGCCTTTACTTGTTCTTCAGAGGGTTGAATACCTTCTGAATATGTATGATAACTAAGGAAGTCTACAGATGAGGCACCATAAGTACATTTACCCCTGGGTTCTACAACACGTTCGCCTCTACACGAACGGGTGACTACATGTATTTTGTTTTTGCATTGCATGTATTTTGTTATTGTTTTTAGACGAACATGAAGCAAAACGTGTTCTAGAAACAAGGCGTTAGATATTTTAATATATAAAGAGTACTCTTCTAACTTTGCAAAAACGACCATCAAATGTTCCATATGCTCATTTTCACTTTCAATCAAAATATCATCGATGTAAGTGAAAACAAAATCGAGACCAAAAAATACTTCGTTAATGAAACGTTGAAACGTTTGAGCTCTATTTCTTAAGCCAAAAGGCAGTCTTAGAAACTCAAACAATCCGAATGGAATAGTGATTGCCGTTTTTGAAACATCATCCACGGCTATTGGAATTTGATGATAAGCTCTCACTAGAACCAATTTCGAAAAAATCTTTATATTTTTCAGATTGATACTGAGATCATGTACGTGAGGTACCCAGATGCATATTTCGGTAACAGATGCAATGGGTATGCAGATGGCGAAGACGACGGTCTACAAACACCTATGTTGACTAGATATTCAAACACAGTTCTAGCTATTTCTAGCTATAATTATATATTGTATCATATACAATTTTATGACACCATATAATATGACATATATGACACATATACAACTGTATATGGTGCTATATTTAGAAACATATAAATTATATATAACGATACAATTTAATATAAACCTTTTTACTCGGGTAGATTATTAAAAAAAATACTCTTTCGGTTGAATTTCTCATCTTTAAGAATTATCGCCCACTGCCAAGCCATATATTGTATTGTCTTTCAGTCGCGTAATTAATTGTTGCCTAAATTCTTCAAAAATATAAAAGTATTTTAAATAGATTTTCGTTTGCTCGATGCATTAGTTAATCTTCTAGATTAACCGCTTAATGCAACGCCCACTGCCACACCCTTTTCGTATGCCCTTTAAATTTTTGTCTTAAATCTTTAAAAATATTAAGATATTTTTTTTTACAATTTTTTATAAAAATTTTAACTTATTTAATTTACAATCTAGGATACCAAAGAACAAACATTGAAGAAAGAAAATATTGAACTTAGTAACACCATTTCCACATTGCAAAATCAAAAACAAGCTTTGGAAGAAAAATTACGCGAAATAACTATACGAAATTTCGAGCAAGATCTACAACGTCAAACAACAACAACGGATACAGGCTTAGCAACGGCCAATAATTCATTCGAATCGAATACTTCGTTCTCACCAAAAGGACGAAGAAGTTTAGAGCGTCTTGGTGGACCTACTGAAACGAAAGCAACCAATTTAAGTATAGAAGAAAAACTAATTGCAATGCAAAATAAAAATACTACAACAGCTGAAAGAAAAAATAGACGCCTTAGCACACATGATGAACGCAGAAGACAATCGTTTTGGGGTGTATCGCATGAAAAGGAAACAATGACGGATCCTGTTGGTAAATACAGAGGACTTTATTTGCTAATCTCTTATACACGCAAAGCACATGAAATTTTTTTTTTTTTTTTAATCATAGATAAAAATTGCAAATGTATTGAATTGGACGCTAAACTTAAAGAATGCGAACGTAATTTATTTATTAAAAGTAGTCAAGTTACAGCCTTAAATATGGCACTTAAAAATCATCCATTAAAAGAAGAAAATGCTGCTCTAATGAAACGTGTGCAAGAAGTGCAAGACAAAAGCCGAATAGAAATTAAACGTTGCAAACAAAAATTATATGAGCAAACGGCGAAAGCGGAAAAAGCCTTAGAAGCAGCTGCTTATGCGCAAGCAAAGTCTGTACATGCTGCTGCTAACGCTATTTCATCGCCTGTCATACCAAGGATCGTAGCTGATGCAGAATCACAAACGGATTGTGATTTAAATGCAAGTTTACACATGTTACAAGGAAAATATAATGATATCAAAAATATATGTCGTTACCGTCTTTCCATTATTAAAGACTTGGAGAAAAAAGTTTCAGAAAAAGAAAATTCTGATACAAATGCTGGTTTGTCAGGCTTGGAGGCAGCTCAATTCAAAGATATAATTGTAAGTATAATTTTAAAATGCATTGGACATGCGAGACTTATCAATTCTGATCGTCTTTAGGATTCTTAATTTTGATCGATTTTAGGACGTAGATCACGAATGTGAATACCAAATTTTAACACGCATGCGTCTTTTGTTTAAATTTGACACAATTTTAAAATCTAAAACGTTATTTCATCTTTCTGTCAAATTGACACAAACGACGGATGCGTGTTAATATAAGCTCCGTTTTTTGAAATATTTGCGATTTTAACCAAAAATCCAGTTTTTTCTTTTGTTTGGCACATATTTTTATATTCCACTTAATTTATTTCATCAACAATTAAAAAATAAATTTATTAACATTTACCAAAATTTTCAGAAAATTCAATCAATTCAATACAAGCGGTATTCACTCTTGGTAGTAAACAACCCTTGTAGAACCAGAACCAACAACAAAATGCATTGCACTAAAATTTACCATGCTGTGGCGAAATACCACACAAAAAACTGTGGTAAACACGCGTGGTAAATGTATCAGCAAAAAAACAGCTGACTGTTCTGCAGTCAAAAAAATTTATTTTGTGTTAATTGTGTAAAAAAGATTATAAATTAAAAAAAATTAACGTTTACGCAGGTTGGAATTAGAAAAGCAAGAGAGAATCGAACGATTCGAAATTGAAATGAGGTACAAACATGGCTCGCACAACTGAAAGGTATTGAATTTTTTTATTTGCTTTTTTAATGAATTGTTTTTTTTTTGTTTGTTTTTTTACGTATTGAATAAATTAATTAAAAAGTAAACTGTAAATAGCTTGTCTTGTATATTCATATTTTGCATTTACTGAACCCACATCTGGTTCTTCATCTGGTCCTTCATCTGGTTCTTCATCTGGTCCTTCATCTGGTCCCTCGTCGGCCACTTCGTTTTCCTCCAATACTTCCTCCGGTATATGCGCTTCTATTACATCCAATAAAATATTATGCAAAATGCAGTATACGACAATCCATTGACAACAAAATAAATGACTTTTAGAAGAATTAATGCGCATTTTTAAGTTTTTGAAACTATTGAACCTTTCTTTTAACATTCCAAAGCAATGTTCTATCCTTACTCTATATTTGCTGTGTCTTCTATTAAACTGTTTTCGTTTTTTGCTATCCATTTGAGATTATTAGGTTTGACGATAAAGGATATGCTGAATCTCCTGCTATCCATTGGTGAGATGACAAATATTTCTGAGGTTCATTACTAAAACCAGAGTTTTTAAAATTTTTTGCATCGTGAACACTACCGGGGTTTCCCACAACAACGTGTCGTATGCGACGTTTGTAATCGCAAGTGGCTTAGATTCTTATAGAATATTTATGTGTTCTGGAAAAGAAAAATACTCCACTGATTACTGGAGTTTCAGCAAGGGGTATTTCAGAACCATCAACATATCCAATGCAGAATGGAAGTTCATTATATGTCTCTACAACAATTTCAGTTCTTTCCTCTGTGTTTAGCCAGAATATATACCTTGACTGTAGATTTAGAAAGGCTTTAAATATACGTTTTGTTATTTTGTCGATCGTACCACCATAACCCACACCAAAAAAGCTGCGATTTTTTTTATACTTATACTCAACCGGAAACTGTTCACAGGAATGGGTTTGGTTGAATTCTTTATTGCCACAAATCAAGGAAACGAGTGTATAGAATTTCCTTTCGACTAACCCGCAGCATTTGCAAAAACTATTTTCATCTAATTGGGTTAATATATCTAGGGACCATTCCATTGATTTTGGAACCAAATTTGAAACTCTTACTTAAAATGCAAATGTTGATATGCATAAATTAAAAGGTTCTCCACCAAAAAAATGTTTTTCTTATCAATATTTTTAAATGTTTTACATAGTTTTTAGTAATTGTTCGTTGCATCGAATATAAATGATGGATGGTAACCGATTCGATGCGGATATCGGTAAGGGTAACTCTATTTTCTTTTATTTTGTTAACGGTATTTTAGGCGTAAATATAATCGGTGAATAGTGTAAATTTTGTCTTCAAGAATGGGTAATACATAAGGTGCCTTGAAAACGGGTAAGTTTTCGTAAAAAAGTGAAGCCAACGAAGTTACTTCGATAATACGCTGATTATCGATCGGGTTTCCAAAAATATAATGTCATAAAACACACCTTAACGTGCATGACCATAAATTGTTTCGGAGGCCTGGTAGACCATAAATAATTATCAATTAAATCGGCGGGGTTATCTTTGAAAATAACATTGGACCAGTTATTATATCCACATTTTCGTTCACTCAATGCAGCTCTATTCGCAACAAAAGTTGACAAATGGCACGGGGGTTTTCGACGCCAAGTTAAAACAATGGTAGAAAAAGTCAAACAATAAATCGATTTCTTGGCAAGATTTATATGACTCCCGAAATATTCTAAAATATTTGACATACGCGCCGCGCCGCTCCACAGAGCTCTAAACGGCGTAACGACTCATGTTTAGCTGGAGCAACTTTTGTTTCGATTGCATGTAAATGCGATTTTATCTCAAACGGGAAATATGAGATGAACATAGAGTTTCGGAGCGAATGCTGCTTCATCCAGCATCACAGTGATAAATCAGCCACACGAGTGTTCCATTTTTCTTAAAATTTGTGTACTCATCGAGAAAATTGTGCCGTTGAATCAACTAGCTAGAATTCAAGCACTCATCCCAATATATCTTGTCTTTCCATCTTTGTTGCATTATCTTAAAATGGATATTCGGACAACGCCAACAAGAGGGTTTAAACGGGTCTTTTATGCCAAAATTGTATGAAAATGTTTGGGAAGTCAAATGCACTGACGAATTGAATAAAAAAATTAAAAGCAGAGTAAAAAATATTGACATGAATATCGGCCAAATCATGATTGTGTATAAAAAATAAATATATAAAAGTTGCCAGTACAGTTTCAAAAACGTTGAAATGCGAGTCCGTTAATTTCTCATTTTAAAAACAAGGGGACTCCACTTTCCACTTTCAAAATAAATGGTTCATATAATTATATCTGATTATATCAGATTTTATATAATTAAATATAATTATTCTTGTGACTGGCGTGGTGGAAAATAATAAGCATATTTTAAAATATCAAAACTACTTTGTAAATTTTCAAATGAATCAGAAAGCAGTAAATTTTTTATTAACGAAATCGTGAAGATATTAGATTTTATTTCTTGCCCTTCCAAAACTTCAATAATTTTCATGATAGACAATACAATTGTTTCATTGGCATCACCTAAATCTTCAGTTGTCTGCAATAGAAAAAGATTATTGGCTTAACTCAAACCGAGACATTACATGCAACAGACAAAATAATCTCATTGAGAATCTTTTTGTCTGCCTTGGAATTGAGGTAGAACAATTTTCTAACTAAAGAAATGAAAGTAAAGAAAATCCGCAAAAACTATTTTTGTATTTTAAATACAAAAAATTAGAACATTTTTGGTATCGTAAAAAATTAGAAATTTAAACTTTGAATACATGCATGGGGAATATTGTTGCATCTTTCGAAACGTTAGTGTTGCCAATAAGTAGCAATATTATTTTTAATTTTTTGCATAAAGTTTATTAATAAATTAAAATTTTCTAGAAAAAGGTTTTGTTAATATTTCATCTAAGGCCATATTCGTGATCTGCGTCCTAAAATCTTTTGGAAATGCTAGTTCGCAATCACAATGCATCAAATTTGTTGGATTTTGTTAAACCGTGCAAAAAAATAAAATAATTAAAATTGTATTAAACTAATATTCTCTCTTAATTTCAGAATAAAAATGAATCTTTGAAAAATGAATTAAACACTGTCAAAGATAAATATGAAAAAGCTAAACTTTTATTAACAACGCGCCGTGATGAGATTCTGAAGTTACGTGCCCAATTGGTCCAATTACAGCAGTAGTCATGATTTTATTAATTTAATGTTTTTGCTTTTTTGTAAGTACACCTGACGAAAAAATTATAACATACAAAGTTATTTATGCGTCTTCCGCGAAAACTTAGCTACACAATACATTTTTGTATCCATAAATGTGTAAGGCGTTAAATCTTAATTTTCAAAACGAAACAGTTCTTCCCTTAACTTATTCGTGTTATTTAATTTTTAAATTTTTACACGTTTCAACAAAATTTTTTGGCCGACGACCGAAAAAACCTGGATTTGAAACACATATTTTTTAATAGAGCTATGTACGCTGAATCCAATCTGGAATTTTTTTTCATCGCGGTTTTATATTCACGTTACATACTCAAATTTTTTATATAAAAATTTTCTCCGTTTCTTAATATTTTAGGATGATACCTTCAATTAATTTGCTATTTTAATACAAATTAATTTCAGTGGAATGAAAGGCTAAAACTAGACATGCAAAACTTTCAACTTCCTTGCAATACCGATAAGATATCCTTAAACAAACACCGACATGATTATACTCAAATAAAATATAATTTTGTGTATATATTTAATCTGAAAAAAATTTCATGATTTTCAGACAAAATTTCGAAAAAAATAAACAAAACATACGAACAAATGGAATGAACAATACAAATAAGAAAACCCCGATATTTTAATAACGTAAAATGAGAAAAAGATGTACTGATTTGGATTCAGCGTATCTAAGTCTATTAACAAATATGCATTTCAAAGACAGGTTGTGCAAAAAGCTAAAATTTGTTGAGTAGTGAGTGCTATTGATCCTTGACAATGATATAGTGAAAATTTGCAAAACATTCTTTAAAATTTAATCAATTTATTTAATTAAATTCCTATTGCGTGTAAATTAATAACGGTCAATCGAGTATTTTAAGCATTAAAACTAATTTAAAAATGGTTTATATAGAAAATATACGGAATTTTCAGTTTTGTACGTTATTAAATATTACTTTACAACTTTTTGTAATTCGTTATTTAAAATATCCTTTACGAATATTATTCATCAAAATGTACGTGTATCTAGCTCTTTTTTTACACTTAAAAAATTAACCATGTAAATAAATACTATCCTGTATTAAAAATATATTTAAAAACTGTTGTACGTTATAGTTTTTTCGTGTGTTGTATTGCGTTATTATTTAGTTTAATTTTATGTAAATCTTATTTTTTTGTTATAAAAAAAAACATGATATTTATGAACTATAAAAACAAAATTTATTATATCTACTTTAGTACCACTTAATTATTTCTAGCGCTTAAATGTTTTTTTGTGAAAAAAAAAAATTGAATTGAATTCAGTTTTTATTATTATTATTATTATTATTATTAATTTTATAATTAAAATTTAATTTATACAACAATGTTTTTTTTAATACATATTTCAAAAATAATATATAATGCCAGTATTTAAAATATTAATTTCGTTTTCTTTCTATTTTCATTAAAATGATGAAACTTGATAAAATACCAGCGACTCTACGAAGTTTTATGTTAATAATCGATTTAATATATGATAGTATCACACCGATATTGCATGTCATGGACCACGCCAAGTGGTATACCAAAATAATCGCGGATTTCTTTTTAAGTTCTCAGCTAAAAAGCTTTAGCTGTCTAGTGTCGATCACAACAAGTTTTATTAAAAAGTTTTATTTTATAAAAAATTGCTGATAAATCTTTTTCGAAATAACGAATTTCCAAAATTTTTACTGTAATTTAATTTAATTTTACTGTAATTTCAGAAATTTTCGATACTTTGATGCAAAATATTTTCAAACTAAATTTTTGTATGGCATGAATAAATAACCTTTTGTGTATGTGTTAGTCGTTGTTTAAGAATGCTAAATCCATCTGCGTTAATCATTTATAGTAAACGGCGCAAAAATTATTCCGGTTTGAAGTTTAAGCAAATAAAAAACATTTAATTTAATTAAAGTTACATATATCTTATTTTTTTCTATCAAATTTTTTTTTGGTGGTGAAGTACACCACAAAAAAAAAAAAAATATATACTTAAAATTTTTTTTGTCATATATTAGAAATAAAAGAAAACTGCGATTATTTTGGAAAACATCTATTGTTTTTGCCAATTTTATGATATTTAATTGGGGATAAAGTAACTTATTTGCATAAAATACTTTTAAATTCGCAAAATTAAAAATTTTATATAAAAATGCTTTATGAGGTTAAGAAAATTTAAAGTGCTTAAAATTTGTTTATGCCTTTTGGGTTTTAGTATTAAGCTCTAGTGTCCAACCGAACTAATTTTTTTCGGCCGAACCCGAACTTCGGCCATAATATCAATGTTTGGCCGATGCCGAACCTTTTGTTTTAATAAAAAAAAAATATAAATTGTTTTTTTAGATCAATAAATTTAAACAAAAAGTTATTAAACATAAACAAAAATAAAAATTCATAGGTATAATTTTTTAAAAATTCATATTTGGAAAATAGTTGTACTATTTTAAGTAAAAAAGAATAAAATATTTGTACTATATTTTATAGTCAAAGAAAAATAGTTGATCGATTTTTAAGTTGATATAGAAAAAAAAACTTTAACTTTAATATTTAAAATTAAAAAGTTTGATATTGTAACGACAAAAGCAATTTTTCCTCATTCACACCATGTGAATTGATTCGTCTATCAGAATACAGATGTGCGGCAGCGCAAAAAAGCTGTTCGCTAGCTACACTAGTTGGCGGGGCTGATAAATATTTTATTGCTACAGCTTTTAAATTTGTAAGTGGACTTGAATTCCAATACTCAAATATATTTATATTTCTGGCACTTAAAGGCTCCGTAATAAACATTTTAATTTCTTTTTCAATAAAATTTTCATTTGATTCTGCTACTTCTAAGTCTGGTTCTGCATCATGTCTATCCCAAATTGATGAACCTTTTATTCTCTTTTTACAATTACCACTCGAAATTAATTGCAAAATATAAAAGTAAACGGTTGTTTAAATTGTATCGCATTAAATTTGATTATTTACTTGTAAGTCTTGTAGGTATATATATATATATATATATTTTAAAACTCGTTTGGCTTTTTAAATTTTTTTTCACACACATACATTGATATTTATATATCGTTTTTTTTTTGGTATTGTATCATATTCAACGTTGTATTTTGTATGTAGTTTTTTTGTAAATTCTGAAATGTAAATATACCCCCAGTTGTTATTTATTTGTGCTTTTCATTAAATAATCATAAAAGTTTGGCCGAACTCCGAAGAAGAAGCCGAATACTCGGTCGGACACTTTTAAGCTCATTAAAATTTTGTATTTCTTTTGGCGGAATCGATACAGCGCTTTAGTTTTCACAATGGCAGCTACTTTCATAAATGTTTGTAGTCAGTAGCATAAGGTCGATTTTGACTAAAATTTAAAAAAAGGCATCGATTTGTTATATCTTTATGTTATAAATGCATATTTTGCTATAAATATAAATAAATTCGTATTTTTGGTTTGTATATTTTCAATTTAATTGCATATTTTCAATTTAATAGCATATTTTAATTTAATTGCATACTTTTACTTTAATTGCATATTTTCAATTTAAGTGCATATTTTCAATTAATTTGCATATTTTCAATTTAATTGCATATTTTCAATTGAATTGCATATTTTCAATTTAATTGCATATTTTCAATTTAATTGTGTGTTTTTAATTTTAATTGCATATTTTCAATTTAATTGCATATTTTCAATTTAATTGCATATTTTCAATTTAATTGTATATTATCAATTTAATTGCATATTTTCAATTTAATTGCATACTTTCAATTTAATTGCATATTTTCAATTTAATTGCATATTTTCAATTTAATTGCATATTTTCAATTTAATTGCATATTTTCAATTTAATTGCATATTTTCAATTTAATTGCATATTTTCAATTTAATTGCATATTTTCAATTTAATTGCATATTTTCAATTTAATTGCATATTTTCAATTTAATTGCATATTTTCAATTTAATTGCATGTTTTCAATTTAATTGTATATTTTCAATTTAATTGCATATTTTCAATTTAATTGCATATTTTCAATTTAATTGCATATTTTCAATTTAATTGCATATTTTCAATTTAATTGCATATTTTCAATTTAATTGCATATTTTCAATTTAATTGCATATTTTCAATTTAATTGCATATTTTCAATTTAATTGCATATTTTCAATTTAATTGCATGTTTTCAATTTAATTGTATATTTTCAATTTAATTGCATATTTTCAATTTAATTGCATATTTTCAATTTAATTGCATATTTCAATTTAATTGCATATTTTCATTTGAATTGCATATTTTCAAATTAATTGCATATTTTCAATTTAATTGCATATTTTATAAAAATTATAATTAATATTTTATTAAAAATAAACTAAATAAAGCTTTTGTTGCCCTTAACATTTTTTTTTAGTAATAAATGGATTTTTTAAAAACCGCAAATATATTTTTTGATTTTTTACTCCCATGTCCTGTCTTTCCTTACTTTTTGAATACGAATGAATTTTAAAAACACATGAAATTGAAATTTGGTGCTTTCTCTAATTCCCATAAATGTATAAAATTCGAAATGATATTCGAAAAATGTCGAAAAATTATCGAAAACTTATGTTTCCTATCAGAATGCAGTCTTAGATTTTTAAAATATTCTGTAAGGAAAAAAAAGTGCTTTTGTTTTACTTTCTACAGGAAAATAAATCGAAAATAAAAATGTGTATGTGAAAGTCAAAGCACCAAAAAGTCGTATTGTTTTCACTTTCATGGGAAAGTGAAACATAGGACAGAGGTGTTAGTGTATTTTTTTGATTTTAGTGCATATTTTTTAGTTTTGATTTAAGTGCAAATTTTAAGCGCATATTTTCGATTTTACTCCATATTCCTTTAAAAACTTGTCAAAAATATTTTTTTAATTAAATTATATTGATTTATATATCGCACACTTAGTACAAAAGGGACTCAACTCAAAATTTTTCATTTTTCAGAAATCGAAAAAAAATATTTGCAACTTTATACCAATTGAAACATAAAGAAAGACATAACTTTTTAGCAATGGTTAACAAATATTTAACAACAACAAAATACACTGATATTTTTTTATAGATAAACAAGTATATTGTGCATAGTTTAAGCATATAAAACCGAAAAATTTAAATTTTGAGTTAAGTCACTTTTGAACTAGGTGTGCGATATGAACTTATTCAGAAATTTACAATGTTAGATATAGGTATGATTTTATAAAACAAAAAAAAATATTTTGGAGATTTTGGGTTCAAAAGAAAATTTCATATAAAACATATGTAGCTATTGTTTTATATCGTTAGCTGAAATGCTAAACCGTAACTAACAAAAAATTCAAACCCGGTTTTATTTAAGTTTATGATTCATTTGGCTAAACTTCATGCCTACACAATATTTTGGTATTCCACGATCAAAAATAGCGGTTTTATATGTTTTATGTTCCTGTTTTCGAGCATTTTTTAGTTGCCCTGTAAAATATTGAAGTAGGGGTTGAGTGATTATGAAGCACTATATTAAACTACATTACTCTACAAAATTGTTCGGTTCTATGACTAAAACTATATATTTTATTAACAATATTGTTAAAATATCTATAATTTTTGCTTCTGTAAAAAAGTAAATATGTTAGTTACGTCCTTTTGCATTTTAGGTGACGATATGAATTTATGAATACAAATTTAAAAAAATTTAACTTAAAACCCGATAACTCAGGAACATGAAGGAGTACCATAGAGGGAATTAGCAACGGTATAGAAGAATAATTTATAATTAACATTTTTTTTTTTAAATTTAGTAATCCGGTTTAAACCACGGATTTCGAAAAAAGTGCATTTCGTGGTCAAGAAGTTAATAACTATATGTATACCATTGCAACCATGATTTCAGTAGCTTTAAAATGAGGTACCAACGACTCGTGTAGCTTATGCCGATAAAGAGATATGGACTGTTATGTGCAACTACTTTTGTAAAACTTTTTTTTTTTTCAATAAAATATTTTTTATTTGTATCTTTCTTTCTGCTTAGTATCTTTTCCAGATTTTTGTCCATATCTTTTGCTACCTTAAGAACCTCACATTGGGATTTGTCAACGGCAAAGTGGAATAATTTGTAATTAACGTATAATATTTTTGAGAATTTACAAAATAACATTTTTTTTTAAATACAGCGCACTGTGGGGTGAGAGCCTTCAAAAGTGGCGATTAATTCAAAAGATGAACTTTAACTTTCACAACGGTATTTGGTACCATATGAAAGTAGATAAAATGCTACATCACTAACTGCAAAAATTAAAGTTCTGAGTTGTTTACTTTATTTGCAGTGAGTGCTTAAAGTTCAATAATTTTTGCTGTTTTTGCTCGCATTGATAAAAAAAGAAAATTTTGATATTTCAAGTGATTATATTTTTTATTAAGACTTCTATAAGTAAAAGTTTTATAATGGAACCGTCAACTTCAGGTATATGAGCATATAAAAAATTACTTTTTGTTTAGATAAATGTTTTAGAAATATTAAAAAAAAAAAAAAACAAAATTGCTCTAAAAATGTGGTATTTTTGGTATTTACATTGAGTTTCAACAACTTTGCGGGTGATTCGGGGAAAAAATGTTTTTATGCTCTTTAAATATGAGATTTTAGCTAATAAATCCCAGAATGCCTTGTTGCGCATTGGTGCGATTTTTGAGTTATGAAGGTTTTTGTGAGAGAACTCCAGTTGCTAAAAGTGAATGTGAAAAAAAACAAACAAAAAGTTGTATTTATTATCTTTTGTTGTTATTGTTGTTGTTATTGTAGCTAATGAGTGTAATGAGAATGAGAATGAGAATGCTGAAGTATCTGCCGAAATTACAAAAATTGATTTGCAGTTGATAAAAAATATGCATACAATATTAATAGTTGTTTCCAGTGGCAACGAGGTCAATATAGAAAAATTTTCAAATTTCGCTAATGATACTGCCAGGTTATTTGTTAAAAATTATCCATGGTATTATATGCCTCCTACTCTACATAAATACTTTATTCACGGGCCAGAAATTATATCGCTTTCACCATTGCCTATTGGCCAACTAACTGAAGAATCTCAAGAAGCTAGAAATAAGGAATTTAAAAGTTATAGGGAGCACTTTTCGCGTAAAAGCAGTAGGAAAAATACCATAGAAGACGTGTTCAATAGGTTTCTTTTGAGTTCTGATCCATTCATTTCAAGCATGAGAAATAGCTGTAAAAAGAAAACGGAGCAAATGCCAAAGTCTGCATTGGAGTTACTTGTTCTTCCCCACAGTGAAAACGATAATGATGGCGATGATGAAGGTGATGATGAAGACTATTTTAATGATGATTTTGAAGATAATGATGATTATGAAGATAATGATGATTATGAAGTTGATGATGATCATGGAAGTAAATAATACTTATGAAGTTAATGAAATTAAGTAAAAACAAAAGCCTTATAAGTCTATTTTTTAATGTTTATTTTCTTAAATGTTTGTTTTCTATTGTTGAATATTTATAAATAAAAATTAATAGTATTTTCTAATGTGTCTTTTTGAGTTAAATCTACAAAATTATGGATTTTTGAGAAAATATATGAATTTAAAGTTTAAAATTTGCTAATATAAATTCATATTAAATATTTAGTCCTTTTATTTAAACAAAAAAAAAGTTTTTTTTCTAAAAGCACATAATGTGTGCTATAATTTACAATTTAATTCACTAATTTATCGTTTTTCATTCCAAAGTTACAGCAAAAATAGTCAAATAAGACGAATTTTTTCAAAATACAAAAAACCCCATAAAACGTTAAAAAAATTTTTTCTTCAACAATTTTTTTTTTTTAATGATGAGTTTTTATGTGTTTATTAATATCAATCAATAAAAAATAACAACATTTTAAAATTACGACTTCTATGAATTAATCGCCACTTTTGATACCATTCACCCCACTGTGCAGCGCTTTAAAATGAGGTATCAATCAATCACATAGCTTTTACCGTTAAAAATATATGAACAAGTCTACTTTTGTTAAATTTTCGATTTTTTTTTTATATTTTTGAAAACGCGGTATTTCCAAAACCGTAAAAGATAGCAACCCAAAACTTGGGTGATGACATATCTATATGACCAAGTTTGTTAAAAATTAAAGGGGGTAGTGGTCAAAAATTGGATATTTTTTGATGCTTTTATATGGAATGAGGCTATTCATTTGGTTACTGTCCAACTCAGTCTCTCTCAATATGTCCTCTTTCTATTTGTTCGTAAACTCGCATCGAGGAAATGAAAACATATTGCAGAAATTTAAAAGTTTAAATTAATTTTTATTATCTTTTTGAATATTTTAATAACATTTTTATTTATTTAAAATTTTGATGATAAAAAAGCAATATAAAATTAAAACATTAAATTTTAATAAAAAATACCAAAATATAAGCAAAATAAAAGTGAGTGTTTTAAGCAGCAATTTTGAATGAACATGTTGCAATAATTTTTAGTGTAAAAAAAAAAGTTTTCATTACCACGCCCGAGTTCAGTTTGTAAGCATAAAAACGCTGCGTACGGTAGCTTCGCTATTTGTATATACTCTTGTCGGTTGGGGTTTTAATTTCCCTATGATAGACTGTATCAAGGACCATAAAGAACTAGGATGCACAGACCGGTGCGCGACGCGCACCTCATCGTGCCAACGTGCCAACACCCCAACATGCCAACGCGCACAAAGGTAGTTATAAAGGAGGTCACAGTGGTTTTTGTTATCCATTATTGATATAATTAATTTATTTATTTATTTTTTAGTAATTTTTAAGCTATTTCAATTTATAATAGAAATAAAATAGAAAAAAATTATTTTTCAACTATTTTAAAAACTATTATCAATTGAAATAGCTTAAAAATTACTAAAAAATAAATAAATAAATTAATTATATCAATAATGGGTAACAAAAACCACTGTAACCTCCTTTATAACTACCTTCGTGCGCGTTGGCATGTTGGGGTGTTGGCACGTTGGCACGATGAGGTGCGCGTCGCGCACCGGTCTGTGCATCCTAGTTCTTCATGGTCCTTGGACTGTATAAGATGGCATCACTAACTATTATTTTGGTATTAATTAGCATTGCATACTTTAAGGCATTTTAACTATAATTATGGATGTCGATCAGTGATTTTTAGTAAAAAGCTTTGCTAACAACAAAAACACTAACACTAATACATTTTTGTATTTCCTGACTTCTTTTCATTCATCATTCAGTTAATTCGCAATTTCTATACGGTCCGATTGTCCGCGAATAGTGTTTTTGATAAAATGTATTAATTTTATGTAAAAATTAAAGAAAATATAAAAATTTTAATTTTTAAGTGTAATACAAGTGTAGTTAAATAGTTTTTAATAAAAAAAATCCTTGAATTGTTAAAGAATAATATGCGCCAACGGTTTACAAAATATTGCATTTATACAAAAAACAAATCATGTGCCGGTCGGTTGCTTTATTTTGTTCTGTCATTCGTTAGCCATAGAAATAAGTAAAGAAAATACGAAGTGTGAAGTCAAATGTGATAAAAGAGTTTAAATACAAATGTGGATTATACAAAAATTCTATAGATATATAATTTATATTTTCCACTGGCAAAAAAACAACTTTTTTTTCTAAGCCTACAAAATTTGAGAAACCCTGAAAGGTGAGTAAAAATGTTCGATATCAATGTAGTTTGTTTTGAAAACACAGAAAAAACTAAAAACGGGTTTCAATTAAAAAATGTATTGAATAAATTAATATTTTAATTGATTTTACACCTATCAAGGCAATGATACTATCAATTAAACCTTTTTTTAAAATTAAGAAGGAAAAAAGTTATAAATAACTTATACAAAAAAAAAATATGATATTCACTAAAAAAGTGTGTGATCTATACGTTGGTATGTGTGTTTTTTGCAATGCTGAGTCTGTTTGTATGTGTGCTTGTTTTGTTTGTTATTTTCAAATGTATTTGGTATTTTATACTGAAAATTATCTATTACAGTGTATGAAAAAATATGTACCTAATATGATAATTGCATCTAAAATAAAATATGTATTTATATATTTAAAAGTCAATTAAAATATTAATTGATTCAATTAAATATTTGTTTAGAAACAAATTCAATTCAAATCAAATCTTTAATTAGATATTTTAGGTTGGTAATTTTTTCTGTAAAACAAGTAAAATTCTGTAAATTATAAGTGTTGCTCGATAAATTGAGTTAAAAATTGTCAACATTTTAAAATTGTAAAAATAATATATTTTTTACAAGTTTGATATAATTTTTATTAAAAATAAAAATTATGTTTAATTCGACCTTTAATTGTGCAATGAAAATGAAAATTAAGAAAGTTCGAGACCATACTCTATATTTCTATATTAGGATATTGTCCTAATAAATAATCTATAGAGTTTTTGTTTTAATATTTATTAACTGACCCTTTTAGGAATGTGTTGATATATCTATTTCGGGAATTTTCTAGGTTCCCATCATCAGAACACGTTTTGAAAGAGGTAACAATCCCATGCAAAACATCAAGTATTTATATAAACTAGTTTCCTCACTAAATGAGAACTAATATATAGCTCGAAGAAAAAGATTATCACCATTGATCAAAAAATAAATTGAAACTTGTTTGTTATGTGTAAATTCTACCCTTGGTGGATATTCAATACACGTTTTTTGTTTTTTCCTCCTTTTTATTTTTTGTTTCGTTTATAAACAAAAACGGGGGGAGTAAACTAGACTGTACTTTGTCTTTTATACAAGTTTGATATAATTTTTATTAAAAATATAAATTATATTTTTTTCTACCAATGAAAATGAAACTTGTATAAAAGTCAATGTATGGTCTTGTTTACTACTCCCTCTGTACATTTTGTTTTTAAAAACAAAAGTACAAATAAAAATTGAAGAAAAAAAACAAAAAACGTGTATTGAATATTTACCAAAGGTAAACATACACACAAAAAACAAGTTTTCAAAATAAACAAACATTTTTATTCTACCAATGCAAATGTAGTTAAAAACAAATGAAGTTTCACTTAAAGAAAGGACGATTGTAGTAAAAATGAACCACATATGTCAGTAAAAAAAACAAACATTTATTTTTTTTTTAATTTTTTTAAATAACAACAAAAAACTACTGTAAAAAACGAATGTAAAATCAAAACAGTCATTTGATGTGGTTTGTTTTTTTTAAATGTTTCAAACCTCGTGATTATTTAAATGATGACGAAACTTTGACTGGTTTATTCTAGATATATCATGTACCTCGAGAAAAGCTATCGTAACACTAAAGCGGACCAAAGTAACTAGGGCCGTAACAGTAGAAATAGTGAAGTAACTCTGAACTGGAGCAAAATAATTAGATGTGTAAAAAAATGGCAGTCGGCTCATAAACCTAATACTTTTTGATTGTAGAAATTATCACATATCATAATTGCATGTGCGACTGGCGGAGAGTGGATACAAGATTTTGGGTTTATTAATTTATCAATTTTGTTTGTAAATTATTTTTGAAAACTTAACACGAACTTATTATTGACGAATTAATAACTTAGGTATTGTAATAAAATCTTATCGTTTTATGCTTCCAGTTATTTTGAAAACTCTACTAATTGTAGACTTTGAAACTTTGATTTTTCTACCCTTTATTTTTTGTCGATTAATTTTTCTACAATTTCCCAGTTACTTTATATATTTCTAAAAGGTCTTAAATTTAGTTTTTTTATATTTTAGTAAAATATTTTATTAGCTAATGGCATTTTGTTTGTAAATCAATAAGCAAATTAATTTAACAAATTGAAAACATGTTTATGTCACAAAACTATTCTAAAACACATCGTTCGGGGATATGTCATATGTGGACAGTTTCCCCCTTCCATGACAACGCCTAGTTACAGTGACAGGCCCGTTCCACTTAAAGTTATCGGTTTCGCTTCTTTTTAATTTCCCCTAAGGTAGAGTCTGCAAAATTATAAAATTATTGAGTCCGACCAAAGAGTTCGGGTCAAAAACGGCATTTGGACGATTCATATTTCTGTTATTTATTAAAAACTAAATTTTTTTCGGGACTTGTGCAATATTATAAAAACAGGTAATGTGACATAATTTTTTAGATATGTTCAGTGACTGGATCCGTCCGGATTCTTTCAGTAACCCGTACATAATACGGAATAAACAGTAACATATAAATTATTTTTAATTTGTCCTATAACTTGTTCGCCTATCGCAGTTTAATGATATGTCACGATATTATTAATTTTGCACAAGATCCATAACATAAGGCATTGCTATTAATCTGCAACTAGTGTTTTAAAAAATGTTTTTCTTGAGTGCTGCTGTTAAACCAGTCACATAAAGGGTCCGCCATCTAACGTTTTTTTTCAACTAGTGCTTATTTCGTGAATGGTAACACTTAGCTCATGTCTGATTTGACAGATAATTAGTTTCATCCTTCCGCTGAACGAATATGGTTGTGTATACGCTTGAACAACGCTGGGAAATATTGTGACATTACTTTGAAAATCATGGTAATGTTGCAGAATGTGTGCGAAAATTGCGTACGGATTTTGGAAGAAGAGAAGCACCGTCAGCTGATGTAGTTTGGACTATTATTTGTGGGGTCCCGTCAAAGATAAGTGTTATGCCAACAAGCCAGAGACAATTGACGCTTTAAAGGACAATATTCGTGAAGGCATTGGTGAAATACAGCTGCACACAATCGATGTGCTTAAAAATTAGACCGATCGTGTAGGGTACTGCATGGCCAGCCGAGGCAGCCATTTGAATGAAATTATTTTCCATTATTAACCGGAAGGATTGTACTTTCAAATAAAAAAAGAAATTTGAGAAAATATTCAGTAGTTTTTTTTATAGCATTTCAAAAAAAAAAGTTATTTGGCGGACCCTTTATTAATTCATTTCTTGGCTAGTTGCATACTAGTTACTTTCATCTCGTTCTGTTGCTTGTTCACTTAAGCCAGTTCGGTGATATGTTATATTCATACACACAAAGTTCTAGCCACGTGACCATACCACTGACTGGTGCATTTCCCGCAGGGAACGAACACCATAAGCAAAAAGTTATTTAAAATATTTTGTGCAGTATTATTGGTCAACTAGTACAACTTTAATGTTAAAAACTTAAGAAAATGAATTTTAAGAAAATGCCCTTTATGCGGGGTTTTTTTTTTTTTTTTAAATTACTTGAAAAAGCGATGTCTATTATTAATACATTATTGCCCATTACGTGCCGAAAGGTATAAATTTAGCAAAAAAAATATTGTTACCCTTGTGTGCACATATTTGTATAAGTTTTCCCGGGTTACAAAAAAATACATAATCAGAATAAAAAATCGAAATCGCATTGTCGCCGCAATGCAGTAGTTTTGGTAAGTTGCTTAAAAAGCTACAGTCACACTGAAAATTATGTACTCTTTTTTTATGTGTACAATTATGTGTACTCTTATTCGCCTAAACTCTAAAAGAAAAGACAAAACTACCTTTATATTTTATTTATTTAATAAAAGTTTTAGCAGAGTAGTTTTCACTTAAGACGCGTCATATTTTCTTGACTAACAATATGAAACAAAAACATAATTGTACGTGCAAAATATTTGAGCGAAAAATTCTGTGTTAAAAATGTCGAAATAACTGCAAAAAAAAATGTCACCACAATGCAGTAGTTTTGGTAAATTGCTTAAAAAACAACAGTCACACTGAAAATTATTTTTCTAAGTTAAACAATTGCAGTTAAAATAACTACAAGCGCATTAATACACAAATAATGTAGTAACTGCATAACTTTGCTAAGGGAATTAAAAAGTATTGATTAACCTAAATAAAATTCTAAAATTTATCCAAATATAATTAAAACAATTTTTTTTTTTTTTTAAATATTTCAACTAAAATTTATTTAAAAATAATTCAATTAATATGTAAGTATGTTTTTTTTTTTTGTTTCTTTTATACAAAGTTATCAATTAACTTAAAAACTAAAAAAAAATAAGTTTAGAAATCAATAGTTATTAATTAAAAATAAAAACTAAAAAAATATCGCAAGTAAAATTGAGGTAGAACTTAAATAATAACACAAAAATTAATTAAAATAATTAAATACAAAGAAAAATAAAACTCTTAAAGAGTTCAAAAAAAAAAATAAAAATTTAAAATATGTATTTTAAAGCTTAAGTAAAAAAACAGTTTTAGAAATAGAGAATAATTTTTTTTTATAAAATTTGTCATTTTGTTGGGGTTAAGTCTTAAATAAAATTAAACTTAAATTCTTAAAAAAAATATATGAGTTTTTTTTTTAATTAAAAAATAAATGCTGAGTATAATTGAGGTATTTTTCTTTTAACGTCAAAAATAAATTAACATTGCAATGAGTTTTTTGTTTTTAAATAAATGCATATTTTTTATTATTTTTTTTTTAAGATAAGTACTACAGTTTTTTTTTTTATATTTAAGCAAGAGGTGGTGTTGGTTTTTTTTAAGTGTAGTGTAATTTTTTTTTAAATATTTTTTTTTATGAGTTTTGTGCAGTGTAATTTTTTGTTTTAATACTTATATTTATAAATTTTTTATATATATTGGCAAGATTATTTTTTTTTTTATTTAAATTTTATTTTTATAATAAATTATTGCATTTTTTTTAGTAATTTTTTTTTCTTGTTTTAGTTTATTAAGTAGTTTATTTACATTTACATTTTATTTTATATTTTTTCTATTTGAGGTAAATACAAATTTTATTTCACTGACTTGTTTAAAAATTTTTTTTTAATAAAAAATATGTTTGAAATTTAAACAAAAACTGAGGTAGTTTTAAGGTTTTTTTTATATGAGTTTCTTTTAAAAAGGAATGTCTTTTCTTTTTATGTGCAGTTTCCTGAGTTTTTAAGTATTCGGTTAGGAGAAAATATTTTTTTTTTTTTAAATAAAATATTTTAAGTAGTTTAGTTTTGTATAATAAATATTTTAAGGAAGCCAGTTTAAGGAAATTTATTTTTATTGTATATTTGAGGTGGTTGAATGTTTTTGTAATCAATTCAAGTTTTTATTTAAATGGCACATTTGAATTATTTTTATTTTATATTTTCCTTGAGTTTTGTACAATATTATTTTAACTATTTTTTTTTATGATAAATTATTGAGAATTTAAATGTGATGCTTTGTTTTGTAAAATTGTTAAAAGCCAGTGTTTTTAAACCATTTCAAACTAAATATGTTAAAAACAAAATTAATCAAATTCAAATGTTTCGGTTCGAAGGAACGAACTTATTTTACTGCGCTTTATTTTTAAATCTAATTAAAAAAAAAAATTGTAATATAAAATTTATTTAATAAATAAAAACTATAACTTTTTGATATTTAATAAATAAAAACCATAATTTCTCGGTTCGAAGGACCATAAAAAAAAATATGCTTAATAGTTAACAGATTCATATGTTTCGGTACAAGTACCAAAATTCTTTTCTTAGTGCAAGTAAAAATTTTATAAATAACAAATATAATTTTTTTTATATTTAATAAATTAAAACTATTAAATGTTCCTTCAAACAAAAAAATTGGCTTGATATAATTAAATGCTGCATAGCTTGGATGTATAAGTTCCTTTTGTAATATTGGCCTTTAAAAATTTAATTTTGTTCCTTAAAATTTAGTATAAAATGGTTTAAATTAAATTTAACTAAAAAATGGGGAACAATTAAAAAAAATTCATATTTAAAGCAGAGTTTTTAATAAATTTAAATTGTAATAAAAACGAAAAAATAACAAATTAAATTCTTTTATTTTCCAAAAAAAGGCACTTGAAATTAAATTTTTAAAAAATTTATACTAAAAATATAAAAAAACAGCAAAAATGTAACTAATTTTTAATAAAGCTTGAAAAAATAAAAAAATTGTTATACTCAAATTTTAAACTTTCAAATACTCTGCTTTATATTTTCAAATATTAATATTAAATTTAAATTAACATTAAATAAATATTTACACATTCTAAAGTATGCTAATACAAAAAAAAAAGAAAATCTCTACCATAAAATTTATATCTAAAAATTGCTTTAAATTGGACAGAAAGTTAAAGAGGGGCGAAAACAAGATTGTTTTTGTTTTATATATATATATATAAAGATCTTTAAGATTTTTGTTTTATAATTTTTGTAATTCTTTCAATATTGCAGTAATTTTTTTAATATATTTTTTAAAATAAATTTTCAAATATATACAAAGAAATTGTAATCGTAAATCGTATACTAGCGATTTTTTATTTCAAAACTTGTTTTTTAAATTCTTTAAAATTTCAAAAAAAAATTCTTCTAATAAACTGGTATACATATTTAAGGCTTCTTTAGTTACATTGATTTTTTTTTTGAAAACTTTTAATTTATACTTAAAATTATCTAATATTTTTTGTTTCTACTAATTTTCAATACGCATTTTGTTTTTCTTGCTATTGCAGTTCTAATATTTAATTTTACTTATATAATGTATGTTTTTTCCTCAAATATTTTTCTAAAATTTTAAAAATCTCTTTTTTTTTTAAATAATGTTTTTTAATTAATTCCTAAATTTTAGGTAATTTTGAAAAATTTATGTATTATGCACTCCCTCATCTTCTGAGTAATTATCTTCATTATCGGAACCATTATTATCCATATGACTACCCGATTGATTATGTCCTTCTAGACCTAAATCCATGGGTTCGGAGGGATCGCGTCTTTGATCATTATTATGGGGAGCAGGTGTATTGTTATTGGAAGCAGAGTTATTTTCATGATTTGGTGTTGATGATTGATCACGTCTCATTATGGGTTCTATGGTTAGACCCGAATTATTACCTGTTGCTGTTGTAAATGCGGAACCTGCATTACCACCAGCCAATTTACTTAAATCGAATTGCGGTGGCAAGAGACCAGGTGGTATTTTATCCAAACCATGACCCATGGCATTTAGTTGAGCCATTTTGGCTGCATGCAAAGCAGCGGCAGCAGCATGTTCTTGGGTCATACCCATTCCTGAAAACAAAAAGAAGAGAACAATTGTAAAAAATTGATTTTAAGCATAATAACAAGAATCGCGCTCAATGTGAGGCTAATATATAGAGTTTTCAAAAAATAAAACTAACTTCTTATTGTTAGAACGATTTTATAAATAATAAATTATTGATATCAACTCTAAAAATAATTTTTTATCGAAAAAAAAAAATTATGAAGCCCTGTTATCGATAGCAGTATAAAACTAATTGGCGATATCAAAAAGGAAAACTAATAAGTTAATCATAAAAATTAAAAAAGAAAATGGATAACATTTTTTTTAATACAGCTAATAACACACTAATTTATATGAAAATGACACACCAAAACCTCGGGATACGTAAACTTAATTTTGAGACATAGAATCCGGTGGTATACTCCGTTTCAATAGTTTAGGTCAAATTAAAAAAAATATTTCAATTTTAAGTTTGCATTGACTCAAGCTATTTTTTGAGTGTATTTTATGTAAAAGACATCAACATATTTTTGGAAATGACTTTATTTATTGTTTATTTGTCTAAACTTAAGTCTAACAATGATGGCCGTCCATTTTTAGGAGGAAACAACTCATTTATATACAATCCGAAACGTCAGGGTAGTAACCAGGAACAGGAACTTTATGTACTAAAAATGTGTGACTTAGGCGCATGAAAAATCTTAAATTATGCACTAAAAATTTAAAAAATATGCACTTAAAACTTTTTTCAATATAAATAATTAAAAAATTTTGTATAACGTATCCTGCAAATATTTTCAACAATACAAATTAACGTTACAATTTAATTAAAATTGTTCCTCCCTCTTCAAGTTTTTTGTTAATTTGGGTTTAGGGTTTGATTAAAATCACTTAAAAAAGAATTTATTTGTCTATGTTTACTTGTCAAATACAAAATAATATTGAAAGTTATCTTTTTACGAAAACTAAGAAATATGCAATAAAATATGAATTGTAAGCAAATATGCAATAAAATATGCCTTTAAAGCAAAATATGCAAAAATATGCATTTAAAGACAAATATACAAAAATATGCAATAACAAATCGATGCCATTTTAACTCAAATTCTTTGCTTGACAAAGATATTTTGCTTTACCCTGTTCTCAGATTTAAGAGGAAAAAACATGCAGTTACATGAACTTCCTGACCCTGGTAACAACCCTTGACTTATACTGACATAGGCTAGTTCAGTGTCATGGTTCGCATATTCATATTTGATTAGAAAACATCGTCTCAAAATTTAAGGTGATCTTTGTTAGCTTTGAGTTTCGACATAAAAACAATAAATAAAGTAATTTCAAAAGAGATTTCGATGTCGTTTAATTAAAATACGCTCAAAAGTGGCTTGAGTCAATGCAAACTTTAAACTTAAATATCTTTTAATTTTGACCTAACCTATTAAAACGGAGTATACCCATGGATTCTACGAAATTAAGTTTACGTGTCCCGGGGTTTTGGTGCATCATTTCAAAAGTTGAAATCTTACACTCATAGAAATAAACCTGTAAAAATAGCAGAAAAAGCTACTAAAAATCAGAAAATATTGCAGTAAAAACTGCTAAACTTAGCAGATTTTTTTTTTTGCAAAATATAAATAAAATAAGAACAGAATTATAGTTATATTCGACGTGAATTTTAGTTGATTGAAAACAGAATTTTACTCTGTAAAATTAGCCAAAACTTGTAATAAATATTTGTAGACTCAAAACTTAACAGAAATATTGCTATATTTACTTCAAATTTCGTAGAATGTAAATAACAGTTTATTTTGCTAAAATCAACAAAACCATTTTTTTTTAATTTTAGATTGCTGATAAGAGCAGACTTTTATTCGCATTAAAAAAAACTTTAAAAATTTTGTTAATAAATTGTAGATTGCTGATTTCATAAGAGCAGACTTTTATTCACATTAAAAAAAAGTATAAAAATTTCACATTTTTTGATGGTTTTGTAGTCTACTAATATTTAGTAAATGTTTTTGCTGGTTTTAACAGATTATTTTGTTACTTTTAATTAACTAAAATTTAGCTCAAATATAACTAAATATTTGTAAATTAAACAGATTTATTTTTGCTATTCTTATATTACTAAATTATATTATTTAAGTAAACAAATTCTGCTGCTTTTAGCAGTTTTTTCTGTAAGCGCAATTTTAACCAGATTTATTTATATGACTGTACTTATATTGTTATCGATGACATGATTTTGTAAATAACATCTTAACGGTATTTATAAAAACACTTTAAGGGTTTTTATCGATAAAAAGAATTTGTGAAAAAAACGTTTTTAAAAACGTTATAAAAACCGTTATAAAAACCGTACCAAAAAATAGTACTGGCAAAACATTGCTATTTTTGTAAACCCCACCGTGATAAAAATTACCAAAGGTACAAACAGTATTGTACTAGGAAAACAATATTTTGTTTTCAAAGCATTTGTTTTGCCAGTACCACCCGCAGAATTCGTTGCTAATATTGTTTTTTTTCACCAATATTACAACCAAATATGAATTTGTATGAAATTTTTTTTTTACTTCAAAATATTTGTTTTTCATATGTTAACAAAAGTTGGTCTTTATTCGGTACTCTGAATAATCGGCATGCTTTTTCTATATTCAAGCTTCAAAGAGAGAATTTTAGTGGACGAATAGTTTTCTGTAAGCTAATAAAGCTTTTCTTCACAAAGCGAACGAAAATTTTCTTTAAATTTATGAAAAGCTGCATATTTTTAATGAAACTAGTTTTTTTTTTAAATAACTTCTTTATTGAGTTAATGAAACTTTTAATAAATAAAATTATATTTTTCATAAAATGTTATAAAAATTTGCATTAGTTTAATGAACTGTTTCTGTGGACGAGTTTCAGTGCAGCTTCATTGGTTCTATGCAAAAATTCATTAATACTGTAAAGAGAATTATCTCAGTGTACTATTAAATATGCGGAATACCCAATAAAAGCCATTACTTGCCAATATTACGAGGGCGGTCCCACAATTAGCCGACCTGGCGTATAGATGGCGGCAGTAGTTTGACTAAAAATTAATTTGGTGAAAAGTAGCAACATTTTAAAATATATGTTTTAAGATTCAAGGCGTCACGTTGTTTAGTATTTTTTTTGGAGCTATCAAAAATAACACGGTCTCAGTGAATTTGTAAAAAAAAAAATTGGTCACCGTTATGTAATTCAATACTTTCCAACCAATATTAAAGCCGAGCTAGATTCTACTCTTGGGGAGTCTGTTCCTTCGTTTACGGCTGTTCCTTCGTTTACGGCTAATTGTCAGTGTGAGCTGGCTGAAATGATAGGCATTTCAAAATGTGCTATACATCGCATATTGACCGAAAATTTGGAAATAAGAAAGCTGCGAGCAAGATGGGTACCGCGTTTTCTCACAGTAGAACAAAAACGGCGTCGTAAAGATGTTTCACCGCAATAAAGCCAAGTTTTTGCATTGACTTGTAACCATGGTTGAGACATTGGTCCACCACTTCACACCTGAGACAAAGGAACAGTCAAAGCGGTGGACTGTAATGGTAGAATCGTGTCCAAAGAAGGCGAAGACAGTTCCACCAGCAGGCAAGGTCATGGTGTCTGTTTTTGGCGATGAGCGTATGATAATTTTATTAATTATCTTCAAAAGGGAAAAATAATCATCGGCGAGTCTTATGCTAACTTATAGCGTAAGTGATGAAATTAAGGAAAAAGCCGGATTTGGCGAAAAAGAAAGTGTTTTTTCATCAAGACAATGCACCAGTTCACACATTCACCATTGTGATGGCCAAAATCATTGAATTAAAGTTCGAATCGCTTCATCAAGCACCTTATTTGCCAAACTTTAAAAATGGCTTGGTGGTAAAAGATTTGATAATAAAAAAGAGTTGGAGTCTGCGGTTGATGGCTATTTTAATGAGCTAGGAAGTTTTTACTATAAACAGGGGATCGAAGCTATTGAATATCGCTTTTAAAAGTGTACGTGTATCGCATTATTTTTGTATTAAAATAATGGGAAAATTAAGTAGTTATTAGTAATTTCTGCTTTAAAAATATGTAGTTGTTTGCGTTGTTATACAGTTTCTTTATTTTTAATGAAAATGTCAGTCATTTGTAGAACATATTAAATTTTTTACTAACCATGTCAGTTCATTTAAAAAATCAAACCAGATCAAATGACTTTTTTATGATTTTACATACATTTTTTACAGTAGTTTTTTGTTATTTGACAAAAATAAAAAAATAAATGTTTGTTTATTTTTTACTAAAATTAACCACATAATTTTTACTACAATTGTGGTTAATTTTTTGAACATTATAAAACAAACAATGTTAGTTGAATTTATTGAAACGTAAGTCGTCCTTACTTTAAGTGGAATTTCATTTGTTTTTAACTACATTTGTAGTGGGGTTTACCTACATAGTATTCCAAGTGTACACTCACACGGAATATGTTACTTTAAAACTATTAAACATAACTATATAGTTAAAACCCGGTCTACTCACTTTTCTTTTAAATCAAATGTATTTTTAATTTTTTTTTAAACTATTAAAAAATTAACTCAAAATCCGTAAAAATAAAAGATTTATTGTTATTTTTTAGTATCAAAAATAAAATAAAAAATTTTAAAAAGCTTATTTTTTATTTTTTTTTACTATCATTAACTATTTGATTCAAATAAAGAATTTTTTGTAAAAAGAAACTTTTAAATGAAAATAATAACTGCTACTGAAAAACAGTATTTATGTTTGTTTTTTAATGAATGGTAAAATAAGTTAAAAAATTTCTTTGTATTTTAAATGTATATTCCTTAACAAACAAAGTTTACTGATTACTTTTTAAATAAACCACAATTAGTTACTGTTAAAATATTGTGAGTGTATGTCATTATTTGTGTTAAAGTAATGCAGGGAGTAAGCTTTTGCCATTACTGGTAGTCTGAGAAATAATGACATGCCCTTACCGTTTCTACACTTTCAATCTAATAACTAGGTTTTGTAAAAAAATTCTTATCGTCACAGAATTGTATTAGGTTTTTGAGACTACGTATGGACATTTTTTTATAGATATTCGGATATCGATAACAATAAATTTAAAGAAATAACCGATAATTCCGATTCTTAAAATAATACCTTTTATAAGCAGACCATAGATAACGAATTGAGTTATCGAAACAAGTTCCCAAATATTTATTAATCGATAAATAGATTTTCGGCAAAACTTTTTTTTCGATTTTATCGATAACAAAACTTTAATACAAACTTATTATTGTATCGATAACAATTATCGATTACAAATAAAGTAATATGCTTAAAAATCTTTTTCAAACTTACCAAATGTATTTTCCGTTATAAATTGCAAATATGTATCCAACAACGATTGACCAGCAGCCGTACTAGTTGGTATTTGACCAGCCAAATCCTTTTGTTGACCCAAAGCCGCAACAGCAGCAGCAGCGGCTGCTTCATTTCTTATACGTGATATTGTGGTATTAGCATGACCAAAATTACTCAAAAGACTCTCATGATAACGGCTCAAATCATTATTACCCGCTTGACTACCAAAAACAGTACTGTTAGTCAAATCCTCGGGCTCATCATCGGAATCTTCCATTTCATCTTTCATGCCACTGGTCAAATTAATGTCAATCTTTTGTCCAGCCGCATTAGTGCCAGAACTATTAGTAGGGCGAAGCACGGGCTCTCAATTCGGCGGGTGAAATTTTGACACCAGCTTTGGCCAACAAACGTGAAGCTAATTCGGGATCAAAAGCCGAGGGCATAGGTAAAACGGGTAAATCTTTAGTGGAGATACCACGAGTGTTGACGTGACATATGAGAGTGTAAAGAATTGCGAGATTTGGCAACAGTGCCGCATAAAACACAACGATAACCCGGGCACACAGTATGTTTATCTTCTAAATGGGTGCGTAAAGTATGAGCCGAACGATAGATTTTACCACATTTTGGACAAGGACGAGGATCAGTAGCACGAACACGCATTTCCAAAGAACGGCGAGTAACTGAAGGGGAAAAATATAAAAAACAATTGATTAATTTTTGTTATTTGAACATTTTAATTATTTGAAATAAAAATCCTTTTTCTTTGTTTTTTTTTTAATAATTTTTTTATTTTTTTTTAAGTTTTATTTGAAAATATATTGTATATATTTGCCTTTTTTGTCTTAGTTGTTTTTACTATTTTTATTATAATTTTTTTTTTTAATAATACTTAAGGTGTTTTTTTATCAAATAAAATAAACATAAATTAAACATTTATTTTAAATAAATTTTGAACTAAAATTTTTATTAATAGGAATTCATACTTTTTATAGTTTTAAGGAATTTGAATTTGAATAAAGGTACCTCTCCTAAATTAGTTCTTTTCTAAATTTTAGGTTTTGTTTTTTTTTGAAATAAAAATTTTTATAAAAAAAAAATCCTTCAAAAAATTTTTTATTTTTAAAATTTTAATATTTTTGGTTTTGGTTTTAATTTATAGCTTTTTTTGATTAATTTAATAGGAACCTGTTTTTACGTATTAAAAATTTTTTTTATTATTTTTTTGGTTGTCATAAATTTAGCTTTTTTAAATTTTATTTAATAAAATAAAATATAAATGTTTAATTAACACTGAAAAGAAGTTTTTTTACATGAATTTATATATTTTTTTAAAGTATAAAATTAGTTTTAAAGTTTAAAAATTCTGAATCTTGTGTGCAGGCGTGGATCCAGGAAAAGGTTTTGCTGGGAGGGGGGAACTTAGAGTATTTTTAATTAATTTTTTATTCTTTTTTACATTTTTGTATGGAAACATATCATTTTGGGGGAGGAAACTTCCCACCCCCTGGAGCCAGGCTTGCTTATATGTATTATTGATCTTTTAAAATTGCATTTGATTTTAAATTGCCAGGTTTGAAAAATTCTTTAATTACAAGTAAGACTCCACGTTGGGCACTATTTTAAAATTTAGTTTGGAAGGCTTGCAAATTAAAAACTTTAAGTTAAATAAAAAAGAATTGCATATCTAAAGAATTATTTAATTTAAAAAATTTTGTTATATGTATAGTTTTTTTTAAAACTATTTTTTTAAAAATACAAATTAAGCACTACGTTGGGCGCCAGAAAAGATGGAATCGTTTCATATGTTCGAAAGGGTTTTTATAAATAAAATATAAATTTAAGTTTATCGATGATTTCTTTCTTTTCAGTGTTGGAAATTAAATTAAAATCAATAGAAATTATAAAAAAAAATTAATTATTAACTATTTTTTTTTTGGAAATTTGAGCTCTGTTTTATATTTTATGAATAATAGCATATTATTTATTTTTGTTGTTACATTATTTACTAATTTCTGTTATTTACTAAACTATACATTTGTTTTATATTTTATTTCATATAAACATTTTTGGTTTTTATAATTTTATAAATTATTTAGGTTTGTTTTAGTATTCTTATCTTTTTTGTATTTTTTATTTTATATATATATATATTTTTTTTTGGCTAAAAATATATTTACGCAGGCACATTCTATTTTGTTTCAGTATAATTTTAATACTTTTTATTTAATATATGTATAAATTTTTGTTAAAAAAAAATAATTTACAAAAAGAAAACACACAGTAGTTATACTTTTAAATAAAAAAAATAAAACAATTACTCACGTCATGAAAAAATGAAATTTTATGTTGTTAACTCATGTGTAATTAAAAATTTGTTATATTAAGAAACAAATTTATTTTATTGACAACTCAGTTTGTAAATGTAATTAATTTGTTAGATGATACGAAGTAACTTGAAGTGAAGTGGAGCTTAGAAATTCTAAGTATTTTTGAAAAAGGAAATTTTACAGAAAAAAACATTTATATGTATTTGATAAAACTTTTTAATTACACTCACAAAAGTTCTACAGTTATTATAGGACAGTTATTTGTTAGTAATACGTTTGTAGTTATTTTAACTCCAATTGCAGTTGTTTTACTTAGAAAAATTATTTGTAACGTTTTTGAGAGTTGATTTTTTAAACAACCTACCAAAATTACTGCATTGCGGTAACAGTTATTTTATGCAGTTTTTTCCATTTTTTGACAAAGTGTGTGTGTATCAAAAGATACAAAAACAAAAAAAAAAACAATATGGCGGTTTAACAAGCGGCTTGTTTATACATTTTGTCTCTTTTTATCTTTAGAGTAAAAGAGAATATTAAAGAAGATAGACAAATAAAATGAAAACGCTGTAATTAAATAAATAAAATATTAAGGGAAGATTTGGAATAGAAAATAAATTTATTTACTTGAGTGCGCCCCGGTAGGCTAGTTGGTAGCGTGCTGGCTTATCAGTGCGGGGGTCGTGGGTTCGATTCCCACCAGAGGCACTGGTCTGTTTTCGCTACAACGCACCGAAGCCCATAGTAGCTAGTACTCGGTTAGGGTAATAGTATATAATTTGTAATTATATGATTATTAATTAATAAAATAAAAAAATTAAAAATTATTTACTTGAATATTATTAAATGTAGAATTTCTTTACTTGTAGCTATTTAATATTTGTATATTAAGTCAATGTGACTAAAAGAAATCAAAGAAACAATATTACATCTCTTAAAGACAGACAAGTGGCAAGAATGATTTGATTTAAAGTGATATTTTATAAAAATATAGTGTTAATATAATCACCAAGTCAGAAAAGGAAAAACGGACCACCGCTGCAAGTCACTTAAGCGAGTGGTACAAGTGCTAATAACAAGTGCTCTCCCAGTCCCGAAATGATAACATTATTAGACAAAAGGTTCGTTTGTTCAAAAAGTGTCGTACAAGCACTTGGGAAGCACTAGGTAAAACCTAAAAACATGTTTTCTAAAATAAAATTAAATAAAAGTTCATGTATAATTTTTTTGGTCCCTCCGCAAATTTAACCCTTAACGCCATATTAGCAGCCAACAGATCTAACCACTGAGCTAACGAGACATATAATACTTGATAGCTTAAAACGTAAGTAAATGATAACTGCTGGATAACAGTTGGCTGCTCTAATATGTCAGCACTGGCATAAGGTTTCATAGAAACAACTTGCCTACGTTGCGAAAACAAAAAAAAAAATGGTCTTAAAAGACCTTTTCCAGAAACAAAAAAGTATAAAAAAAGTGTGCCTGAAACTGGGATCGAACTCGGAGCCTTCCGACTGCATCATACATTTTATAAAATAAATGCTTTACCAGTGCACAGTAGTAAAATACGCTCATAACTCCATAACTTCTTTGTTTATTAATTTAAATAACTGAAATTGGGTATACGAATAAAGAACGTACTTTCTTATCTGTCACCTTAATTTGGGTGCAATAAATACAGGCATTAAAATGTATTGAAGATGGACTTAAATGTTTTACAATTTGTCTAGTATTTGGGCGAACTATTTATAAATATTGCCTTATGCTTTATGTAAAAATTATCAAATTCGGTCAATGCATTCAGAAGTTATGTGTAGAAGTATGAACTTTTTATTAGATGTTCATACATTTTCTGTAAAACTTTTATTATTTGGACCTAGTTTGGTATAATTGTTGGCGATAAAAATACTAATCCGTTTTAGAAGGAAATTCACGCGCTGAGTCCGAAAAAGAAACTAAAAATTTTGTAAGGTTGCCAGATTTTTTTTTTCTCGAAATGCTTAAAATCGCCATTTAATGATTAAAAACAAAACTAATTTTGATATAGAAATACTTTTATAAAAACCAAAATTCAAAAGGATTGCCATACCATACTTTGTTAGAATAGTTTGAAAATTAAATTTTTAATTAGGAAATCGATATAAGAAAAGTTGCAACTTTGATGCCTTATAAAATTTCAAATATACCACTTTCAATAACAAAGGTGGCTGATTCTTTTTATTTGGAATATAAATTTTCGTTTGGTATCGAGATTTCTAAAAAAATATTTTTTTTTGTTTTGGCCACATTTTATCATGGTGCAGTGGTTAGACTTTTAAGCCGTTGGTAATTTCTGACTGGATAGTACTGGGAAAACACTTTTCCCAACGTTGGCATAGTGGTCTCAGCCAATTCTTTGCCAATGATTTTTTCTGTAGACCACTGAAATCATTGTAAAAAAAATTTAATCAAAAAATATATATATGAGGATTCTTAAAAATTTTCGATACTTTGAGGCAAAATATTTTGCGAATTTTTTTTTGTCTGACATCAAAACCTTTTTGTGTATGTGTTAGCCCATGTATAAGCATGTTAAATCCATCTTTAACTTTTAAAATAAGTCGCTTTTAAGTTTAAAGCAAATTAAAAATACTAAAATTACAGTTTTTGTTTGGATTTAATTAAAGTTACATCAATTTATAAATCTTATTGCATTTATCACATGTTAAAATATATATTACACCACCAAAAAATATAAAAATACACTCAAAAAGATTTTTTGTCATATATTAGAACTTAAAAAGAAACCGCGGCAATTTTGTAAAACACGTATTTTTCGCTGGTTTTATGATATTTAAACCGTTTGTTTGCAGGAAATCATATGAAATACTTTTAATTTATATATGGATGCTTTTTGAGGTTATGAAAACTTTGTTTGCTTCATTAAATTTAAAGTCCAAAATTTTTTTGATGCCTTTACGATTTTAGTAGTAAGCTTATCAAAATCTTATATTTTATGTACGTTTTGGCGAAATTGATACAGCACTATAGTTGTCACAAAGGGAACTGTGTTTGGAAATGAAACAAATTAAATTTTTTGCAATTCCTTCGTAATTATTCACTCTAGATACCGTGTTTTGGACGTGTTTTAATGATTTTTTTTTTTACTAAACTGATGAAGTTTTATTCACAATGTGAATCAAAAGTTTCTTAAACTTTATGAAAAAGCTTTAAAGTTTTAATAAAACTGTTTTTAATGAAACTTTATCATTAGTGGTATGAAATTTTTAATAATTTTCCCAAAATTTTATGAACAACTGCATTAATTTAATGAATACAGTGACATTTCATAGATCTAATGCATAAATTCATTGATATCATGCAGATTATTCTCTCATTGTATGTTCTCAAGTCATGTTTTTTTTTTATAAAAAATTGCGAACAAATAATAAAGTTTCGTATAATTTTAAAATAATTCATAACATTTTTGTGTTTAAAAATTTAAAAATGCCTCTTTGACTCGAAGGTGTTGTTTACTAACAAACTTAGTTTGCTTACCAATTTCAAATACAATTTTGAATGCTAGACACAAAAAATTTAAATTTTCAAAACCTGTGCGTCCCGGTAGGCTAGTTGATAGCGTGCTGGCTTATCAGTGCGGCGGTCGTGGGTTCGATTCCCACCAGAGGCACTAGTCAGTTTTTGCTACATCGCGCCTAAGGCCATAGAAGCTATTGCTCGGTTAGGCTAATAGTATATAATTTGTAATTATATGATTATTAATTAATAAAAAAAAAAAAAAAACTTCAAAAACATTACTCCAATTCCTTATAAGTTTGTTATGTTCGTATCCCGCCATTAGTACACTAACAGCAAACTTTTCGTTTCTCAAACGGTATAAAATGATACCGTTTTTTAAATACAGTTCTCAAAACTCAATTTTATTAAACGAAGCAAAACCCATATTTAAAAAACTGCAAAGGTTTAAAAATCGGGAAATTTTGATTTCACTTTTTCAAAGCAACGATGTGGAAATTACTTTTTGTAGTGAATGTGTATCCCAAGTCTAGTAACTCCGTTTTGTATTGGTTTGGATCAGAGAGTTAAAAACTATGAGCATCAAAATATAATTTATAAAAAACTTCCAAGTTTCAAGTATTTTTTTTTTAACTTTACGACTTTTAAATGGCTATCAATTCAGTAGGAGAATACTTGTCAACGTGAAACTTTGCATACTTAGTTTTTAAGTATAGTCTACCTACCTCTGTCCATTATTTCTCTTAACTCAAAAATCTTGTGAAAATGTCGAACCTTTTTGAAATAGCTCATATATAAACATTATCATTGAGATTAAAATCCTTGAGAGGGTTTTAAAAATAACCAGTATGATCGCTTTCTCTAAAATATTACTACTTTAACTACAAGAAAGTTTAGTTAACTGTTGTCAGTTATTGTATTGAAATTTTCCAGTTGTAGTAAAAGTAGTAAATTGTAGTAAGTTACTAAGCAGACGTTATGAATTGATTTTTTTGGAGTAAAATTATTTTTATGAATTATTTTTTACTTTTTAAAGTCTTTTTCTTTTTGTAAATTATTTTTTTTTTATATTTTTTTCTTGTTTTTTATATCTACATTTTCTTTATTATAATACTGTTTATATTTTATTTTATACTATTTACTATTTACTATTTATATAATTTTTTTATTTTCTGCTTAATAACTATAGGATTTTTTAAATTATATTTTTTTTCCATTTTACTAAATTACAAATTTTTATTTTATTTAATTTTTTTACTTCATGTTTGCATAATACATATTTTATAGGAACGTATAATTTTTTTGTGTGTATATATTTTTTTTTATGTATATTAGTATGTATAGTTTTTCAAAAGTTTTGTCTATTTAATAGACAGTTATTTAATTATTTGGTTAGGGAATAAATTACAGTTTACTTTTGTAGTTTTAGGGAATATATTTTCTTTAAGAAAACTAGCAAATATAGTATAATATTTTTTACTTGAAATTTTAAAAAAATTATCAATTAAACAATTTAAAGCATTTGTCGTCCCAGAAAAGACATTTTTTATGCCTTTATAAGGGATGTTTTTAAAACGTTGAAAGCATATGGCGCCCAACGTGGGACACCAATTGAAAATTAAAAACAATAGTTTTGTAAATATATTTCTTTACGAAAATCCAGAAAAATTAACTAAAAATTTCTCATGTAATTCTGTAAAACTTATTTAAAACTTTTAATATTAAAAATTTTATAAAATTTGGTATCCACGTTTTTCAAAATACTACGATTTTGATTTTTTCAGATTTTTTGCAATTTTTAAATGTTTTAAAACTAAATTTTGAATCGGCTATTATAATGTTGACTTTTCTAATGAGTTTTAAACAAATTTAATGGTCAAAATATTCAATATTTAATGAAAATTTAGCAAAAATACAATTTTTTTTTAATTTTCAAAATATTTAATATTATAACGTGCAGAAAAATGTTTTTATTCCCATGTTAAATGTATTGAAAATGATTATATTTATAATGATCTTAAAATTGATATTGAATATTTTGGTAATAACTTTTATCAAATAATAGATTTTGAAAATTTCGAAAATATATTAATATAATATATTTATTTAGTATATACACTCAAAAAAGTTACTTAATGACAGTTGTTTGTGTAGTAATCGGTAGTTGTTTGTAACTGCGATTGAAGTTGTTTTTCTATAAAATAAAGCAAAACAACTATTAAGCAAATAACTAAAGAAAACTAAACTTACGATTTGTGCCCCGAATATTTTTGTAGGCAGAAACTCTTGAGTAGTGATTTATTAGAAATAAAGGAAAAAATTGTGTTTCATATCCTCATCATTGAAATAAATTAATTTCAGCAAATTCAAAAATATCTGAAAAAAAAAAACTCAAAAATCTTTGGACATAAGCAGTCAGTCATATTCCAGTTTAAGATTTGTAATAATACAAGAAATACAAGAATTGATATAATGCCGATATATCGATGTCTGCCCGTATGTTGAAACATGAAATACTCTGCCAATATTAGAGAGAAGTTGCTAGTTTTTTGGCAAATTGTTTATTTATGTTATAAGTAGTTTGGTATTGAAAAAGAGCAACATCAGTTTACGGGTTCAACAGTTATTAATGAAAATGAAACATCGAACAAATTGCTAATTCACAGTTACTAAAACTATTACGTTGTAAAAGTAATGACCAGGGCAACAAATCAGTTCCTAACAAAAAACGAGATAAAAGATTAATTATACCGAAATCGGTATAGTCTTAAAACATTCGAATTTGAAAACCCCAGAAAATATTGAAAAATTATTTTTTTTATGTGTTATTAAAAAATTAAATTACTCGATAATGGGAAATTAAAAACCAAAAACGAAAAATATATTTTTGTTTTAAAAAGGTTTTAAAATATGCTCACAAATATGGTTTTAAGTTCAATATATACAAAAATATGCTTTAACAGTAAAATATGCAAAAATATCCTGTAAAAAATTGTATTCAGAATTTGTCAATTTTTCTAAAACGGATAAATATCTTTTCCATTTTTTTGATACGACGAACATTAATACAATAAATTTCTGGTTTATCTGGTAGTGACAGCGTACAAACTAAAAACAGCAATCAGTAATACATCATTTGAAAAAAAAAACGCCAAATATATTTTTTGTAAAGTTGTTTTTTCGGTAAAATGTTTTCCGCGAATTTTTTCTTTTGCGAAATTTGTTTTCCTTCAATTTGATTCCCACTAAATGATTTTTTTTTCAATCAATGGATGGAGGGGAGGGTATACAAAATTCGGAACAGTCGACTTAAATGGTACAACTTTTCAAAATAGTTTTTTAAAATACCGTCAAAATAACTTTTTAAATTGTAGTTTTTAGCAATTTTGTCAGTTGTTTTAAATTTTTTTTAGTAACATTTACTATTTATTTTTACTACAATGCTATTTATTTCATGCTCGGCTCCAGCAAATAATATACAGGGAAATTTCATACGCCACGATGTGTGTTGTTTGTTGTTTTTTTGTACACTGAGCATTTTAAAATTTTCCTGTATATTAATTTCTAAAGCCTCGCATGGTTATTTGGACTGCATTTGTTAGTTGTTTTTTTAAAAATTAAATATAACAAATTTTTTAGCTATTTTATCGTCTAGTTAATAGTCATTGTTGTTTTAATCGTTATTTTCAGCGGGTTCTACCGACAAACATTTTTGAGTGTATTTTTTATAGTTATATACTGTGTTCTCACTTAGCAAGTAAATGAGCAAAACATGTGTTTTGGTAACAAAAACTGTATGGGAAAACATGTACAAAACATGTTTTGTTTTAAAACATGTCCAAAACACGTTCAGTGGAAACGTAGCAATTACATAAAAATTACGATTTAAAAAATTTGAAATGTATCTTAATTGATTAAACTTGTTTAATTAATATTATAAATCTATTTGTCGTATTGGATCCCCTAGTTTTTTAGAATATTTGTCTTAATAAGAACTTAAAAAAAGAGATCCCAAATTCAGTATGATTTTAAAAATGTTGTGGGTAATTTTTTAAAAGAGTGAACTCCACATAAAATATTTACAAATAAATACATAAGCTTTTAAGAAGTAAAGCCAGTCCGAATTGTCGCACTTGGACAGGATAATAGTGGCTTTTATCGATATTTTATAATCCAGTGCTGTGATTTTTGTAACTTGTAAATTTTTTCTTTCAAATTTATTATTCAAAATTTATTTCCAAAAAAGAGATATCAAATAATTTATTGATATACCTACACTAATAGAATAAAATTAGTAAACATTTTTGCTAAAATTACTAAAAATGAATTAAAAATTAGGTTGCAGAAAAACATGCTAAAAGTAGCAGATTTGTTTTGCTAAATATTAATAAATATTAGTAAAATAAGAATAGAAAAAATAAATCTGTTGAATCTTCAAATATTTAGTTATATTTGAGCTAAATTTTAGTTCATTGAAAATAACAAAATAGTCTGCTAAAATTAGCAAAATATTTGCTAAATATAACTCGATAAAAAATATCATAAAAAAATGTGAATTTTAAAGTTTTTTTCCGATTTTAGCTTGCTGGTTGTAGTCTGAAAATATTTAGTAAAATTTTTTGCGGATTTGAGTAAAGTAAATAACTATTTTCAATAAACAAAAATTCAACATGAATATAACTAAAATTTTGTAAAGTTAATAGTTTTATTTTTGCTATTCTTATTTTATATAATAATTAGTTGATCAGTTTTTTCTGCATTTTTCGTCACTTTTAACTAATTTTTAGTAGCTTTTTCTGCAGGTTTATTTTTATGAGTGTACTTTTTAAAATTTTTTTAAAATTAGCGACATAATGCGCCTTAAATTTTAATATGTGAATTCGTATCCCTAAATAAGGGCGAAATGTTTTTACTCCCTTTTTAAATAATTCCACTTTTAACTCGATTTCATAAAAGAACTACCAGAGAATATTAGTTTTCAAATGCGCTCAAGAAATTTGTCCACTGAGCAACGAATTTTTAACTTTTTTTTTTTGTTAAAATTAATGTTTTAATTCTTCGTTTTACTACTTTAGTTTAGTATTTTTCTTTTTTAAAAATTTATCTACATTGTGTCAGTCAATTATTTAGTAGTAAGTTGTTTTTTTAGCGTATACTTTTTGTTTTAACTACAAAAAACTCCTGTTTTTTTCATTAGATTTTTACTTTATAGGAAGCATTTTGATTATTTTAACGGGATTTGTTTAATATCAAGCATTTTTTCTTACTAAAAAAATGGTATTCTTTGGAATGTTTATTTTTTTGGTATATAAGTATAAAAACTTAGGAATTTTCAAACTAATCACCCTCACAGTTTCATTTAAAATCCGGACCACCAGCAAATGGACCACCCGAAGAACGCATAGCTTTCATTTTAGCCCATTGAAGAGTATGTTTAATGCGCATATGATTGCGTACGGAATTGGGATGGGCAAAACGTCGACCACATTCAATAACCGGACACACAGGACTATCACGGGGATAATGTCTATCTAAATGTTGACGAAATACTCGTTGTTCTAGGGGAGTTTCACACAAAGGACAAGGTAACATGTAGTTGCTACTAGAGGCTGCAGCAGCTGCAGCATTAGCCGAGGCAGCTGAAGCTGTGGCAGCAGCTGCTGCTGCCGCTGCAACAGCGGCCGGATTTTGAAATAGTTCGGGAAAATCACGCGAACGACTGAAAGCTATTGTACGGGCCATTAATAAATTGGCGGTTAATTGTTGTTGATGTGTTACAGCATTTTGTTGTAATTCATCTAAATATTGTTGTTGCTGCTGCTGTTGTTGTTGTTGATGTTTATTATGTTGTTCCTGTTGTTGTTGTTGATGTTGATGCTGATGTTGATCATGTCTTTGTCTATGTTGCATCTGATGTTCCTGATCTGTTATCATTTGTTGTTGTTGTTGCTGTTGCTGCTGTTGTTGTTTCTTTAATAATGCCTGATATAATGTCGATTCAGTATTATGCCGAGACGTTTTCATAGTCAACGATATCGCCGAAGATATCGATGAGGCACCATCGTCATCTATAAAATTTTCATCATCACTATCATGCCACGATCTTATAGATCGCACCGGTGTAGAATTTGTGGATCTATGTTTTATGATATTATTATTTAAATGTGAAACCAATAATTGATTTTGTTCTGAACCCATATGCGTTGTTTGGGGATCATTCTCCTCTATCATTTGTTTATCCGCAGATGTTAAACTTTCGCTAATAGATTCTTTATGTGCTGGTGTTTCGACATCCTTAACATCTTCTTCATCTTTAAGTTCTTCTTTAATTTGTGTAGAATTTAAATATTTTCCCAAATTTTGCTGTACATCTGTAGCTGCATTAAGGTTGTTAAAGTCAATGATGAAGGATCAAAAATAATTTTTATAATATTTATTAAAAATTATTAATATTTTAAAGATAAAGTTTTGATTTTGTGTTTTTTTTTATTCAAAATGCATTTTATATATGAAACGAGCAGTTTTATATAGTTTTTTTTTCAAGATTTTGACCTTGATCTAAAAAAATTTTGTAATTCAATTTTGAAATGTTTTTTTTTTGATTTTGATACAGCAGCAACAGCAACAACAGCAGAACTGAATACTTACTCCAGTGGTTTTTTTTTATTAAGCCAATTGTGTTCAAATATATTTTAATTCTTTAATAATTTTTCTCATAGTTTTTCACTTTTAAGCCAATTTTTTAACAATATTTTTAGCAATATATTTAAAATTTTATATTATTTTTTTTTAGGAATTTTGGGAATTTTTTTGAGTAAATTTTGTGGGTTTAACATTCAGTTCTAACGGTTAAAATTGCTTTATTTTTGGAATAAAATTTTAGCCAATTAAAATAAAGATCATGGTCAATACAAATAGACAGTGCTTTAGGGCCTAATCACACTATACAACTTTCGTCGCAGCTACAAAGTTGCTAAACTCGATAAATTGTTTGAATACTTCATTTACTTTTAGTAGCTGCTATTAACTTTGCTTACACTCAAAGAAAAGCTTTATTGATGATAATTAATGAAAGAATTTCTTTATTTTTAGTAAACTCTTCAGATTTGTGAACATATGTTTCAGAATTATAATAAAGCATTTCATTGAGCAAATATTCATATTTTTTTTGTGTTAAATTTAATAAACATTTTGCTTTGAGTTTAGTGTGCTCAGGTCCTTTTTTATATTAAAAAATAAAAACATTCAGATTATATACAAAAAAATATTTAAAAATACATCCAAAATGCATAATATTACAAAAATTATAATTTGTAGATAAGTATAAATAATAATATTAAAATATGTAGGTACTTATTTAAAAAAAAACTGTAAAAAATTATAATATAGTAGTGAAAAATCTTGCTTTAGAAATAACATACAAATTAATAAACTGGCGCCCAAGCAGGGACAGCACTTAAAATCGCCTATTCGAATGAAACTTGTGATTGCAAAATAACTTAATTCTCTCCACCAGGAGCTTTAGCAAAACTTTTGTTAAAAACTATAAACAAAAAAAATTATTAAGATTAAAATGTATGGAAAAGTTTAATAAATGGGCAGGGACACAATACCAATTTTCAAATGCTAATAAAAAATTACATTGAAATGCAACAACATTTTTTAACACAAGTAGTTTTTAAAAGATTATTTTTAAATGTATAGAATATTTTAACCCTTTCACTAACCTTGTCCACTATAGTGTACACATTTTAAAGCTTTATATTTTTGTTTAAATATGTTCATTACGACCATTCATTAATGACCGTCGCAATATAATGACCATTGTAAATAAAGCATTTTTGGTTATTCGAATGTTTTAGTGGTAATAATGGGCTAGGAGGGGAGGGTGTAGACATGTAAATCTGTTTCCTTTTAATTTAAGGACCCCTAAAAAGAATCTGAAGTCAAAATAGAAATATATCCACAAACAAAAAGTCGGCAGTTAAAGGGTTACTAATATGACGCCCGGGCAGAGACACAATACCAATTTTCTAATTCTGATAAAAATAACATTGAAATGCAACACAACTTTTTACAGAATGTTTTATTTTTCTTGTCGGAAAACTTTTTTTTATTATAATTTAATTTTACCTTTCCCCTATTTGTGTCCGAGTTTAGCAATCTATTTGTAGAACACTGAAAAATAATTATCTGACTGCTGTTTGTGTAATAGAAAAGTTACATCTCAATTACAAAATCAGATCTCATTTGATATAGATCGATATTTATTCTTATCCAAGTTTATCTCAAAATTGGGTTATCCAGTAATATCCGATTAGATCCCTCAAATATATTACCGGATTAAGTTAGATCAAAATTTATCTCAAAATTGCAGCATCCAAAAATATCTATTTTAAGATCCTGATGGATCCCAAAATATCCCGTGGGATGAATTTAGATGTAATCAGTTTTTTGTGGATAGAATGAGATATTTTAAGATTAAATTGGATTTACTTATATCTCATGACATATATTATTTTTAATAAAAATATAAAAAAAATTTTAAGAAAAATAATTTGGACATCTTCGCTTATGTAATTATATATGGGGATTAGGGCGGGTCGATTTAATAATCGCCCAAAGCTCAGTGAAAATCGTATTCTAGGGATCAAAATAAGAAACTTTGCGGAATTAACCATACCTCTAAAACGAATTCTACTACCCCGAAACTGTTGACTTTTGTCCCGTAGGGTCAAGTTTTGAAAAATCCCACTTTGACCCATGTAGAGTGCCCCAATCGAGTCCAAATGTATGACCGACCCCCACTAACTTTGAAGGGCCGATCCACCCATGCTCGTGGCACACCCCCCTGGAACTCCCCTGGGGGGTTCCCCATACAAACATTTCAAAAAATCTCCATTTTTGGCACTTTATTTTATTATTTTTTATTTATTTTATTTATTTTTAATATTTTATTTATTTTTTCTCTTTAGAAATTTATTTAGTCAGAACATATGTAAATGAAAAAAATAATTTAACTTAGTAATAGAAAAGAAATAAAAAAAATTACTGTTTGAAGTCTTTTTTGCTTTCAAGTCTGGGCAATTTCGCACGGCTCTCTTATGTCGTCGCCATAACAGCCTCTACATTTTCCGGTATAACTCGTTTGGAAACGCTAGCTAGCAATTGAACGTGTCGTTCTGTTGCAGGTCGTAAAATAGGTTGTGTGGGTTTTTTAAGCCACCACAAGACACAGCTGCATGTCGTAAACTTACTTAAGCAAAATCGGTTACAGGTAGAATTGAGCATAAAATTATCATAAAGGATTTTCCAGAAGTAATAAAAGGCGCACTTGCTTAACAGAAAGCATAAATTATCATAAAGGATTTTCCAGAAGTAATAAAAGGCGCACTTGCTTAACAGTATTTGTGGTCAGATTAACGTTTAATTTACATGTAAGTATTTTATGGGCAGTTTTGACAACAAAATCGGTTACAGGTAGAATTGAGCATAAAATTATCATAAAGGATTTTCCAGAAGTAATAAAAGGCGCACTTGCTTAACAGATTTTGTGGTCAGATTAACTTTTAATTTACATGTAAGTATTTAATGGGCAGTTTTAACAACAAAATCGGTTACAGGTAGAATTAAAATTACCATTTCATTTTTATTACCTCGTAGACCATATATAACGCAACAGTTTTTGTGAATGCATTAAGTCGTTGTGAAGAACTCAAAGTGTGAAGTTCTAATTTCAGATAAAAAAATATTTAAAAAAAAAAATCATTCCAAATCAAAAAGTTTACAATGAATCCACCATCCTTTACACCGCAAGATGAAGCAATAACAACATCAACAACTATCGAAAACCCAATGAGTCATATACCCAGGCATGATGTTACTGTTTTTGGTGTGTCTACTGATTTGACTGATCTTAATTTACCAACCCATCTGGATATTTTGAGATATTATTTTTACTTGAGCGAACAAAAAAAATTGCTCTATAAATCATTCACTATTCAAGTACAAGATAAGTTGATTGGAATTTGGAAAAAACTTGGTATGGAAATAATGCTGAAAAAAAGTGTATATAATAAATTGAATAGATTGCTTGTCAAATATCAAGAGCAAATCAAGAATAGAAACAAACACCAAGAATTTACAGAGTATGTAAAATCTCTGGAAACAATTTTTTTCATTGGAACATGTAAATGCGATTTGAAGGCAGCTCCATGTGCATGCGGTTTGGTTCCCGAACGCCTCAAAGAGTTTATGCACGATCAACATAATCAGAGAAGACTAACAATGGATGGATTTGCGATGGAAATTGAAGAGCAAGGAGCAACGTCTATGTCATCAATGCCAACATACCAAGATCCCGATGATTCAACATACGCACCGCCACCGGTTCAAGAAGATTTGGATATAAGCACAAGTTCACAATACACACAGAGATACGATTGTTTTAACTTTGCCTTGGTATGTGACAGATTTGGTGTGCCTGATAGAGTAGCATCAGCAATGGGAACCGCTCTTTTCCAAGATTTTAAAATGAAAGATACCCATGGCAAACCTCTCATCATGGATAAATCGAAAGTTCGCCGAGAAAAAGAGAAATGCAGACAAGAAGTGCTTCGCAAACGGTTAGATGATACCAATTTGTTAGCATTTTCATTCGATGGCAGAAAAGATGATACTTTAACGAGAGATGCAATTGATGAGAAGTATCATACTAGGATGGTAAAAGAACCTCATCTTGTTATTTTGAGAGAACCGAATTCTGAATTGATTGGTTACGTAAGACTGGAACATGAAACCGCTGAATACAAAACAACCAAATTAAATGATTTTTTTAACGATAAAAATATATCACTGAATGAATTAATTGGCATATGCGTTGACGGTGAGCCAACAAACACTGGCCCACACGGTGGAATTATACGACGATTCGAATTGCTGTTAAAAAGACCATTGCATTGGTTCGTTTGCCTTCTACACTTCAACGAACTTCCGTTTCGGCATTTGTTTGAAGCTTTGGATAAATCAACCAGCACTGGACCAAGATCGGCAACCGGAAAATTGAGCCGTCAAATCGAAACTTGTGAAACTCTTCCGGTAAGTTATTGCTATCACTCATTTATTATAATTGTCAACCGTTTTTAATTGCTTTATTTTTATATATTTTCAGGTGGTGGACGGCTTTCAGAAAATTGAGTTGAAAAATATGCCCCCTGCTCCAGAAAAAATTGAATTTTCCACCGATTCCAAGTACTTATACGACATGGCCCATGCAATTTCTAGCGGCGTGGTTTCAGTGGATCTGGCTAACATCAAACCAGGGAAAATTGTACATTCTCGGTGGCTCACCAAGGCCGCTAGACTATTACGATTATATGTGACAACGGAAAATCCAGATGCAAATTTAAGAATACTGGTTGAATTTATAATTACATGTTATGTGCCAATGTACTTCAATATTAAGTATTACAGCTCTGTCGTGTACGGTAGTAGATTATTTTTCAAATTCATTAGTTGGTCAAGATTTCTAGAACCTCGTTTACGCAAAATTGTCAATAAAGTAATTACAGATAATTCATATTATGCGCATTCGGAAAATATCTTGTTATCAATGTTGTTTGATGATAGCAAAGAAAAGCGCGACTGTGCTATCAAGATAATTCTACGCTATCGAACCGATGTTGACGACCCAACGGGACTTAGAGCTTATAAAAAACCAGATATAAACTTTTATTGCACAAGTTACACGGAAATGATCAATATGAATGACATAAATGACGTATTTGAACCACCATTCACTCGAAGCATTCCATACGATACTTTGAAAGAATATTTAAATCAAGATGATCCACCGTTTAATGATCCAAAAATTCCATCACACATACAAGGAACAGAACGACACGTTCAATTGCTAGCCTAGCGTTTCCAAACGAGTTATACCGGAAAATGTAGAGGCTGTTATGGCGACGACGTTAGAGAGCCGTGCGAAATTGCCCAGACTTGAAAGCAAAAAAGACTTCAAACAGTAATTTTTATCTTTTCTTTTCTATTACTAAGTTAAATTAATTTTTTCATTTACATATGTTCTGACTAAATAAATTTCTAAAGAGAAAAAATAAATAAAATATTAAAAATAAATAAAATAAATAAAAAATAATAAAATAAAGTGCCAAAAATGGAGATTTTTTGAAATGTTTGTATGGGGAACCCCCCAGGGGAGTTCCAGGGGGGTGTGCCACGAGCATGGGTGGATCGGCCCTTCAAAGTTAGTGGGGGTCGGTCATACATTTGGACTCGATTGGGGCACTCTACATGGGTCAAAGTGGGATTTTTCAAAACTTGACCCTACGGGACAAAAGTCAACAGTTTCGGGGTAGTAGAATTCGTTTTAGAGGTATGGTTAATTCCGCAAAGTTTCTTATTTTGATCCCTAGAATACGATTTTCACTGAGCTTTGGGCGATTTTTTTGCCTCCCCACAAATCGACCCGGCCTAATGGGGATACATATTACAATATATAATTATGTCTTATACCCATGGGAAATATTAATGATGTTGGAAAATATATAATCACATGTCAAACTAAATTGTTAATCTTAATGTCGTATATAATTATATCAGGAATTGTATTATTCATATGGCATCATATATCTTTTACAACACACAAAAATATATATAAGACAATATATATTTTTATATCTTAAAATACAAAACTTATGTGTGACGATATTTAGTTACATATTGTGTTATATATGAGAATGTATTATTATATATGACAATATATCTATCATATCATATTATGTATATCTTATATGCTTAATATCATATTTTACCCCCGTTGTCACATGCAAGAACAAGTTCGAAAAACTTAATACACTCACACTTTTTTACTAATACACTTTTACTTTTGTCACTTGCCACTCAACGAAATTTCGAAGGCAGTGAATTTTTGGCACTTGCGACAAGTTAGACGTCAAAATGAAAAAAAAGTGTTGTCTGGTATTACGTTTTCTACCAATTTACTGGTATTTCGTAAATTTTAGTAAGAGAGATTAAAAATTATGACACATTATGTGTATATTTATAAAAAAAAATTGACAAAGGACGCACTGACAAATCTTAATGATATTTATGAGTTTTTTTTAAATAAAAAAATTTTACAACAAATTTTTTCGCTGAATATGTTAAAATTCGGATTACTTATCAATACTAAATTCATATAATTTGGGTAATTTGCAGGTCATACCCAGCAAAAAATAGTGCTTCAAAGAAGCGCTTCCGGAAGGCATTATTCAATTACGAAGCGCTTCCGGAAGGCATTCCAGAAGGCATGATTTTCGTTCGCTATGTCCCACTTGGTATGTCTCTTTTAAAGCGCTTCTTTCATGTGCTCTTAGAAGCAATAAATTCATGCCTTCTTAGGCACTAAGAAGCTCTTTTTTGTATGTTAACAACATTAGTGCTTCATGGTATGCATACTTTATTGCTTCATTGTATGCATACTTTATTGCTTCAAAGAAGGCATTTTGGGAAGCACTACAGAATGCCTTAAATAATTGCTTTATAGTATGCATGGCGGTGAAGCGCTATTTTGGAAGCATATAAAGGCAGCAACTGCTACCAAATCAAGTTTTTTTTTTGCTGGGTAGTGTAGACACTCGAAAATGTTGCCTGTTTTTTTCGAAAATTTCGATGATAATACGTATTTTCAACTTGCGACGATTTGCTTACATGTGACAACGTAGTGTTATAAAGGTAAATATTTAACAATATATCGTTATATATATTATAAGAAATATATTGTAATATATGGATATAAATGACACCATATATAATATATCATATAATAATACATATATTTTAAGATGAAAAAACATAAGTGACATAAGTAAAAACATAGTAATTAGCAGTTGTTTTTAACTGCAATTACAGTTGTTTTTTTATAAATAATACATAACAACAATTATGTTAGTTGTTTAAGTAGTACAAATTTGAGAGTTATTTTTACGATATTGTTAGTTGTTATTACTGAATTTGTTTTTCAACAGTTAAAAATAACTACATTTTTAGTTTTTATAGTAATTAAATGTGCTAAAGTCCCAAAACTTATTTAACAAATTGTGAAAAACAATCTGATGTAGGCGTGTCCCTATCCGGATTTCATTCCTGCCCAAGGAAATCTTCAGGGGACTTTGTTATTAGAATTTCTAGAGATATTTGTTATATTAAATCACAAACTCAATGAGAATTTCTTGTCCTCGTCTAGGAGCGAGATTCAAAATTTAAAATATCAAAGAAAAAAACAAAAACAACAACAAAATATTGTCACAATTGGCGTTGTCATCTTCCAAATACTACTCTGTTTTTTTTTGACAGACCTAGCAATGTAGTGACGTTTATTCAAGTAAATCAACAATAGAAAATCATATGTTTTCTATTAGTGTCAGTTACATTTAAATTTGCACAAGCACCTGCATATTTGTTATTTAAATTTATTTTCATCGGGATAAACATTAATTGCATTTATAGTAATAAGTTGTTTTCAAAGGTAAATTTATCTTTTTTAATAGATTCTACCGACAAAATTTACAAATTAGTATCAAAAGAAGGGTACATTAAAAATTTATACAATGGAATTCTAGAAATCTAAAAAAATTTCAGACAAACAAGTTTTCAACAGCTTTGAAACAAATTTGTAATCCTCAAAAATTAACATTTGCCGCCTCTATCACATATCCAAATTTTATATTTGTGTAAGACCTTATATACTAAATTAAAATATTTATACATATTTCAAATATTTAATAAATAACAAATTTTTATGCATAAATAGAAAAAAAATGCAAACTAAAAGTAATATTGAATTTATTTAATCAAATTGTTAAAACCTCAATTTTTAAAAACGTCTGTATAACTTTATCGAAATCCTTTGTTTCCTTTTTTTATTTTACTCACTCATATGAACACTTAATTCATTATTATCATTATTATAAAATTGTGCATATATGCGTAATTATGAATTTGTTAAGCTTTTATGTATATTTAGATAAAATGCATAATTTTCAATTGGTTCTTTTGTTCTTAAAAGAAATATCGAGCTATATAATACTTCTTCCAAATGATTTGCTTTTGGGACTAGATATCTCTACCAATAGAAAGTATCCTATAACAGGATATTTTTGTGTAATAAAATGAGAAAGTATAAAATCTCCATTAGATTTAGCATGCATGCGTATATATGTATGTATGTATTTTGTGCAAATATGCAGAAATTCAAAAAAGTAGATATTGTTGTTTAGGATATAAAAACTATAAAAGTGTAAATGTGCATAATTAATTAAATATAAAATTCATCATATGAATTATAAAGGGGATATACATACATTCATTTATACCACAGACATGTATATAAACTGAGAAATAAATCTTAATATTTAAATAGAAAATTTCCTGTTTTTTTTTTTTTTTACAAAAAATTCAACCAGAACATGACAGGTATCCATTTTATATATAAAAGCTTTAAGGATATTTTTTTTCAAAGTATAAAAAACTATGTATGTGTGAGTGTGTATAATTTGTTTGATTTTATCTTATGGCTATATTTAACATATAACACACACATACTTATATAAATATGTGTATATATGCCGGTATATATTGTTGTATATTAGAAAAGCTCATAAAATATTTATCAAATGCATTTTATGCGTCTATCAATCAAAAGAAAGGACATCATCCTTGTATGTAAATATTTTATGTATATATTTGTATGTATTAGTATGATAGTTTGAATATCTTTTTTTTTAATTTAAAATTCATTTTGTTTATAAAAAACTATGTTAATTGAAGTGTAAAAATTAAATTAGTTTTTTCAAATACACACACACATACACATGAATGCAACTAAAATAAAACAATATCCATTGTTATATGCAACAACAACAAAAAAAGAATTGAATTCTAAACTCAATACATATTTATAAAATATATTTTTTAAGCTTGTCAAAAAATAATACATACATATAAATAATATTTAGTACAGTTGTTAAGGGTTTTATAGTTATGTCTTTACAATTTAAACCTCTAATGATCAAAAAAGATACAAAAGGCGACAAACTGCATTTCAAAACTTTTCATAAGCAACATTTTTAAAATATCTTAGTTACATTCGAGTTGAATTTTAGTTACTTTTTATTCTAGTTAACTTTTACTAAATATTTGTCGACTAAAATAGCAAACAAAATCTGTTAACTTTTACCAAATATTTGTCGACTAAAACAGCAAACAAAATCTATAATATTAACAAAATTTTTGCTATGTAACCTTAAATTTAGTAGAATGAAAATAACAGTATATTTTGCTAAATTCAACAGAAGCTATTGCTTAAAAATTGTAGATTGCTGATTTCAGAAGGGCACATTTTTATTTACATTAAAAAAGTCGAAAAAAGAAATTTTCAAAATTCCAATTTTTGTGGGCGTTGTGCATTTAAGCGCTTTGGACTGTTACACAGATGGTCCCGGGTTCGATTCCCGGTGACGACAACATCAATTTAGAAAAATAGTATGTATGAGTTTTCTATCACTTATATGTATCGCTGCTCCCACCTTCGGTGTTCCCATAGCACTTAACCCCACCGAAGTAAAATAATGAATCAAGGCTATGAAACAAAAAGCTTCAATAAATTCGCCAACTCTACATCAGGTGGCGAGCAACAACTGTTCTAAGACTTATCTACTCGCGCAATTACAGTGTTGCCATGTTTGAAGCCCTTCATCTTTCACCACCTTTCATCTCTCCACTATCCCCTTTCAAAAGAAAGCAACACATTAATTAATAGAAAGAATTTCGTGAATGTTGCTTCTCTTTTTAAAAAAAAAAAAAAAAAAAACCTGCTCATTTTAGCAGTTTCTTTTGCAACGTAATTTTTAACTATTTTTCAGTAGTTTGAGCAAAAATTTTTAATATTTTTTGTATTAGTGCAGGATTGCTTAAGGATGCGCTTGAATGACATCATCTTAATTCGAAAAGGGTAAGCGGATATTAATGAAACTTAACAAAATAAGTACATTTTTTATATATGAACAATATAGGGTAGTTTGGGGTAGTGTGGTAAAAGGGGTGAACTAGTAAATTATATATTTTTTATTCTATTAATGTAGTTTTAAAGATTCTGTCAACTGTGCCCTATAGTTAAAACCAAAATAACCACTTTTAACTATTTATGATTTAGAATGTGTATATTTTTATTGCTGTTGTATAAATTCAGAAACAAAGTTTTTTTTGAGTTCGTGTATTGTTTTAAAAAATATTTTCGTTAGCATTTTTAATTTGCGAAATAATATTCACAAAAATTGTTAAAATTATGCAAAGTTTTGTGAACATGTTCAATTTGCCTTAAAGTTTAAATAGTATTTTGCGGGAAGAATTTAAAAAAATCTAAGCAATGTTAGAGCGTAATTATGTTGTGTTAGTAGAATATTTTGTAAATGTAACTTTTTTAAATTCATTTAAGAGACAACCATAGAGAGACAGTCATAGACAAAAGTGATTTGTTAGAAGAAATAAAAGATTTTGACAACTAATTTTGTTTGAGCAAAACATTTTCCTCAAAATGTCTTTGTATCATTTAAGGTTAATTTATATACCTACAAAATTTGCAATAAACTATTTATTTCCTATTATTTTTAAGAAATATTTTTAAATATGTAATTGGATTAAAAACTACATATGTATAACAAAAATTGTTTATATCTACATATCATTCAATATCAATTTTAAATTTACACACACCTTTATTGCTTAAAACACCTTTTATTCTAAATTAGAATGCATTGAGTTTGATTTTGTCTGTCTGTCTCTGTCGATATGTTTCTTTTTAGCTTCTTTAACCTCATCAAATTGTTATTTATTTCGAAAGGATAATTTAAATGTTTTTCCATTTTTTTTTTCGTTATTAAGGGTTGCGTTTAATTTTCAATATTTTATAAATATTTTTTTCTCGATATAATAATAAATATTTATCAAAAACAACAAGAATGAAATATATAGTTTAATGCATCAAATGCACGCGATATTTATGTCTATATTGCATATAAAAAACAATGAATTTACACATAATATCTTTTGATTATATTATTCAGATATATAATATGTATTTTGTAAATGATTAGTAAGTGTATAATAACTATAAACGAATTGGCACCATTTCATTTTTTTTGTTAATATAACACCCAGTTTTTAGAGTTTTCTTGCTATTACTTTGAATATAAAATAAATAAAATTTTATGGTGTTTAGAAAATTTATAAGAATATATATTTTTTTTTTTTTTGAAAACACACCTAGTTAAATGAATTAAGGATGATTAAGATTATTTATTGCACACAGGGAAAAGATCAGTTGGAATTCGTTCGATAATACATTATTTAAGTTGTTAAACAAATATTTTAGCTGTGTGTGCATACAAATGTTAATCAGGACCAGTTATTTTGTCTAGCGCAAGTTTAAAAATGTGCTTAATAAACTAACTTTCTTAGTGACAGACAATTGGTTGATTGCCCTAATTATAAAATTTTAAACATGGTTAGAATAACTACTAGCCTATGCAACCATAGAAAAAAAATCTTTAGTAAACAGAGCTATTTAATTATAATCATAACCCTTGCTCCCAATTGCCGTAACTATCGTACCTTGTTCCAAACAAAATAATTGTTATTTGTTACTTGTGTCAAATCAATTATTTAAAAATAACAAAACGAAAATTTAAACAAAAAAAATTTAGTAAAACAAATAAGTACAAAAATTTTAAATGCTTAGAAAATACGGAATAAAAATTAAACAAACACCATGGAATAGTAAGCAGAAATCAAGAAGGAGATGCTAATGTTGTAAGCTGAAATTTTGCGTACATATAAACAAAAATTATTGTATTATTGTATTTTCTTTCAGAATTTGAAAAATATTTGAGACGGAGGATAGAAAATACTTTAAATATGGGGTAAAATTGGAGGAAACTAAAATGTTAACAGCAACTACTTAGCAGCGGCATTGATCTATCTAGCGAAGTTGCGAAAATATGTTTCATAATTTTTAAGTAGAGCCTACGGTCTAGACCGATATACCGGGTTTCTCGGTCTTCGGTCTACCCGATTAGACCAAAAGACAGGGTGGAACGAAAACCCGGGAATCCCAGAAAACCCGGCTGCACCGAAAACCAAGTAGACCGGTCTACTCGTAAAAACCGGTCAGCGCTATTAAAACAAAGAATTTTTTGCATTAAAAATATATGATTTTTAATCACATAAGTAAATTTTTTAAAAAAAAGTACCTCTTTCAAAAACAAAGTACTATTTAAAAAAAAAATAGTATCTTATTTTAAAAAAGTACATTTAATTTAAAAATCACCTTTTTTTAAAAAATACTCGATCAAAAAAGTGCCATTTTTCAAAAAAATTAAATTTGTTTAAAAAAAGTACCTTTTTTAAAAAAAACGTAACTTTTCCAAAAATAGTACCTTTTTCACAAAATGAAGTACCTTTTTCAAAGAAGTTCCTTTTCGAAAAAACTACCTTCATTCAAAAAAAAAAAATACCTTTATTAAACAAAAACTAGTATATTTATTGAAATAAGTACCCTTTGAAAAAAACTAACCTTTTCAAAATAGTATCTTTTTCAAAAAAATTACCCTTACAAAAAAAGTACCCTTTTTAAAAATAATACAAAAAATCCCTTTTTCAAATAAATTACCTGTTTTAAAAAATAAATTGTCAAAAAAGCACCTTAAGGAAAATTATCTGTTTTCAAAAAAGTGTTTTTTACAAAAATGTAAGTTTTTGAAAAAAGTAAATTTTTCTAAAAAAAAAATATTTTTCCAAAAAAATTAGCTTTTATCAAAATACTTGTTTTGTTTAATAAAAAAGTACATTTTTAAAAGATACTTTTTTGAAAAAAGTACTGTTATTGAAAAAGTAACTTTTTTAAAAAAGATGCTTTTTTAAAAAAGCCATTTTTTTAAAATGGTCATTTTTTTTAAAAAAGAATTTTTTGTTATAAAGAATATTTTTTATTAAAAAAGGTTATTGTTTTAAAAAAGATACTTTTTTGGTGAGATGTACTTGCTTTGAAAAAATACTTTTTTGAATCAGGGTACTTTTTTGAAAAAATTACTTTTTTGGAAAAAATGTGTTTCTTTTATAAAGGTATTTATTTTGAAAAAAGGTACTATTTTGAAAAAGGGTACATTTTAAAAAACTTGTTTTTTAGAAAAATACTTTCGTTTGTGAAAAAGGTACTTTTATGAAGAGGGTGTTTTTTTTTAAAGGGTAGTTTTTTGAAGAAAGGTACTTTTTTTAAAAAAAAGTACTATTTGAAAACAATATACTTTTCTTTTTTGATAAAGAGTACTTGTTTGTGAAAAAGGCATTTTTTTTGAGAAAAGGTACTTTTGAGTTTATAAAGGGTATGTTTTTATGCAAGAAGTACTTTGTTTTAATATCGCTGACCGAGTTTTAATAGTAGACCGGTCTAGTCTTTATTTGAATATTATTTATATTGACTGTAATATTTATTTTAATAAATAAAAATAAAAACATTGGATACGGTGTATTACTTAATTAAATTCGGTTAAGTAGATAATAAATTCAATTGTGACAACAAGTATTTTTTTTTCTTTATTCCGTAGGTATAATTGAATAGTCAGTACTCATAGCCAAATTTTAATGACTTCAATTGAATTTCTAAGTAAAAAAAATATTAGTAAATGTAACTATCAAAATTCGGTTGGCAAAAAATTCGGTTGCAGCAATTGGTTCTCTTTTCTGTGTGTGGATTTTAATAAATAAATATTCCTAAAATGTTAATATTAATGATAATATGGTTTTTATGCGAAAGAATTGCAAAAAATTTTACTTTTATTAAAACTCTAACGAAAATTTCTGAAACTAGGACAAAATTCAAATGACGATAGTGACAAGTCGATGCAACTGGAACGTTTGAAATTTTTGTGAAAATTTTCAAATTATTTGCAGCTGCTTGCTACCAAAAATGAATAAAATCTGCTGTTGAAAATTTTACTTTTTTAAAACTCTTACGAATATCCAAAAAATTTTCTAAATCACGATGTGGATATTTTTGTGAACCTTCAATCCTATCTACTCTTTTGCACATGACAGCAACATTTGTCATTCATTTTCATTCGATCGCAGGCCAAGCTCTTTGGAGATAGAGGTCATGTGGCAGAACATGAATGACACACTCAATCAAGACCTTTCTACAATCTCTGAGTGGGGTCGCGCGAATAAGGTCGATTTTAATGCACGCAAGACCCAATGTTGCATGTTAACCCACAGACGGGCTGTGGAATTAACATTGTCATCTGTTGCTATGGATGTTATAGGTATTTATTAATCGGATACTCTTGATTTTCCGGGCATAAGAATACAGTGTGATGTCCGTTGGAATAAGCACGTATTTCAAGTGTCGAAAGAGGCATTCAAGTGTCTTGGTTTTCTGAATCAGTGCAATACTTACTTCACTCCATCCGATCTCCTTAATATTTATGCCAGCTATATCCGGCCGAAAATGGAATACAACTCTCATATATGGGCAGGGGCTTCAGTGTCTATTCTGAAGCTTCTGGACTGTGTTCAGGGGAGGGCGGTGAAGCTTATCAATGACAGTAGTGTATTGATTCATTGGAGCATCTTCGGAATGTGGGTTGTGTGACACTTTTCTATCGATATTACCATGGGAGGTGCTCATCTGAGATAAGTGAACTTATTCCTCGAGCCCGAGTTTTTATTCGTAATACTCGCTTATCTAGTAGAGCACATCCGTTTGTAGTTGGTGTCCTGTGTTTCGCACAACGCATTACAGAGAAAATTCGTTTTTTAGTCGAACGATTCGTATGTGGAACAAACTTCCCGCAGAAGTCTTCCCTGTTACTACTCCCTCTTTCCTCCGTCCCATACCCTATTTTCCTGATTAATACAATGCACTGCATAAGTAGGGGGCATCCCCTGAGTATTGGTTAAAATTAAAAAAGAAAAAAAAAATATTTCTCATTATTTGCAGCTGCTTGCTACTTTTAAACCCATCGGCAGAATGGTTTTTGTTTCAAATTTATAGCTAAAAATATTAAACTTTTTAATATTTCAATAAAATTTTAAATTTTTCGATTTTGTGTAATTTAAACTTTTTTAAATCTTGGTTGGAAACTAATACGTTAGAAATATTCTCCAAAGCATTCCCCCTTCAAAATTAAAAAAAAAACATAAAATGTGTCCTTTGAATTCAAGGGCTGTTTATTTTTATTACAAAAAACTTGATAAAAATCATTTAAAAAATTGTTGTTTCTCTATTTACATTAATTTTATGACTATTTTTGTGATGTTTTCTGATTAAAATTAGTTTTACTATTTTGAATTTATAAAATCTTTTAGCAAAAATCAAACATTCCAATTTTATGATCATTTATAAAAAAAAAACTGCTAAACTTGACCATTTTTGTAACAATAAAATTTATGGGATTTTAATTAGATTTTTCTCAACTAGTTTGTCATAAGAAGAAATTAATTCATTAATGTTTTTATGACTTAAACAGTGGACAATAAAATGTATTTTTTCATTTATTTGTTCGTCTTCAAGATAAACTTAAAATTAAATATGTAATACAAAAAAATTAACCCTGATTTATAACGATATAAAATATCGTAAAAATATAATCAAAATGTTGCAGTTCTTAAAATATGTTTAGTATTAACTATGGATGATATATCACATATAAGTAACCACAAAGTTAACATGTATTCATTTGTTTCTAGGGTTGAAATTCAATTCTACGTAACTCCCGCTATAAGTAAGCGGGGATTTTGATGTTATATAAGGATTTTAGTTATCATCCACTGCAGTTTACTGTTGAATATCACCAAAATATGTCGATGGATTCAAAAGTTATAAGAAAAAATGTTCGAGCACTTCTAACCAAAATCCATGATTTTATTGATATATCATTATTGTTGTTATAGTTTAAGTGTAATACATTTTTCTTCATACTTTTGTTGTTTTTTACGAACTTTTTAAAAATTTTAATACCGAATTGTTTCAAACAACTTGACAAAATTTTAATAAATATAAATAACAATAATTTTTAGAGTCTATTTTTTTAGGTCATAACTTTAAAGTATTCGACATATTTTTCTAATTTTTGGCACGAAATTCAAACGAATAAATTGTAAGCAAAATTTCCAAAAGTAGTGCTCTATTTTTCGCCATGCCTTTTATGTTACTCGACAGATATGTCTAATTTTCTAAACAGATTGGTTAGGAAACACAAATATTTTTTTGTCAAAATTTCAGCTATCTATCTACTATAGCTACCAATTAATCGTCTATTTTCCTTTATCATAATTTAGTTCACCAATTACTGTTTACTTTAAACAACCCAGCAAAACCTCGGTAATAGGTTGGTATTAAGAGACATGTTACCTGATAATATGTTATACTCCCAAATCTTATTCCCAAATCTATTATTGGGTAATATAAAGTTTTGCTGGGAACCATACACATATGGCTATTCAATGCTCTCACCCTCTGTTAACACCTTGTGCCTGCAAACAGGAAACATGCAGTTTTTAAAGAAACCGAAAGCTAAATTGAACAAATTCTTACTCAACCCATAACAAATGTGTCGAAAACTATCAGCAGCAACATTAAAATAGTCAAAAATTTTCGTATTTGCAGCCAAAAAATATATAACTTAATATTTTTTCTCAGTAAGTGAGAGTATTGCAATCTCTTTATTTTCTAAACTCTTTGCTTACACTTCTCTTCATCACTATTTCAATTTAATTTTTGACTTTATTGCTATCTATATTTTTATATTTTTATATTTGTTTGATTTTGTAACTAAAAATTATTCTTAAACAAATGTATGGCAATTTTATGACTTTGTTTTATATTTGTTAAGAGTAAATTTATTGTTCATACATCCACTTGATAATAAAAATTAATAAAAACACTTTATTCAACAAAAATAAAGTTATAACTTTTTATAGTCCCTTTTTGACAAAAACTATAAAATGAATATGTAATTTTTGCAAACACTTTTTGCAAAAAAAAAAAAAAAAATCAAACTACCACGATTTTTATGATTTCTGTTAAGTATTTACTTTTTTTTTTATAGACTTTTAAACTAATGAAGGGGGATGAATAAGGGAAGTATGAAAAAAAGTAGTAAAAATTATTATTTATAAAAATATACAATTTATCAAGGACATTTGTAGAGATCTTGTTTAATTTAGGAAACTAAAAATTTGTTTAAAGATATTATGTCGCTAGCTTCATTATCAAGTAACGTTTTTTTTTTCGCTCAACGAGAGGGGGACTTATAAACAAATTTGTATATGAGACTTATGATCAACTATCCAGCCAGCAGAATTTTTATACTTGGGACTTCTAATGCTATTAGTCGAATAAAATATATCGCTCATTTACTTCAAGAGTGACATAACTCAAAAAACACGATTTGGCAGAAAACGAGTTTAAAGTTTTCAATCCATATCTGCCTCGCTCGACCATTTCTCTATTTATTTGGTCACGTCTTTTTATAAATACGGGGTTTTAATGTATTTTTCTCTTAATGAAAGTTGTGTGCGAATTCGCTAACTTTCGAGAGACCCATGAGTAGCACAGTTTCTCTATGAAGTATATACTCCTTGCACCCACTTTAAAGAAAAAATAAAATATATAATCCTCTATCTCGAAAAGTAAACATGATATTAATAAGAAATTTTTAAATAATAAAAATTATGATATAACTAATAAATCTAAAACATTAACTCAAAAATCTCATTCTCAGCGATAAATTTTTGGATATCCATTGTGTCCGTTAAATTTTTCAATAAAAATGTTATCTTCTTCTTCTTCCTGTAAAAATCTAACTAAAAAGAAAATCTTCAGTAATTAATTGTAATAAAATTAATTACGATTGCCATTATATGACGGTTACAAATACCCCACAATAAAAAAATGGGTCAAAAACGGCACAGATAAATTTTAATACTTTGCCAACAATTAAAACTCCTAAAAAGTCGAATTCTTGAGTAACTTTTGAATCAAATAAGAAAAGTCTTTTGTATAAACAACAAAATTTGAATTGTTATTTATATATTTTCAGCCTTTTTTTATTAATTTTTGAGCTTGTTGGCATCACCACACTAAAATAAAAAAGTCAGTAAATTCAGCAACATTTTTGCTCAGAGGATCCTTACAGAATTGCTAATATGAGCAAAAAAATTTGTAAATTTAGCAACAATTTAGCTGAATTTAACATACTTTTTTGCAAAATTTTTTTAGCAATTTTTCTGCAAGTATCCTTCCAGCAAAAATGTTGCTGACTTTACCAATCTTTTTTAGTGTAGGTAAGAATTTCCAAAAGTTTGGGATCATAAAACTTAAAAGTAAACAATTTAATGAGTTGAAATGGAATTGTGTCCAAAATGTTTAATAAGTCTAATCAAGGGTTAAAAAATACAATTAATTTAAAATATATCGATTGTTTTAAGTTCTAGGTGTATTAATGCAAAAGTTGGTTATATTGGGAGTACACTGAGAGAATTGTCTTAATGAAATTAATAAAATGTATAATATTAATAAGAGTTCGCTGGAACACGAGCATTGAATGTTTTTAATAAATCATTTAATTTTTTTTTTAGTTTTTTGTAACATTTAATTTAGTTTATTAAATGTTCATTAACTTAATACAAAAGTTTAATTACAAATTTTCATATAATTTTTAAACATTTTCATTAACATAAATACATTTGTTATACACTTTGTGCAGAAAAGTAGATACTGTTACTGAACAATTTAATTAAAACTCGTCGAAAAAAGTCTCTCTGTGTAGGTCTAAACATAGACCAATTTCAGAAAAAAACCAATAGGACTTTTTACTGAGTCAATATGAGTCAGTATAAATACCGTCATCGTTTACTCTCGATAAAAAAAATCTTCAATATCTATGCTTTTTACGAAGTCATTATTATATTTTCAGAACTAGAGTTATGTATAGCGTTATCGCGAACTCGCACTAAATTATACCTTTACTTCAATAAATAATATAAAACGAATTCAATTTTACCAAATTTCTTTAAAATCCGCTTACCCGTTTTTTCGAATTAAAAAGATTCAGTTTAAACATATCCTGATGAAATCATGTGAGTCCTTGAACCAAAAAACATGATAGTTTTGAGTTTATTTTCGATGTCTTCCAGTAAGGTTTGTTATTTTGGGTAATTTTTTTAAAATCTGGATTCATTCTAAAATAATTATTTTTTTAATCTTTACAAAATTTTAAATTTGACTATTTTTTTTCCTAAACCGTACACTGTACATGAACAACTGGTTCACTAATATGTAGTATATTGTGTTATTTATCAAAATAATTTAACTTCTTTAATAAAAAGTTTAAAAAAACGATAGAGAAATAAATTTAAAATTTCATTATCTCGTTAATTCTTACTACGATTTTATTGAAAATAAAACTTTTAGAAAAATTTATAGAAAAGCGTTTATTCTTCTTCCTTACCTCAATCGTATCAAAAATATTTTTTTTTTATTAGTGGGGGGGAACTTGGGGGGAAATGTTAACATACTTTAAAAGATTTTTAAATCGTTCAATAGACACAATTTCGCAATATAATTTTTCATATCTTTAAAATTTATTAAAAAAATTCTAATTAACAAAATATTGTACACGACATAAATATTTTAACATTGCTTAAATTTCTATTATCACTCCCCTTAAAATACTATTAGAACTTCACCCCAAATGAAATACATTCCCACTAGTGTTTCCAATATACCGAATTTTTGAGAAAGCGTTTTTTCGGTTAAACGAATGTGACAAAACCGGTTAACCGATTAACCATCCTTAATTAAATCAGCAATTTTCGTACTATAAACTGTACAAAGAGATACTTCAGAATTTTGATTAATTGGTTTATTATTCATGAAAAACAATTAAAGCTTTTTATAAATGCATTTCACTTTTTTATATTTCACTTTATTATATTAATTTAACGACGTGCTAATTTTGTAGAATTTATTTCACTCAAATTTTACGTGGCAAGTTGCTATTTTGTCTATTTAATTAAACTGAAATTTCCTTCACTTTCATTATTTTTATTACAATTTATGGCCTTTAAAGTTCAAGCGAAACATTTTAACGGAAAAAATAACTTGATATTCTTAAAAACTAAGTTATTATAACATCTTTATTTCCAAATGATTTAAATAAAAATTCATATTAAAAACCGGTTAACCGTCTGAATAAACCCGGTTTTTCAAAAACCGAAATTTAACCCAAAAACCGGAATTTCGGTTAATCGGTTAACCGTTTTTGGAAACACTAATTCCCAATAATTTAAAAAATTGTAATTTTTCATGACATCGTTGGAATTCGTCCATTGAAACTTTTGATTAACGCAAATTTTTATAAAACTGTATGAAAAATGAAGAAGTTACATTTAAACCTCGTTTTATAAAAAAACAGTAAAATAATAATTAAATTTAAAAAATTTTAAAATAAACCTTTAATTTAATAACTTTTTTTTTACAATTATTACTACAAATGAAATTTGTGTAAAATTTGTTCCTTGGAACTTCTTCAGTCAAACAAATGTACAATATAGAAATATAGAAATATAGAAAAACTTCGAAGTTCAAATTGGTTTATCAAAATACTTTTTTCATACCAAAAACATGTAACATTAAATTTTCAACTAAAAAAAAAAACACATCAAAATACCGATTAGTAAAAATTAGTAAAAAGCTATATTTTAATTTAAAAAAGCTAAAATACGATACTTCTTAAAGAAAAAATCAATACGTAGCTTATATTTACAAAATTTGCTAAAGTAAGCAAATATTAAATATAAACAATGAACATAATTTTATGATGAGAACTAGTCTATTTAATTAACTCTATCCTTTAAAATAAAAAACAAGCCCTAGCTTATTTTTGGTTGCCCTATTAATGATAATCTCGATTGTTTCTCCCTTTCATAAAAATTATTGAAATGATGCAAGTTATTAACTGATTTCGTCTTTTTAATTTAACTAATTAACGATAATAAATAACCAATTTTATGGTATTTTAGGCTTGTCCAAAGTAATAAAAAAATTTTAGATTTGAAAACTTCATTCTAAAAAACCCTTTTATTTTACCAAAACCTCATAATGCAACACCTAACAAAGACATTTTTGGAATATTAACCTTTTCAAAAACATTTATAGTTATTACAATATTTTGCCCCTTCTACTTTCGGTAACACCTTTCAATTATTACAAACAAAAATTTATAAAGGATTAAGAAATATTATATACAGATTTCAATAAAAAGGCGTAAAAATTATATAAAAAACAAAATTTGTTTGTTGTTAGTTATTATTATTGTTTCTTAAGATTGCATGTCTTAAAACTGTTAACAATTTGAAGGATGTCTTCAAAAAAGGATATACTATTATACATATGTATATGTGTAGATAGATTATTTTATATGAAAGGTGTTTGTGGTGATTAGCATATCTTACGCTAACTTTTGCTTTAAATGTACATTAGAAATTGGCCTTATTTTGTTGAATGTTGTATGAAATATAACAATAATAATGATGATTTTTTTTTAATAAATCATTTATTTTTTTCATAAAATATATAAGTTTGTTTGAAAACTGACCCTTTCCTTGTGGTTGTTAGGTTACATGTTTGAAAATACGTAGAGTTTTTGCTTAGAATACAATAGATTAAAAAAAGGGTGAGTTTAGTTAGCAATTTAAGGGCTGTTGTCATGGATAATACAACGTTTTTCGGACTTTAAATTTTTAATTTAATAAAATATCTTTATTTCATATAATGATATAAGCTGATTTCTATATAGATACCCATAAACAAGTGTATTGTATAAAAATCTTTAAAAATCTTTACATATTTAATTCTGTAGTGCCACACGTTGGGCGCCTATAAGTAAATAATTATATAGTACAATTTCTGTATCGCTAAGTTCGGGCTCCCAAATTAAAATTGTTTCGGCTTAATATCTCATTTCCGTAATACTTAATTTTTAAGCGTTTCCTTGTCTGGTATCACGAATTCCCCCCAAAAAAAACAACACTGCAAAAAAATAGGTAAAATGGTAAACTTGATTTTTTTTATAATTTATTCTGAAATAAAATTTTGTTTTAAGTACAACTAGATTTTGTTTGCTTAAAATAGTTAAACATTGTCAAAGTTGTTATACTTTTTTTTAATAATAAAAAGTGTTAATTAAACTCAGTTTTTGGGTGAATTTTGGCTCTTAACCATTTAAACCAGTGATGGCAGGAAATACCGCTAAAATACCGTTATCAATTCAAAGCCCTTTAAATTACAGTTACCTAAATAATTGAAATATTGTTACTGATGTAACTGAAATACCGAAATCCTTAGAATACCGTTACCGAAATAACTAAAATAGCTTTATCACTAAAATATCGTTACCGAAATAATTAAAATAGCGTTGCACTCAGGGAACTACTGCTTTTGAAGTATGTTGTTTGGGTTTTAATACAGTTTCTTTATTTTTAATGTAAATGTCAGTCATTTACAGAACAAATTACAATTTTTTCTAACCTTGTTGTTCATTTAAAAAAACAAACCACATCAAATGACTGTTTATGATTTTACATTAATTTTTTAACAGTTTTTTTTTTTGTTATTTAAAAAATAAAAAAAATATAAATGTTTGTTTATTTTTTACTTACATGTGGTTCATTTTTACTACAATTGTTAGTCATTTTTTGAACATTTAAAACAAATGACAATGCTAGTTGAATTTACTGAAATGGAAGTCGTTATTTCTTTAAGCGAAATTTTATTTGTTGTTAACTACATTTGCAGTGGTCTTTACCTACATACATAGTATTCTAAGTGTATCCTTAAAATATCAATACACACTGAAAACGGACTCGGCGGAAGCAACAGTATTTGCAGCCAATAGAATGGTTCGGTTTTTGTACACTCACAATAACTTTTCCTAAAAAGTTCAACAATTATTTAAAAAATTATTCCGCAAAGCTGATCCAATGGAATATGTGTAGTTAAATTACCAAAGAAATATATTTTTTAACTTTTCTGTCTGTTATTCAATAAACAAAATAATTTAAAAAACGGGCTTTCAGTATTAGTTACAATATTCAGTTAAAATTTTTGATTTAAAACAAAAAATTGTTTTATTGTATTAAGTATTGAAATAAACGAAAAAAAATCTATTGTTTTTACAGATTTTGTCAATTAATTTTTTAAGAGTTGAAAATAAACTAGAAAGTACAATTGTTTTAAACGAAAAATAAGTAGTCATTTTTTAACTAATTTTCAATTAATTTAATGTATATATTCAGTAGTCTTTAGAGAATAAATATGGTGAATGTAGGATTTCTATTGAAGCAATCTAAATTATAATGTTCTGACAGAATTTCTGTTGTTTTAATCGAATGAATGTTATTACAGCCAAAAATTTCGGACTCAGCAACCGAATGGCAACAAAAGAAAGTGTATACTTTATTAATATAAGTCGAGAACAAACTAACGTTACCCTTAAAATACCGTTACCGAAATAACTTTATACGTTATCAAAATAAAAATTTTTTTTTTAACTTTTTAGGTTTTGTTTTATTAAAGTTTAGATTTTTTGAGACAGTTTTTCACGAATTTATCAATGGCATTTTTTTCTGTTTTAATGACTTGAATTTTAATTAAGTTATCGTATTTTTTCTAACCATAGAATTTTAACTGTTATCTTACATCGCGTTGTGTTACAACGCAATGTCTTTGTTTGCACACACAAAATGGTTCAAAACAACTTTCATATAAATGCTAAAACTTCATGATTATAAAGTAATCTATATCTTTAACAATTTTGAAGCGATTTAAATAAAGAAGCTCATTTTACTTAAAATTAAACGTGCTTTCTAAATAAATTATATAAAAAATAGGGGTTCACAAAGTTAAAAAAAAAATTGGAAAAAAAATCAAAAATTCAGATTTGATTGAAAATGTCTCCAAATAGTAAAACCGTTTCAAAATTTAAAATCGATTAAAACGTTAATAACTTTTAATACTTTTAGTCTGTGAAGTCAAAAAATAGTTTTTTTTTTAACAATAATTTCAGTTTTTATGGGTGTTTTAAAATATTCAAAGATAATTTGAGATTTTATGGGCGTTTTAAAGTATTCAAAGATTGTAAATGGATCTGCTCAATTTACTCATTCTACTCAATAAAAGTATGCATTTTCGAAATTACAATATGAAATATCAAATTAAAGTTGGATATTTTTAAATTAAACTAGTCATTTTGACCTAGTCATTCTTAAAATTGAAAAATTTGGTTTTGAAAAATTTAGTTTAAAGTTAACCAACTTTTATTTAAAATTTATTTATGTTACCATGTGAAAATTATAATATATTACCATGAATGAAGTTCGGATATATATGTTCCGATTCGAAAATTGAGCCGTATATGACTCATACATGACCATATATTTTAGTTCATATATGTTCATTAGGGTGATAACTTTTTTTGGACAACATTCTCCCCAGGGGTTTTCTAATGGCAAATATTGTATTAATGATAAAAAAAACTATTTCAGTTCAATTTGGTAAAAAAACATTGCGCACCGACAGCGATTTCTAAAATGCCTTTAATATGTTTATTTAAAATTTTTTTTAATAACAATTTTTTTTAAATATGGTTTATACATATGTAAGTAAGCAAATTTGGAAGAAAACTATTCCATTGACTCGAAAACGGACTTTACTATTGATATCAGCATGCCTTAATTATATAGATGTGATGGTCAGACGTTGAGGCATCAAAAAAAGTTTTTTTTTTAACTTTGTTTGATTCAAAACTTTAACGCGTTTGGTGCGGAACCTTTTTTAACGATAGCGAAAAACTAAAAACGCAGTTCTTAATATTTGTCCATGCCCTACACGATTTTGTCTGGGGAGATTTGATATTTGCAAAAAATGCAAAAAGTTATCACCCTAATGTTCATATTTTGATATTTCGATTATTTTTCATATATTTATTAATTTCGAAGGTCCGTTCGAAGGTTCGAGGTCCGTTTAAATTTAAAACTATTATATGATGTTTATTAAAATATTTGATTGCTAATTAAAAGCCATATAATAGTTTTTTATTTAATCGGACCTCGGATCCAAAAAATCAAAAACCTTTCCTTACAAAAATTTATGGTTGCTACTTCGCCCTTTATTGGATTATTTATGTTGTTACATTCCGGAACTTGGTGTGGCAATTTAATTTTCAATATATATAAAAAACAATTGAGTTCTTTTTACGAATAGAAAAAAATAATTTCTTCTAGCTTTTTTTTTAATTTTGATTTGACAGACGTTTCAAACATTTTTGTTTTGTTTTGAAAAAAAAAAAACAACAAACTAAAATTGTGAGAGAAAATTTTAAAAACTCAAAATGATAAATTTGTTTTTATTGAGATTTTTAAATTTTTAACATAAAAACTTAGTGGTTAAGAAAACCGTGTAATAAAAAATTGGAACAGTTACATATATGTGTATGGTAGGTGTAGATTTAATCATTAAATTGCTTTTTGAATAAAATTTTTTCAAAAAACAAACTGCATATTTTCGAGTCCATGTTGAGTCAGTTTTAGATTCTGCGACTTTAAAATCTAACTTTCAATAACTTTAAGAAACAAAAATTGTTTATTCTTGAGTCAATGATACATGAACATATATTACAACAATAAAAAATTATATAATAATATGTGGAACACTATTAAGCATATATTTCAATACATGATATCATACATTACCGTATATGAACTTTTTCTTTGCATGTATGAATCCACGCATGTTACCATACATGGCATACATCTTCATACATGCTCATATATGGAACAATATATGCTCATTCATGGAATCATGCATGTTCATATATTACTATATATTATCATTTTCACCTGGGTTCTTAATTTTTGGATAGTTTTAAAATAAAACTGTAAAGTTTAAAACTAAAATAATAATTTTGAAAAACTTTTGAAAAATATTTAACATTAGTTTCTATTAATTCTATCAATTATTATTTATTATAATTTTAATACATAAATCCTGCATATGTTTATCTCATCAAAAAAAATAAATTTTGTTTGCATATGGTATTTTTTTCCTTTTGAAAGGAGGTGTTTCTTATGTTTGAAATAATTTCTTTGTCATCTTTTTTTAAGTTCTAAATAAAATAATATTTGAAAGGTTAAAGTTAAAACAATTCGGCACATGTCAACTTGTATAAGAGGACGCAATCTATCTTTTTTAAAAAATAAACATTTATACTTGTAAAAAAAAAAACTGCCAAAAAAATAATGTAAAACTCACGTTTGCAAAAAAATTACTATGCCTCCCACTACATCCTCAAGATTGTTGTTGGTTTTCAAAAACACACATATACTCACGTAAGGACCCGGCTTTTTTTGTTGGTATGTGTTTCCTTTCTTATATAAAGAATAATCTTAAAAACATTAAACAGGCAGTCGAACTGACCCCAAACGAGAAAAGTTTTTATTCTTTGTATATTGTTTTTTTTTTACTAAAACACACATATTACCAGAGGTATGAAGGAGTGAAAAGTTTTAAAAAAATTTCTTGAATTTTGAAACATTATATGAAAGAAATGGATGTCTTTTCCACTAAATAAAAAATATTCTTAAAAGCAGGTTCAAAAGCAGTGTTGCCAAGTATTTTTAATACAAATCCCCCTAAATTGTTCAAAAAAAACCCTACATTTACTCTACTACTAAAAAAATTCCCCTAAAAATTATTTTTCCTAAAATATGCTAAATTTTTTAGTTTTTATTTCAAATTCTCTGAATATAAATGTTAAAATGCACTAATTTCGTTAAGATTTAATTTAGCAGCGCAGTAAAGTGGCTTAAATTTTACCGACAATCTAAAAAAAGTTTAAATTATGAAAAAAATTTGACAAAAATATTAATTGAACCGAAAATTTTATTTGTATAATGGCAAAATTACCCCTTTTCATCAGCTTTTTATCTCCAAAATTACCCCTAACAAATTGTTACCCCCTAAAATCCCCGTAAACGACTAAAAATCCCTTAAATCTAAGGCGAAAACAATAATTTTGCAACACAGTTCAAAAGTAAAAATATAAGAGTTCAATTTTGTATAATATTTAGTACACTCAAAATAAAACGACTGTAGAGTTGTATAAGCCACAAGTAATCCCGAAAGAAAACAGCGGCAGATAGAGTAAAAAACACCACTAATGCAGTGTTGTCAACTTTTTGAAGGCAAAAAAAAAATGTTAAAATGCATTATTTTTTGCTAAAAAAGCTGTAAAAAGAAATGTTTTTGTTCTCTCTCTTTCTCTCTCGCAATTTTCTCTAGCGTATGTTCTTCACGGGCCTTTTATTTTTAGTATACCAATTATATTAACAAATTGAACTATACTATTTTTACTTATAACTTTCGAGCCTGTCGTTGTAATTTGATGATTTTCAATACCAAGTTTCTCGTGAGAATTAACAATATTTTTGTTATAAATTCAATATCTTCGTACAATTCTTAAAAGTGTAATCGTGATTTCAATAGGTCATGTATACCATTCAGACTTAATGAATTCGTTTTTATTTATTTTATTATAAAATACAATTCAATATAATAAATCCTTTTAAACTTCTGTTTAGAAATATGTTTAAGAAAAAGACACTATTATTTCCACATGTATAGCAAAAAAAAAATAAAAACTTTTACATTTTTGGTTGTATGTCAAAGTTACAAAAAAAAAAAACGCTAGAGACTTTTGTTACAATTTCTTTTTTTTAAGTTTTGTAAACAAACTTTTTTCCAATAATCGTTTTTTTTCCAACTTTTTTTTTAATTTTTTTTGGTAACATCTTTTCATATGTCTTAAGGTTTATTTAAAATTGAAAGCGAATTTTTTTTTGGGTTTTCTTAAAGAACAATTTCTTCAACTACATACTTATTATTACCAAACACCCAAACTCTACTCCACACATGTTCATATATAAAACATATGCGACCAAGATTTTTTTTCTTCATTTTTTACAATTTTAGGTGATATATGAACTTTTGAGTATGTTAAAAGTATAGCAAAGTAAAAAACCCTTGGCTTAAGACCATTAGGCATTTTTAGTAAAAATACATAAAATTTTTTTTATTTTTTCTTTTTTTTTGGTTTTTATCCTTCTAAGAGGTAGGCGTCTTAGTTTCTTAGACTTTTCCAAAGAAAACACCAAAAAAAACTTGACGCCAATTTATATAACGCATTTGTTTTGATATCATAATGGTGTTGGAGGAGGTGAAAAAAATGCAAGTTTGTCTGTTTCTAAGTCTTAAAAGATTGAACGTGAAAATTTCATAATATGATGAAAGGACATGTGTGGTAAGTCTGTCTATATGAATTATGTTTGCGGGAGGTTAAAGTGCAGTACGTTTTTAGTTGAATTCTAGAGTAGTTTTAAAGAAACAAAAAATCCTTCATTTGTATTATCACTATTTATATTTTGGCTGACTATGACATTTGTTTGTCTGAGGATGTTTATTAGATAATATTTTTGCGGTAAATTGGAAAAGTTTTTTTGAATTTATAATAACTAAAGAAATTTTTTTTTTAACGTGGCAAAAAAAATGTTGTTTTGTAAAATATTGTAATATATAACACGTGAAAATAGAATATGAATAATCCTTAAAAGAAACTTTTTGGCTGTCCTATTTATTTCTTAAAAATGAGATTGGATCGATTGGAAAAAGTACAATTTCCTTTAATACTCCCCCAAGACTTCACGGACGAAAACACTTAAAAGTTATTGCATTTTAATCGAGTTTTAAAATTTAAATGGTTTTAAAAATATAGTTAAGCTTTCCAAATATATATATATATATATGTTTATAGGTTTAACAATCTGAGTTTTTAACTTTTTTTAATTTTTTTTTCATTGTACTGGTTTGATTTTTATTTAATTTACTCAGAAAGCACATTTAATTTTAAGTAAATTAGGCTTTTGCTCATTTCATACTTGGGACTAGTTAATTTAATGGCCTAATTAATTGATGATTTAATTGGCATTGTTTGTCAATGGTAATTAAATCTGATGGCATTACAATTGCTTGCAAACAATGTCAATGAAATTTTGCTCTAATTGGCATTGATTAATGTTAATGGCTTTAACATACAATTATAATTGATTGATATAATTGTTTGTTACAAAAAAAAATTCTATTTACAAATTTAGATAAAAATCCTTTATTTGCTTCCTTATTTTATAAACTATTGTATTAAAAATGAACCACATATGTTAGTAAACAAACATTTATTTTTTTTATTTTTTTAAATAACAAAAAACTACTGTAAAAACTGAATTGTAAAATTATAAAACAGTCATTTGATGTGGCTTGTTTTTTTTAAATAAACTACAAGGTTAGTAAAAAATTTAATTTAATTTGTTCTACAAATGACTGACATTTACATTAAAAATAAAGAAACTGTATTACAACCCAAACAACTACATATTTTTAAAACAGAAGTTCCCTGGCTATAGATAAAAACTTTCAAAATATTGAAATTTTGATATAAAAAATGCCAAAGAATTTAAGTTTTATTTTAAAGAGATCAAGTCAATATGAAACTGATTATTTCAACAAAGATTTCTAGATTTAACGATGATTATTTTAATGACTTTTCAAAAAAGCGTGTGTTGACATCTATTGACTTCTATTTACATTATAATCAGGGAAAGGAACTTAATGTACTAAAAAAGTATGTTTTAGGCGCCTATAATATGCATGAAAAAAAAAAAAATAAAATATGCACTAAAAATTAAAAAAATATGCACCCAAAAATTTTGTTCAATATAAATAATTTTAAATTTGTGTTAATTGTGCACATTTTGCACATTTGCAGAGAGATACAAATTAACCTCAGGATTTAATTAGAATTGCTTAAAAATATAAAAAATACTTAATTTGTGCTTTCCTTTTCACATTTTTTATTAATTTGCTTCAAAACTATAAAATCTCATTTCAGTTTTTTGGAAGATAATGCTGGATTTCAATCACTTAAAAAAAACGTCAATCTGGTAACATTGTGAAATAAAGACGGAGGAGATTAGAAAAATAAACAAAAATCTAAAAATAGAATATTTGTGTTGTTAGTGTTGTCACTTCTGAGTATAATAAAAAAAACTGCAATTTAGCTGCATTAGATTCGAGGCCATACTTGGGTGTGATCGCTAAACGTTCACGACTTGGTATTGTTACGTTTGTAAGGTAAGATGAGCGCAGGTTTGATTCTTATAGCCGCTGGTTGTTGAACAATTTATCATATAGAGACAATCTGACAATTATAAGACACAAATAACAAATAATAATACAATTTAAATGGAAAATCACTGATGAGCCTGTCCATAAAAAGGCAGAAACTAGTCTAGTCTGATTTAAAAATTAATAGTGTTTATAATTTTTAAAAATTAATAGTGTATGTATATATTTTTAGAAAAACGTATGTTCTTCTTCTTAACCTCAACATTTCTAAAAAAAAATTTATTTGTAAATTTTTAATGTTTACTTTTTTAAATCAAAATAAAATTGAAAGTTGTCTTTTTACGAAAAACTAAGAAATATGCATTTTAAGCAAAAATATGCATTTATAGCTAAATATGCTCAAAATGGTATAATCGATGCAATTGTAACTCAAATTCTTTGATTTGCAAAGATATTTTGTTAACTTTGCTCTCAGACTTAAGGAAAAAAAACATGCATTTGACTGAACTTAAAAAAATGGTGCAGACTTTTAGGAAACTGTTTCTCTTAAAACCAGTTGGCATATAAAATTTAATAGATGTTGAGCACCTTGGTTCTTTTTTAGTCTATATGTCCTTTTGTTTAAAACCTAATAATTATAAAATTGTTTTTTAGTACTTTAATAAAAAAAATATTAATAATTATTACAAAACAAAACAAAACACCGGAGTTTTTCATGTTTTTTTTCAGTAAATTTTGAAACCTTCTTCTTATTATAATTTTCTATATATTTAATTCTTATTATAAACTATGCTAAAAAATTATATGAAAGGGATAACATTTATTTTGCTATATATATTTATATATATTTATATATAATGATATGTTTTGTCATATATAAATTTATATAAAAGTGATGGAATTATTTTTGATTAATTGTACCATATACACTTATATATGATCACATATGGTAGACTATATTTCAATATATTTGATCTATATTTATTTCATATGATTAGATATACAAGATATGCTAATATATAATATAAAATAGCATGATATATGATGATATATTACTCCATATTAAAAAATGTATAAGATATGAAGATATATCGTAATATATTGCCACACATATAATCATATATAATAATATCAAGTTGTATATGAGTACATGGAAACTTTTTCATCGCGTAATGTTAAAATATGTCATCCATTTTATGAGAAATACTTGACTTCAGTGTGTTACAAAATTTTATTAACCCATCCAAATTTGGATACTTGTTTGAGGGTTCCTATTCTATGAGTCCAAAATAAATCAAATAAAACACATATTTTTAAAATTTCAAAATTTTATTGTCAAAAATTACTGAATTTTTGGATGAAAATATGAGCTTTCCAAAAATAATCATAAAAGACACAACAATTTGAAGAAAATTATTAAGTCCAAAAAATGATTCAAAATTGACTCAGAAATAAAACTGAATTTGTACATCTTGTGAATAATTCAAAAAAAGGATCTAAAAAAGTTTGATTTTTGAGCCTAGAGAATTTTTTATTTATCTTTTTCAGTCATATTTGATTCAAAAAAGAAGGCTCTTTTGGATGATCCACTTTCATACAAAAGCTTAAAACTTTAATAATATATTTTGAGCGCATTTCTGACTCATTTTGGAGCTTGTTTGCTTGCAGTGAATTTTAGTTTTCGAAAATTTCCTCTTCATACCAAAACTAAGTTTCATTCTCTATCGATTTATATTTATTACAATTTTGGCATAACATTTTAATAAATTTTTGTATTATAAAATATTTCCAATTAACTTCTATTATAAAATTAGAACTACTTTTTATACATAGATAATCAGAACTTAAAATTTAGATTATTAATGAAGGCAAAAATCTATACATCTTCTGAAAACAACAACCCTTCTCCCCCATCCACTCCCCCATTCATAACCACCACATACATACAATAACATGTTTTCTATTATTAAAACTAAAAGTATCCAATGTAAGTAGTAGTACATAGATATGTATCTTTTCAAATTAAGAACTGGCCAACATACCTTCTTCAAATTACCCTTTTTTGCCTTTCCACAACCAAAAACCTCTAGATGAAACAGAAACAAACAACAAAAAAATTAAATAAAATAAAACAATACCAGATAAAAACCACTACTTTTACAAAAACAACGAAATATTAACAACTACTAAAATATAAAGTTAAAAAAGGATAAATCGTTTTTGTTGTACCATCACACACACAAAACATACACTCATACAAACAAACATGTTACTAACCAAGAAAACTTACACAAATAGCAATACACAAATACATTCACATTAATGTACTAGAGTATGAAAAAAACAATTGTATAATATTTAACATGTTTCAATGATGTATGTCTTCTACGTTTATAAATAAAAACCTATATGTAAGTATGGATGTGTGTGTGTATAGTAACGGTTAAGGACATACAATATATAACTCATAGAAAACTTACAATATCATTAAATGTAAGAGTAGAAAAAAAAACAGAAAAATAACAACACACACGTTTCATGATGAACACCAAGAAGAAGACAAAGTACAAGAAATATACGGAAAACCCCAAAGATAATGTAGTAGTAGTGAATGTATGTGTCGAAGAAAATATGTATAAAGAAAGTTGGTTTTTTTTATGAAAAGATGTTATAAAAAGGATAACTTTTTGCAATTGATGTATTACAGTACACTCAAACACATGTACACACACATTCACAACGTAAGGAGATTCATAACAACAATAACAACTATTCAAAATACTACAAACTTGCAACCCAAACATGGACAAAATACAACAACAAAAAAAAAGATACAAAATAAATACAACCCATGTGTTTCGAACATGATGAGAAAATTTTATAAAGTTACTTAAACAAATACACTGAGAAAAATATATTAATATGGCATTTATTTAAAACAGTACCTTTTACACTGAAAACAATATAATATTTTTTGTTATTTACTAATAATAATATAAATGGCGTACTCAATTAAAGTGTAGGTACTAAAATAACATAATTGTTAATGAAGTCCTTCAAGATTCTAAAGAAATAAACATTTGTGAAACATTACTAAATCTTTCACATTTTTCTTAAACGTACAAAAACCATGTTTACTAAAAATATATTCTTTTGAAGAAAATGTACTAAAATATTTTATTTAGCAATCAATTTTTGCATACTAACATTCTGAAAATACTAAAAATCTCTACTTTTATAAATGTCAGGAACCGTAATCATTATGAGTTTTATAATAAAAATTACACAATAATGATTATATTATGAGTTTTAAGGGTTTTCTTCAATGGTAATGATTATTTTTGAGTAATATTAATAAAAATCCGTCATAATCATTATTTTTGAGCAAAAAAATACAACTCAAAAATAATCATTATCTATGATTTTTATTTTTTTCGCTCAAAATAAAACTCACTTTCAATTTATGACTTTTTTGTGAGGTTTTTTACTAACATAGTTGCATATCCTCATAAAACAAATCCAATTGAAAGAGTTTTATTTTGAGCGAAAAAAATAAAAATGATAAATAATGATTATTTTTGAGTTTTATTTTTTTTTTGCTCAAAAATAATGATTATGGCTGATTTTTTTTATTATTACTCAAAACTAATCATTACCATTGAAGAAAACTTTAAAAATCAAAAATTTAAAAATCATGACGGATATGCAAAGATTGTCAAAAAATAATAATAATGGTGCAATAATTTTTTTTATGTCTGTTCTAAGTGATTGATTTTTTGATTTAAAAAAACGAACAATAATCATTATTTACGGTCCCTGATAAATGTTGCTATAAGAAAGAGTACTAAAATTAATAACCATATTTAAAAGAGTACTAACTAAAAACTGATGATGGCATTTAATTCAATAAATCTGTCATTTAATTGGTACTAAAAATAACGCTATTTAAAATAGCTTTTTTTTTTATCAAATACTTGATTTTATAATAATAAACTTGATAATAATGAAAATAAACTCCTTCATTATAAGTAAAACGGCAGTGTTTCTTTAAAATATCACTGAAAGGTTCTAAATAATTAATATAAATGATAAATACGAATATGCTATGTAAAATAAATTTAACTTAAATTATGGTTTTGTAAAAAACTACCAAGTGTTGTAAAAAAAGAACTAAAAATTTAATTTTTAAAGGGCATTTTTTTTTTAAAATCATACTTAAAACATTATCATTTCTAAAAAAGTACTTAAATATTTTTTAAATACATGATTTTAAGTATTGAGAAGATGTTTTTTTATTATAAATAAAAAAAAAAACTGTTGTTTCTTAAGAGTGTACTAAAAAGTATTAAAAAATTTTAATTATTTTGTGAAAAACTGGTAAAATAGTACTAAAGGTGTCATGTTTATAGTTTTATTTCTTAAATCGCACTAAAAAACCTTAGAATCTATTCCAGAACAGCTTCTTTTACCACCAGTTGCATATAATCGTTTCTAGAACAGGTTCCTGGGAGTCAAAATGTAATGCTTCACTGTCCCAGAACCAGTTCTATAACTTGTTCAAGAACCGGTTCTAAAGCCACCTGTTCTTGTATGGATGTAAATAACCTGTTGTAAATAGTACAAAGTCCATACAAAAAGAATCGGTTGCAGAACAGAAATTAGAACCTATTGTAGTAATATGAATTGCTCTGCAGCATGTTATTTGGATTTTACTATTTAACTCCGAACAGGTGATTTTATGAGCAGAAGTATTGAAAATATAAGAGTTGGATTTTTTTTTTTGGAAATTATTTAATTTATTAATTTTATTCGTAGGACTATTTTTTTTTTAATGACAAAAAAAATATATTTTTTAAAAGTTTAATCAATTAAGTGATTTTATTTTATTTTGTTATTATTATTATTTTTTTTTTTAGCAATTATTTAGTTTAGTAATATTATTGGTACTAAAAATAGGACTATTTTTTAAGAGTAAAAAAAAAATATAAATTTGAAAAGTTTAATCAAATAAGTAATTTTATGCGCAAAAGTTTGAGACTTATTTATAGTGTCCGACCGAACAGTTGATGACAAATTTTGGTATTGGAAACATGTTTGTTGAGCCGATTTAATTCTATTTTGTGTATAAAATTTAAGAGAAAATCCGAAGTTTAGCTATAAAGTTAAAAGTTCGGCCGCCGAACTATTTTCAATTTGGCCGAACTTTCTGAGGCCGAACAGTGAATTCATTGCTTAACTAGAGACTTTACTTCAAATTTGACACTCAAAATAGCATCTAATCAGCCCAATAAACATTTTTCCATCCGCCAAATTTGTCCATAATGTTTTAAAATACCGAATACAGACCAAATGCATTTTCTGGCCGAACTGTTCGGTCGGACAACACTTATTTATTTATTTACATTATTAATTATATACTTAATTATATACTAATACAGTAACCGAGCACTAGACCGACGAAGAATATTTGCTCTGACCAGAGCTTCTGGAGAGAAACAAATCCACGACTCCCGCACTGATAGGCTAGCACGTTAACAACTAGCCTACCGGGACGCTCAATGCAGACTTTTTTAAAGTGTATTAAAAATTAGTAGAGAAAAAACATAAAATATATTTATAAAAAAAATTACTAATTTTTTTTTTTCTGAGAAGCTTTTGTTTCTAGTAATATATTTTTTTTTATAACATTTTACTTTTCTTAATAAAAGTTCCTAAAAAATGCATATTTTTTGAAATACTTGTATGTACTAAACACTACAACTTGCATTACAATAAAAACTTCGAGTTCCAAAAATTGTTTATAGTAATAAACATCGAAAAAAAAGTATTAAAAATAATATTTCTATTTAAAAAAAAAATTTCTTTCGAAAATTATACTTAAAATAAATTCAAAAGTGTAATAAAATTATTGTTATTTTTATATACTGAACAAAATCCTTCAAAATGTGAATCGTTCATTACTACTGAAAGCTGCCAAGTACTAAAATTTCTTTACAATAGAACATTTCCAAGTAGAAAATTACGATAGTGATAACTCAGCAAATCGAATAATTCAAAAAAGAATGTCCTAAACTAGCACGCTTTCTTCAAAAAAAGTATTAAATATTCCATATTTTCAAATGAGTACTAAATTTTAAATGCTGTTAAAAGTAGAATAGTTAAAAAAATAAATATATACTAAAAATTAATATTTTAAAAGGCTTTAATTCTGCTTTAATTCTTTGTCCTAAATGTATTTTATATTGTATTATTTACTTTAAATATAGATACATACAAAAATAATTTTGGTACTAACAGTAGCGCTAATCGAAGAGTACGAACATCCTTAGGTTTTTAAAATATAACTTAAATATATTCCAAACCACAATTTTAAAAAGTACTAAAAATCTCATAAGTTTTTAATTATTGCGAAACGTAAATTTTTAATATTGCTTCTTTTTTAACATAAAACTCCATCAAATGACAAAAAGCCTTTATTTTAGTACTGCTTATTTAAAAAAAAATAGGTTCTAAAAATTGTAATGCTTTTTCAAACACATTAACATAATACATTTTTCTGGAATAAGTACTAAAATCTGTTACATTATTTTAAATCACATTTACATTTTAATATTTATGTATTTTGAAGAGTACTAAATACTTAAGTATACGATAACAATAAAATGTTATTTAAAAAAGTACTAATTTTTTTTTTGTAATTTTTACTTTTTTTGTAACATAAAATTCACATTTATTTTAAAATTTTTAAAATTTAACCAAAATGTAGTATTGCTTTTTTTTCTAAAGAAAAAGTAACTACAATTATGAGGCTTTCTTAAACCCATTAAAATGATCTATTATTCTTTCTATTCTTTTGAATTAGTTTTCTTTTGCCGTTTTTCTGTTAGTGTATTAGTTTTGGTTAAGAAATATTTTAGGGCCAGTAACTGTTGGTATGATTTTAATGTTAACCGGCGAACAGAAATACAACAACTACAACAATATAAAGTTTTAATATCCCCTTTACTTTTACTTATACACAGAATTTATCATACACCACCCAAAAATAAAAAGTAAAAATCCTTCATTCAAATAGACAAACATTTAATACAAAACAAAACCAAACGGACAAACAGTTAAGTTAGACACAAACAAAAATGTATACAAACAAACACACTCACATACACAAATACATCATTAAGATTCAACAACACATGAGTTATATTTCTTAAAACTTTTTTTGTGTTTCATACTCACACTCTGTTAACAAAACAGACACATACATAAGTACATTTCCTACGTTTACTCATACATACATATATTTGTATAACTTGTATGTAATCTTAGTTTTACCATATGATATGATACCCTTTCTTTTTTGTACACCCATCTCCTCCTCTTCTTCTTCCCAGACAGCCAGCCAGCCTTACCACCTTCTTACCAATGCATAACAATAAGTAAACGACCATAACTCATCTATCAATTCTCACTTTTCAAGCTTACCAACAAACAAACACGCACACATACATACAGACAAAAAAAAAAACAACTACAGCTACAAAAAAAGGACTACAACAACATTTATATATGATATGGCGTCTTAGCGCCAAAAAAACCCCAAGTAGAAAAAGGTCTTGCTTGCTTTTCTTCTTACAATGTAGTAGTACTTGATATTGTTTTTTACTCATTTTTCTTATTCGTATGTGTATGTGCTTTGGAGTCTGCTGGTTCATATATTCGTTTATGCAAACACATACAAACTTTCGTATAGTTATTGTCTTCTTGTTTTTGGCCCGTCGTACCAAGTGTTGTCACACAGTCAGTGTCAGTTGTAATGGTCATTACGTCTGTCACTTCCGTTTCCTTGTTTTACGTAAGTAGTATTGCCACCACGTTTTACCATTACCATCACCATCACCATTTACAACAACATCATCATTATCATTATTGTTATTATCATCGTTATCATTTATATTGAATGTGAATATGAGTAACAACAGAAGCAGCATCTTAGTATTTTTGAACAAAGTGATGCCAGATTGGATTTTAAATTTGATTTTATTATTTGTTTCATTTTGTGCCTTTAACGTACACTCATAATAATTCATGCATAAAAAATTTTAGTTTAAGTCAAAGTAACAAGAACTTTCGTAAAATGAACAGATTTTCGTTTATTTCACGAAGTTTTTTGTTATTCTGACATTTTTTCGTATTTCTATGCATGTATTATTATCAGTGTAATTTTTATATAACATCCGAATTTATAACTTAAGAATTTAATTTTTTTTTTATTTTATTAATTAATAATCATATAATTACAAATTATATACTATTACCCTAACCGAGCACTAGCCTTCGGCGCGTTGTAGCGAAAACAGACCAGTGCCTCTGGTGTGAATCGAACCCACGACCCCCGCACAGATAGGCCAGCACTCTACCAACTAGCCTACCGGGGCGCACAGAATTTGATTTATTTAGTGTCATTATTATGATATTTAACATAATAATGTATGCATAAAACTACGAAATTTATGTCAAAAACACAAACTTTCGTAAAATAAACAAATTTTCGTTTATATTTATACAAATGTCCACCCCCAAAATAATATTTTTCAATACAAAAATGTAAAAAGATTAAAAAATTAATTAAAAATACTCTAAGTTCCCTCCCCAAAACCTTTTCCTGGATCCGCGCCGGATGTAGGTAAAGTCGACAGCAATTGTAGTCAAAAACAAATAAAATTTCACTTGAAAAAAAGACGACTAGCATTTCATTAAATTCAACTAACATTTGTCATTTGTTTTTTCTGTCCAAAAAATTACTAACAATAGCAGTAAAAGTAAACAACATATCGCACACCCAGTTCAAAAGTTACTCAACTCAAAAGTTAAATTTTTCTGTTTTATATGCTTAAACGATGCACAATATACTTGTTCATCTATAAAAAAAATATCAGTGTATTTTGTTGTTGTTACCTGTTGCTAAAAAACAGTTATGTCTTTCTTTATGTTTCAATTGGTATAAAGTTGAAATATTTTTTTCGATTTCTGAAAAATGAAAAATTTTGAGTTGGTCACTTTTGTACTAGGTGTGCGATATGTTAGTAAAAAACAAACACACATTTATTTTTTTTATTTTTTTATATAACAAAAAACGACTCTAGAAAATGAAATGAATGTAAAATCATAAAACAGTCATTTGATGTGGTTTGTTTTTTTAAATGAACTACATTTAATTTGTTCTACAAATGACTGACATCTACATTAACAATAACAAAACTGTATTACAATCCAAACAACTACAAATTTTTAAAGCAGAAGTTCCCTGAGTGTATAAATTCTCCCTTCTTTCTTCTACAAAATCTGGCATCTTATTTTATTAACTGCAAAATCTCTTCAGGAGACGTGTAAGTAATATGTGAGTAAAACTAGTACGTATGTAATCATACTACATACACTTTGTTAACTTCCGTTTTCTAGAGAGTTTCTAACAATATTTCATCTTAAGAAAAAAAACCTAAGAAATTTCTCAGCATTGTTTTCTCATTTCTTACAAATTTTTTGTTGTTTCTTTTTTTTTTGTCTGAAAAACAATAGCAAAAACATTTTGCACCCCATAAAAATAAAGGACTTTCACACATAGTTACACTCATACTTAAACAAAATAAAAAAAATATATAGGAAAACAAGAAATTTTCAAAACGAAATTATACGAATAATATGATACGATGTACTTGTAATAAACTTTTGGATTTTTTTGTTTGTTTGTATTGTGTGATGCGGCCAGTTGTAGAGATGGATTACCCAGCAAACTAAATATGTTGGCTGTAGATGGGGTCTTTTATACAACGTTGAGAATGATAATGTTCATTGACGTTTCTAACCCATATCAAACTGTCGCTAAGTTTTAACTATGTAATTTATTTTATTTTTTGTTTTTGTATTAGAAAAACTAATACACACACAAACACATGTGAACAAACTTGAGTAGAAAAGAGACACAATCAAATTGGCATTTATTATTTGAAAAAAATTAAAATGTATATTTATTGTATATACTATACAACTAATTGTATGTAGAATTTTTGTTAATACACTAAAAATAAAAATGTACATATTTAAACAAAATAATAGAACAAAAAAAAAAAAAAATACTTCCGATGTATATAAAAGCAAAAAACTAAACAACTGTAAAAACTAAAATATTAGTTGAGCCAGAATAAATACTAAATTTTTTTATATAAATGGAACATTTCTGATCTTTAAAGTCTAGTAACGTCATGATGCTTGTTAGGAAAAGACCATAGCCACGTGTTTGATAGCAAAGAAAAAATTTATGGTAAATAGGTTTTTTATTAAAGCTCTGTCTATTCTAAGAGCTCTAGTTTTTCTAAAATTTCGGGTTCTGGTGAGATCTTTAGCCAGATCGAAATACACATGTACAACCTAGCTAAAATATTTAATTTGCTTCATTTTTGTAAATATGGGGAGGTTAATAAATCAATCAAAATAATAAAAATTTAAATTTTTAGTGCTTTTTTTTTTTAAATAAGTGCCATTTTTTAACGGAAATTTACTGTTAATCAAACTGATTATCAAAATTATTAATCAAAACTTGGCTGTGATCACTTAACGGTCATGACTTGGTATTGTTACGTTTGCAATGTAAGAAGAAGCGCAGGTTTGATTCTTACATCCGGCAGGTTATTGAAAAATGTATCATATAAGACACAAATAATAATATAATTTAAATGGAAAATCACTGATGACGCCTGTCCATAAAAAGACAGAAACTCGTCTAGTCTGATTTGAAAATTAATAGTTTTTATAATTTTTAGAGAAAAACGTTTAACCTTCTTCTTAACCTCAACCTTTCTAAAATAATTATTTGTTAGGACTATTTAAGCGGATATTGTATGGTTTATAATTTTTAGAGAAAAACGTTTAACCTTCTTCTTAACCTCAACCTTTCTAAAATAATTATTTGCTTAGGACTATTTAAGCTGATATTGTATGGTTCTCCCAGTTTTAGAAAAGGAGGCAAACCTTTTTTTTTAGATATGATGTAATTTAAAATTTTTGGTAAACTCATATTAAATAAATAGTCAAGCTCGGGGTCTTGAGATTGACTATTTATTTAAGTTCAATTAAAAATTCGAAAAACATAAACACTATTAAATTTTTAGTACATTTTAATTTTTTTCTAATATTTTTTTTAAACTTTAATTCGATTTTTATTGCAGCTGCCAATTTTAGTACTCTTTCAGAAAGGCTTTTGAGATAAGAAATTTTATTATTTTTACACTGGAATGATTTACTTTCTTTACAATTTAGTCATACAATTATTGTAAAAAAAAATATAGAAATCAATATTATATTTTCAGTATTTGGGGATTATCATGTAATTCGATTCGAACAGAATTTTCACATTGAAAATAAAGTAATAAAAAGTACTTTTTAATTGGTAAAAATGTTAAAAACCTGTAGACAATGATCTAGTAAATGTGAAAAGTAAAAAAGTTGTACTTTTATGTACGGATATCATCTTACAAGAGTTTTATAATTTCCGAATTGAAACAAAATTTTTCGAATCGAATTACATAAAAACCCCACAGATTTGCTATGATTACCTTTACATATTTTGGGTAAAATATCTTAAATATTTCTATATTTTCTTTATCTTCTTAAAATTTCTAAAAAGGACTAAATTTATAAGCCATTGTATTAGCACACGAAATTTCACAGTTTGTCAAATGTTTGGCAGACATTGAGTACTTTTTGCGCAAGAGTTTTAAAATCTCTCTAAAACTAACGTTAATTTAGAAGGGTAAATTTTTCTTAAAAAACGAAAAACTAATTTTTTTTTAGTACCACAAATATCAATGTTTTTAAAAAAGTATTAAAATTTAAATCCATCACGAAGGAGCTCAAAAAATTTAATATTGTATGCAGATAAGTATAAAAATAATACCAAAAACAATATTTACTGCCAAGACTTATCAAAAATAAGAAAATTAGGAGAATTTCTCACTTTATGGTGGCCCTGGGTATATATTAAAAAAAAAACTATAAAACATTGCTTTTTAAAATGTGTATCTATCTATCAGGGCAATTTAAAAATGGTTTTCGCTGACTTCAAATTATTTCTTTTACGTGGTTTTCACATATTAGCGCCAACATGGGAAGCAAATTTGATTTTCTAATCATACCGACCAATATGGGGCTGTAATATTATATTTAATTTATACATTAAATGCCGCATACAAAAGCCATTAAATGGCGCCCAGCGTTGAATCTTTTCTTTAAATAAAAAAGTAATTTTATGTAATGACATATAAATCCTCCACAATTTTATCAAGAAATGTAATCAGTCTTCGTGAAAAATATTTCCAAAATACTTTTATGCAGAAAAATTCGATCAACACCTAAAATTGGACCTTTCTTAATCAGATTTTAAACCGTGATTTTGAAAATTGTTTCCTTTAAGATTTAATTTAAAAATTTTAAAATTTTAAATGAAAAATTTTTGCTGATTATTTAAAAACTTTTGCAATTATTACTTGTTGTATTTTTATACAATTTTTCGCTTAGTGTATTAAGTATTTGTTGTTTCTAATGTTTTTTTTTTAGTTTTTATGGTCAAAATCTATAGCAACAACAACATTAACATCATTATTATGTTTATTGTGCTCATGATAATAATGACGATAACGATGATAGTTGTGAAAGCATCATCAGACTCTTTTTATGTGTGTTTTTATTTATATGACTGTCTGTGTGTCTCTATTGGTATTTGTGTATGTGTGTGTGTGTAGGACTTTTTACGGTTGTTTTGTATAATACATCATCGACAAACATGTTGGCTAGAAACAAAACAGCAACAGCAAAAAAAGTATCTAAACTGTTAGTTATAGCAAAGCATATTATTTTATATGTGGTATAATGTTTTTTAGACAAAATAAAACAAAAACCTCAAACAACTAAAAACACACACACACATACACATTTATGACCATTCATTTTCTATAATTCATAGCAAACACCCACTCAAATATAAAATAATGTTAATATACAACTAAACAAATGCAAGGACATGTTAGATGAGTGAGTGTATAAGTTTTGTAGGAATGGTGAGGTATGATGGGGAGTGGGAGTGTGTGGCCAGGAGGGGGGTTTATAAGAGATTGTACTCGTTTTTAGATATTGTTGTTATTATTGCTGTATAATAGTAATGGTGCTAGTAATGTTTATGCTTACGATGTGTCTGATTGTTGTTAGTTTTTAGTTTAGTTTTGCTCTCACGTTGTTGTAGTTGTTGTTGTGTTTAGGGTTTTAACCATAACATGTTAGTAGTAGCATGGCAAAGAGGATATATATATCAGTTAAAAAGGACATGGTGTGGGAAAAAATGTTTAGATTTTTAGTTTCATTTGTACTTTAAACAACTTTTTGTTGTTGTAAATGTTGTTCTACATGTTATTTTATTTTGCTTATTTATTAATACATGCAGAAAAATAAAAGGGTTTAAAATATTATCATCATCTTCATCATTAGAGTAGAGTAGAGATATTTTGAACTTCCCGATGAAAAAAGTTTTTTATATAGTCATATATAGCTTGATAGCTTATATATAATTACATATGTGGCCATATATAACGGTATGTTGGTCCATATAAAGTTTTATATAAATATATGTACATTTATGTTGAATTATATACGAATATATACAATATATAACTCTATATAGTATATACAGTAATATATAATTAGTTATATTAAGTATAATTCCATACAAGACAATTTAAAATAATATATTTATATAATACCAACATATAAAAATTTTTGAAACAACACAAACCTATATACAATTACATACAAATATTCATGCTTTAATATATATGTTTATATGACTATACAAATTTATCATTGAAACATATAATAATATAAAATTATGTCTCAATATATATATAAACTTTTTTACTTGGGTAACTAAAATTTTGGTTTATTTCTGTGAGTGGTCGCATTTACATATAATAGCATGCAGTAACATATATATTTATATAAAATATTGCATGATTATATGAACACGTTTTTACTCGGGTTGGGAATTTTCCTATTATATATGATTATATCCGAAAAATGAAAACATCTGATTGTATCATATTACAACTACTCTGATACAATTATACATTATTTGATATAATTAGATCTAATTTGATAAGATAAAGATAAACTGTATTATACAATAGTATCCGAATTTAATCCTTATCAAAATGTATCAAATAATATATTATTTTATACAATTATATGCAATTACATTTGACATATGTAATCATATTTGGATAGATTTGTAATTATATATTTTTATATATTGCACTATATGAAGTGAATCGTAATATAAAGAAAGACATTTGAAGTATACTTTTATATGAAAATATATTTCACCATACATTATTATAAATAATTGTATAAAGTAATATATAACTATATGAAAACTTTTTAACATGTGCATCTAATTTTCAATCCATTTTTCAACTGGATTTTAAAGAATTTTATAAGGATCAATCAAATTGTATCAAATTATATATAAATTGATGAAATAAGATGAACCCATTTTCTGATCAAATTATATCAGATGAGATCCCATGGGATCGATTGAAATGAAGCTATGTATGCCATTTTCCGGATCAGCTAAGATATGATATCTAATTTGAGCAAATTTCAAAAATTTTCTAATTTGAGCAATTTCAAAATTTAGACATTTTATTTTTGTTCGACTTGAATAACTTTTTGTGTACGTGTTAAACGATGTTTAGGCATCTAAACCCATCCGGGTTATTATTTTTTCTCTAACTGCTCAACAATTATGCAGGTTTTAAGTTAAAAGCAAATTAACCCTCTCACGGGTTAGGCTGCCTCAGGGCAGTCTTCATAAAATTTATCACAAATGAGTTTTTTATACTAAGAAATTATTATATTCCGATAGAAAACTAAATTTGCTAAATAGTTTGCGAAGAAATTTTTCGTGTGCCGTCCACGATTTGGAAGCGAGAAAGCTTCAAAATCAAAATTTAGCAAAATTTCAAAAAATAATTATTTTTGAAAAAACATAATTTTCAAAAATCTAAAAAACTCTTTATAATAAAATTTAAGCAAGATTGAAGCTTTATTTATAATAATAAGTCCTTTCTTTAGTCCAAGGACTCACAGGATTTTATTAGGATTCCTCTAAAGGACATCGTCTTAAATTATAAACTAATAGACGGATTTTTATGAAAGAAAGAAGAAAGAAGACATTAAGTATTAATAGCAAAGTGTTGAAGTTTGAACAATATAAATTGAAGTTAAGATTCATTTTCGTCTAATTTCGCTTTTTAAAAAAGGGAAAATCGCGAGCGTGGTTAAATCTTGGTGAGAAAAATAATGTTGGTCCAAAACTTCTCTTTTATATGCTTTAGTTTCTAAATTGCACCCTAAAATAATTTGCCTCATATCGCCTAAATTAGGCAACGATAAACAATTTTGTTGTAGAACTTATTATTTGTTTTTCGAGTGGAGCACATGGTATCAATTTCGTTGCAAAATATCGTTTGCCTGTTAGAAGGCTAAAAATATTAAAATTGTAGAGACGGAAGGGATTAGAAAACCCTAAAAATTGAATATTTGTGTTTGTTAGTGTTTGTCACTTCTGAGTATAATATACAATAACAGAAAAGCTAATAGAAAAGAAAACTGCAATTTAGCTGCATTACATTCGAGGCCATACTTGTGTGTGATCGCTAAACGGTCATGACTTCGTATTGTTACGTTTGTAATGTAAGAAGAAGGGCAGGTGTGATTCTTACAGCCGATAGGCTGTTGAAAAAATTTATCATATAGAGACAACCTGACAATTTTAAGACACAAATAATAAAACAATTTAAAAAATGATTTGAAAATGAATAGTGTTTATAATTTTTAGAGAAAAACATTTATTCTTCCTGCCCGCTAAGAATGAAAAAAATAAATGTCCGGACTTTTAAAATTTAGTACGTCGAGAAGATTCACTCTTTATACCAAACTATGTTCTCAACCCATGTAAAAAAAAAAATGCGAAAAAATAATAAAATTCTGAACTTTTCGTAAAATTTTAGCGTTTAAAAATTTTAGAATGCTTCCTTGACTTGTAGCAGCTTTTTATTAAGAAACTCAGTTCCAAAAAAATTGTGAAGTTTAAAGATTGGAAAGGTTTCACTTACAACTTTTCACCATGCAGCTATATGGAAATTACTTTTTTCTGAATGTTCCTCCCAAGTCTAGTGATTACATTTTGTATTGGTTAGGATTTAAAACTTAAAAACTATGAGTAAATAAGTAAAATTATTGTAAAAACTTTTGTAAGTTTTAAGTCTTTTTTTTAATTTTTCAACTTTTAAGTGGCCATCAATTCTTTAGATGACGACTTTTCAACTTGAAACTTTGCATATCGAAGTTTTTTAAGTATTGTCTACCTAGCCCTTCTCATCGTTTCTCTCAATTCAAAAAAACTTGGTTAATAAGAGCCATCTTAAGTCAGTTGCAACAGGTGTAGAAAATGTTTAAAGTAGCTCATATATGCCTATATCGGAACTTTTTCCATCGGGTAGGTAAAATGGTTTTTAATAAAGTGTACCACAATTTTTGCTGGGTTATATATGTAGTTATTTTAACAAAATTTATATTTAGTTGGCGTAAATTTTACTGTGATATGTATAAACTATATATGTATGACATATCGAATGTTCACTAATACATTCACACACTCATACACAAATTCTATGAATTAATCTATGTGCGTGTGTGTATGCGTGTATTAGTATGTGTTAATGTATGTATTGTTGTTCAATGTACAATATTAGAATTGCGTAATTCATTAGTACAGCGGTATGTGGTAGCGGGCTTTGATGCTAGGAATGATGAATGATGTGTGCTGTGGTTAGTTTTATATTTTCCACACTATATGGAAGTTTTTTTGTTCGTCCATAAAAAAGGGATGCTTATTTTTGTATCATTTAAACAGGATGTTTAGGATATTTTAGTTTATAAATGTTTGAGTGTGTGTGTGTGTGCAATTCTAAACGCACAATTTACGTTTGGGGATTTAAGAGGATTTTTTCGTTTATTTTAGTTTTTGGCTTAAGTTTGTTTGAAGGGGGTCATATAGAATTTGTATAAATTAAACTATAAAATTATCAATAAATTGTATATAAATTTTATACGTAAGTGTGTGTATGTCGAGAAGTATTACTTTTTTGGAATGAGAGAAAATAAATAAATTAATTTTGTTTTAAAAACACAAACAGGATTAGAAATGATTAAACAAAAAAAAAGTTTAATGAAACTAATTGTTAGACAGTTAGAAAATTTCAATTTAAATGAACATGCATAATAATTAAAATTATATTTAAAGGGAATTTTAAAAAATAGACATTGTTTACCTACATGTCAACTATGACCGAACAATATTTACTTACTAGAAATCTATAGAGAATCAAAAGTATAATTAATTTTAACAATTATTTAAAAGAGAAAATGCTATAAATTTTGCGATTGGCCCCTAATGTCAGTTCTGTTTTGACATTTGTGTAGTAAACACATGCGAAATACACGTTAATAAACAATGTTACGCTACACTGCTCCAGAACGCGGAATATTGGTGACTATTTATTTGACCAATAATCGGTCGGTGACTTTGGCACAACGTGAATTTCGTCGCAGATTTCCTGGCCGTCCAACGCCTACTGGTGAAACACTGCGACGTTTAGCCGCTCGCCTCGAAGAGACTGGCACAACACGAGATGCTGCCAGGCGTGGCAGACCCCGGAGTAGCCGTTCTGCAGAGAATATTGCTGCTGTAGCCGAGGATGTCATGGAAGCGCCGTCGACATCGACCAGACGACGTGCCACGCAAATGGGTATCAGTCGACGGTATTTACAGCGAATTTTGGTACAAGATTTGAAGATGTTTCCGTACAAAGTCCAGACGGTGCATCAGTTGTTAGCTGCTGACCGCCAATCGCGTGTAACATACGCTCAAGCCATCCTTAATCCTTAATCATCAAAAATAATCTTGAGTGATGAGGCCCATTTCCATCTTAGCGGGTACGTAAATAAGCAAAATTCACGCTTCTGGGGCACTGAAAATCCGCGTGTAACCCACGAAGAGCCATTACACCCGCTCAAAGTCACTGTATGGTGTGCTGTTTTCGCTGGAGGAGTCATCGGACCTTTTTTCTTCGAAGACGTCGCGGGCCAAACGGTTACTGTGAATGGTGAGCGCTACAAAGCAATGATCAACGAGTTCTTTTTGCAACTTGATGAATTGGGATTGGAAAACATGTGGTTCCAACAGGACGGTGCAACGGCACACACTGCACGTGCCACAACCGATATGCTGAAGGATGCATTTCCCGGGCGCCTAATCTCCCGTTTTGGCGATTTGCACTGGCCAGCAAGATCGCCTGATTGACCGCTCCAGACTTCTTTTTGTGGGGCTTTTTGAAGTCGAGGGTTTATGTCAACAAGCCTCAGACTCTTGCAGCTCTTAAAGACAATATTCGTCAAGAATTTGAGGACCTATCGCCGGAAGTTTTGGCCAAAGTGATGGCAAATGCCATAAAAAGGGCTCAAATGACAATCAACTGTGGCGGCGGCCATTTACATTACATCATATTCTCGACTTGATGTAAAAAAAATTATAATACCAAATAAAAATAATCCACAAGAAGAATCAAAGTTTTACATTTTTTTTTTAAATTACAGCCAAAAAACATCGGAAGGTTATTTTTGCGCCACCTTGTATTTAATATTTACGCAGATGTAAAGAATGACAAAAAATGTAAATTCATTGATAATCGATAGAAAATAAAAAATAATGAAATATAATTGAGTACATAGCTTGTATTAATTTACAAATTTCAAGTAAATTATGTATTAAAGCAGATTTACGTTGTTTACAAAGTAATTCAAATCCACAGAAATGTAAACAAAGTTTAGTTTTATAATTACTTACGTTGTTTACATATTTTCATTAAATGTAAAATATGTTACAATGATTATAATTTTCGTATTGTATGCTTTCTTAGATTTTCTAGATTTTTTTTCTTCATATTATTGACACGAGGTAAAAAATAAAATTAGCTCTTTTATTATAAAGATAATGGGGCATTCTTCAGGAAACCGACACGCCAATCGGATTAATGTAATCCAATTTGCACAAGAGCAAGCATTTTCCAGCACCTAATTAACATTGTAAAAACATTTTTTGTGTCAACGATTTTAATTTTCATCTCATTAAAAAGATGACAAATTAATATACGTCTAACAATTACTTACATTAATTTACTTAAGGTTGTATGTAAATTATGTAAACAATCAAATAACCTTTTTGACATGTTGTGAAATATGCAAAAATGGTTAATTAATTTATAACATTTTAATAATAATGTAAAATATATAATTTCAGGTAAACTAGTTGCTAAATCAGTTTATGCTGAAAAAAATATACATAAAGGTAATAAAGTTTTGATTTTCACAATTATTTACATTGTTTACATATAATATATATTAACATTTAAATACATAATATGAGAAATCTTGCTATGATTTCTTAACTTTTTAAAAATTATTAACAAGTGGTAAACAACCAAATAATTTTTGTTTGCATATTATGAATAAAGCAAAATTTATAAATTTATTTTAAAATAAATTAATTTATAATATTTTGTGTCGATATAATGTAATAAAGTTAACAAAGTTTTGATTTTAACAATTATTTACATTGTTTACACATATATTAAATGTATACATATAACGGTAAATTTGTTAAAAGAATTCTAATTTAAATATTGTAGTCTTTTTACGGTTTCTTACGGATTATTGACACGAGGTAAACAATCAAATAACCGCTTTCTAAAAATTTATTTATTTTTTTTATGGCAAAAGTGTAAAAATACATGTTTTTAACCCAATTTCAAAAATGTACAAAATATTAAAAACTTTTTAACGTTTTTAAGCTAAAATTAAAAATATAATTTTTAATGATAATAAAAATAATTCTTAATGTTTTTCTTTTAAATTTTAAAAAATTAAAACTAAAAGTTTATTTTTCGATCTTTTATCATAAATTATGATGTCAGCAAGATCACCATTGCACGGTTTTTAGTTTAACAAAAAACAAATGATCTTGAACTTGAATAATCTTGCTCACATCATAATGTATAATGTTTAAACGATGTAAACATTTCAAGATTTTTATTTAATTTGGCAAACAGAACAAAATAATACTAACTGTTTTAGTTTATGATTAAATAGGTAGTAATTATAAATATTACAATATCTTGTTGATTTTTTTTCTATAATTGTTGGTAAACAATGTAAAATATTGTTTAAGTAGTGGATATGAATGTTTATGTAAGTCATACAACTTAAGTTTTTCATATTATACATAGTGTAAACAATGTGAAATATGTAAAATTTTAGAATTTCTTTGCTGAATAATATAAAAATTCTAAGTATTTTAATTTATAATAAAATAGATAAAAATATAAATTTTACAACATCGTGTCAAATTTTTTTTCATAATTAAGCAAACAATATAAAATAGATATAAAGAATGTAAAATATTGCTCATATATGGGATGTGAATATTTATTTTTGTTGCATTAGTTTATAGTAAACAAATTTCAAAACATTGATTTTACAATATGTAAACAATGTAAAATTGATGTAAATAATGTAAAAATTGCTTTTATAGAGGATTCGATAAGTTCAATTTTGTTAAATAACTTCAGTTTTTATTTTCAACATAATGTAAACAATGGAAAATATTATAGTTTCTCAAGTTACTGCAAATTTTTACAATATTTTAGTAATTTTTTCTACAATGTTTTCATTATTTACATCATGTAAATATTGTAAAAATTTTTATACATTTTTTTAATTTTGCGTTTAATCGTGTTACTAACTGCAAGAAATTTAATTTCGTTAGTTCTTAAATAGGTAAACAATGTTTTTTATGTAAACATTCATTTGGGTACGCATTATAAAATCTTGAAAGTAATGGTAGTAAATTATGATATAGCTAGTATGTATGCATTTCACCATATTTTTATAAATACATTGGAGTGCGGTTATAACGAACTCACGGGACCGAATGATTTAGTTCATTATAGGAGAAGTTCGCTATATGCAAGGTAAACATTTTCCAAAATATTCTTAAAATTTCAGAATTTTTGCTTAAATTCACTTTTTTCAATTTTTGTTTGCGATTCTAAAACAAATCTTATACTAAATTACATTTCATACAGTTTTTAGTTCTTTTCTTTAAATTTGAAATTAAAAAACTAACATTTTTAAGATTTGCAGCAGAATTTTCATTTCAGAATCTAGATTTTTTTATGTGTTCGTTATAAGCGTAAAAATTTATATGAAAACTCGTAAGGTGTCCAAAAAAATTAGTTCGTTATATAAAAAGTTCGTTATAAACGATGTTCGTTATAACCGCAATATTTACGTAAATGATTTGGGACCAGAAAAGTCATTCGTTATAACCGGTGTTCATTATAACCGAACTCCGCTGTATTTTTATGTGTAAATTATGTAAAAAAAATTTTGTAACAAGGTAGACAATGTATAATAAGGAAAATATTCAAAGTTGCAGCTTTAAAGTTTTTATGATTAATTGAAGAAAATATTGAAATTTCTAAAAGTGATGGGCTATTTCAAATCTCTTGAGAAAAAGGCTGCAATAACTTTATCTTTTTGTCCAGCTTTACATCTACTCATACAAAGTTATTCATTAATATTTGACACATGTTACTCATTTATAAAGATACATACATATATCAGAAATAGTGTAAGGATGCTTTTATAAATCTTCTGCGTTGTGGTGTAATGGTTAGCGCGTTGGACTTTTACACAGAAGGTCCCGGGTTCGATCCCCGGTGCCGGCAACATCAAAATAATATGTATGAGTTTTTTCTATCCCTCATACGTATCGCAATGTCCACCTTCGGTGTTCCCATAGCAATTAACCCCACCGAAGTAAAATAATGAATCAGGGCTATGAACCAAAAAGCTTCAATAAGTTCGTCAACTCTCCATCAGGTGGCGAGCAACAACTGTTCTAAGACTTATCATCTCGCGCAATTACAGTGTTGCCATGTCTGAAGCCCTTCATCTTTCCCCACCTTTCATCTCTATACTATCCCTTTCCAAAGAAAGCAACACACTAAATATATAGGAAGTATTTCCTGAGTGTTGCCTCTCTTTAAAAAAAAAAAAAAAAAAAAAAAATTAATCTTAACAATTAGCATCCTTAAATTCTTATCCTTAATATTTCACCATTAAAAAAATGTTTTCTTGTGTATCTCAAACTATATACACTCATGTAAGAATGTATATTAAAATATGGCCAACAAAAAAAAAAAAAATACGAAAAGTTCAAGAAATTCGTACTGAAACTTATAAGATGTGAACGTGCTAAAGTAAAATTTTTGACAAAGTAGTTAAATTACTACATACTACTTACACATACTATTACAAATATGTTTATTCAAGAAAAAGGGGTATGAAATGTTAAAAAAGTAAAAAAAAAACAACATTAAATGGATGTAAGTAAAATCAAAGCTTTATATTACTCTCTTTATCATGTGTGTAGTATAATGATGTTATTTTTGTTGTTGTTGTTGTATTTTTGGGTATCCTTTTTTCTAAGATGTTTATAAACTAAGGGTATAATTGTCCTTTCAAGCGTATGTACGTATGTACCATACACACACATGTATGAAGTAGATGTATAATTTCAAGCATGTAAAATACAATTGACGGACGTTTGTAAATTAAGCTAAAAGTATATAAAATTGTAGTGGGTGGAGGAGCGGTGGTATAAATAGATGTAAGGAGTGCGCTAGAAATAAATATAACATACTTTTAGGCTTATAACTTTAAAACAAACAGCTTAATTTTTAAGTTTTTATTTTTTTTATTAATAAACATTTAATACAACGTATTAATTTACAAAGCTGTCAGATTTTTAAGTTGTTTTAAATGAAATCTCTAACTTTTTCTTGAATGCCTTCTATTAGGGATTTTACGGCATATTTCGTGTCCTTTTTTTTGTAGAAGCTGCCCACTTTTTCCAAATTCTTTTTCATTTTGAGACCTTCTTTTGATTGTCAGTTGTTCATTATGTTTTTTAAAATACAAGAAGTCATTTGCCGGGAAATACCAGCTTGCCTAGTAATTGGTTTACAAGGGCGACACTGAAATTCAGTGAATATTTTAATAAAAATAAAAAAAAACTAATCATGCGATTAACAAAAATGTCAAGTGCAAAAATAATGTGAAGTATTTAAAGTTATAAGCCAAAAAGTATGCTAAATTTATTTCTAGCGCACTCCTTATAGAAGGATAAATGTGGTAAGTAAAGGTCCTTTTTTTTTGTTTTCCCGTATATTTAATACGTGTGTGTATATGATCTGACAAAACATTTGTGCCACCATATAACTAAGTATTTTACGTACATATTTATTACTTTATAAGCATAAAACTACAATCCATCTTTTTTTTACCATCGCCTTTTCATCTACTTTATAGGTTTCTATTCATTTTTCGCATAGTTTACGAGCAAACGATTATATATATTATTTAACTTTAGAGTATTTTAGGACAATACACAAAAAAGGACGAAAGGGAAAGAAGTCTTCGGCGAAAGCGAAAGAAAAAGGTTGTAGCCAAAGACTAAGTCGAGAAAGTTTAAAAGGAGGTAGAGGCACAAGGTCTACAAGGATGTTAAGAGAAATACAATACATTATGAATGTTTGTTGGATATCTCTCTAAACTGTAAAACATGTGAATGGTTATTTGTAGTTAAAATAAAGTGAAGTTTTAGTTGTGGTTTTTCTTTAGTTTTCTAGTAAAAAGTAATAATAGTTGGTTGTTTGTATTGTTGGTATAAAACTGAGAAGATTTTCTCTGATGTTGTTAGGGGCATATATGGTTGAATGAATTTCATGGATAAAAGTGGGTTGTTTCGTTTTGGTTTGTGATATGAAGGACGTTTTCGAATTGTTTTTTGTTGTATTTATTGTATTTTTCTATAATGTGGGTCGTCGTCATCATCATCATCATCATGGTGTAGTTGTTTTGTAATTGTAATGTATGAATTTTAAAACGTACAACTGTGAAAATATTTCAATTTTGTTAAGAGTGTATGTGTAAAAATGTTTGTGTGTGGAAAATACAGCAGTCTAGTAATAATACAGATAGTTTTCGTGGTAATTTTTAGTAGTTACTACTGCTACAACTACAATCCTAATATTGTAGGTTTGCTACACAGAGAGAATTTTCTTGGACGAGTTTTAATGAAATATTTCACTAAACTAATGAAGTTGTCTTTTCACAAAGACAATGACAAATTTCTTAACATTTAAGAAATAGCATCATAATTTTATTGAAACTGTTTTTTATGAAACTTTTTCACTAGACGTAAGGAATTTTTAATAAATAAAATGAGATTGTTCATAAAATTTTATGAAAAACTGCATTAACTTAACTGAAACAGTTCTTATTGAAACTGTTTTTTATGAAACTTTTTCACTAGACGTAATGAATTTTTAATAAATAAAATGAGATTGTTCATAAAATTTTATGAAAAACTGCATTAACTTAATGAAAAGTTTCAATAGACGAATTTAAGGAACATTTCATAGATCTAATGCAAAATTTCATTGATATCATGCAGACAATTCTCTCAGTGTAGGAAAATCAATGTTAACCCTTTTTTTGTAAGGAGAAGGAAAAAACACGACAGGTTTTAAATTTATGATTTATTTTTGAAGTACCAAAAAATTAGTTAATGGTTTTTTAATTATATATTTTTTCCTAGCTTTAAAGGAAATAATTTTAAACTAACAGTCAGTATTCAAGCGATAAAAATTAGAAGGCATCAAAGAATTTTAAAAGCACATTAATAATGTTGTATACAAAAAAAATTATAAATTCTTTAAGCATTTTGAAATGAAGGTTAAATTGGTAAAAAAATTTACCAAAATATCGCAAAAAAAAAAAAAATGGGCGAAGTCGTTTCATATTTAAGGCCTTTAACAAATCCTTTAAAAATTTTTAAAGCTAGAAATGAAAAAATCCTTGAATTAAAAAAAAATGACAAATCGATGATATTTTAAAAAAATTTTAACATTAAAAAAAATCATTAAGAATAAAAAACAATTAATTTTTTAAATTTAAGATTCATATTTCAATGTAGGAAATTTTTTTTTAATTTAAGCTTTTTTTAATATTAGAGATTTGTTCATTTGGCCATTTTTTTTATTTTCATGATTTTTTCTCATTTTGGGGATTTTTTAATTTGGTGATTTTTTAACTTCTGTCACTTTTTCAATTTGTTGTCATTATGGGTTATAAAAACTGGCAATTTTGTGTGCACCAAATTTATTTTTCAATTAAAGTTTTAATGATTAAATTAAAAAAAAACAAACAATTACAATGAAAAATACATTAAATTGGAAAAAATCGCAAAAAAAAATGTTGAATTCGCTAGTATTTGAAAAAACCGCAAAGATTTTCTTTTTGTAAATTTAAGCTATCTATTTTAAATTTTGACGATTTTTTAATTATGGTGTTTTTTTGTTATTTTTTTTTAAAATTTTGACAATACACTATTTTCAATTGTAGAGAATTTTTTTAATTTTAGAGATTTTGGATAATTTTTCGTTTTTTTTTTTCAAAATAAACATTTGGTAGACACCAAATTCATTTTCAATTAAACATTTAATAGATATTATTTAACTTTCAATTGAAAGTTAGTTTTAAATCAAACAAAAGTGAACCATTCATTTTTTCCGTGTTGTTGTATGAACATGTAAAAACTGCAAAAAAAATAAGAATTATAAACCGAAAACGTTTTTAATTTCATGGCATTTTTTTTGAGAGCTATTTTAAGTTTTTTGTTTATTTTGCTGGCGACTCTTTTCTCAAATTTTGGCAATTTTTTTAAATTTTAGCAGTTTATTTTAATTTTAGAAATTTACAGATGTTTTTTCAATTTTGACTTTTTTTTTTTAATTTTGGCGAATTTTTAAAATATTAACAATTTTTTTTATTTTAATCGACTTTTTAAATTTTGGCGATTATTAGTATATTTTTTTAAAATTTTTGTGATTTTTTAAATTTTGCAATTTTTTTTCTTTGTTGTCATTACAGGTTATAAAAACTGGAAATTGTGTGTGCACAAATTTCATTTTCTATTAAACATTTAATACATATTATTAAACTTTTAATTGAAAGTAGTTTTGAAATCAAACAAAAGTTTAATTGACTATTTTGATGACAATAATTACTTCTGTGTTAGTGCGCCCAGTAGGCTTGTTGGTAGCGTGCTGGCTTATCAGTGCGGGGGTCGTGGGTTCGATTCCCACCAGATGCACTGGTCTGTTTTCGCTACAACGCGCCGAAGGCCATAGTAGGTAGTGCTCGGTTAGGGTGATAGTATATAATTTGTAATTATATGATTATTAATTAATAAAAAACAAAAAAAAATGATATTTCTGTGTTGTTACTTTAAAAGTTATGAAAATATTCGCGTTTATTGAAAATTGCGAACTTCGACGATAACAATTTATTTTGCTTAACTTTAAGTTGTACAACAAATAAAGAAGACAGATCTTGAAATATTTAAATATAACGGTAAATTTATTCCAGCGATATAAACTTCGGTTTACGAAAATATGGCAAATGAATTGATTTTTGTTTGCAGAAGAAAAATAAAGCTTCAAGTGATAATTGTAGCTAAAGTCAGCATTTGCGGGTTAATATTCATAAAGTTATATTTAAGAATTTTTATATGTTTAAACCAATTAAATTTTAAATTTACTAAAGCGATACAAATTTCGTAAAACAAAAAGTTAAAACTTTATAAAATTGAACCTGATAATTTTTTTTAATAGGTTAAAAAATGTTTTAAAGATTAATTTGAAAATTTGCTTGAACGGCGATATAAATATCGCAAAACGAAAAGTAGTGTACGATATTTTGCGTACAATATTTGTAAACTTATATCTATCAAAATTTATTTCGAACATGTTTTTCTTGACATAAATATTAAAAGTTTTCTTTCACAAAGAATTCCTTTTCCTTCTGATCCTCCCTAAAGGATTAAGAATCAAAAAAGTCCCTCTATTAGTTACAATCTAAATATATGATGGCACTCATACACACACACATAATAATGCACGGTTGGTCGTTCGTCTGTATAATAACATTTCATTGTTTCAGTTATATTAGTTTACGCGCGGCTAAAGCGGGGATTTGCTGCTGCCAAAATACTGATAGTTTTTGCTTTTTGGTTGTAGTTTTCTGTATATGTTGTTGCTATTTATTTATTTGGTTAAATGTCTGGTAGTGTTGCCATTCTCCCCAAAACAACATAGTGCTGTAAGCATTATGGAGATAGCGGGAGCTCGGCAGCAAGTGAGAGTGACAGCATTGCGGTTGTGGTATTTGGGAGTATTTTTGTTGCTGTTGGTGTTAGGATACGTTTGTAATAAATGAAATAAAAAAAAGATTTTATAACATCATATTGCATATTGTTTTTGTTTTGTTTGCCATTTAACTATATTTTATATAATATTCTCTATATTTTGTTTAAGGCCATATAGACAGTTTTGAGTTTTTTTTTTATATTTCAAAATTTGTTGTATTTGTTAAACCCAAAAAACCATATCATACCACAATGGCATATTTTGTAATTTGGGCAATGTGTTGTTTGTATTTCTACAATGTGCCAAAAACTTTGAATTGTATTGAAATTGTAGTTTGTGTTATGAAATAGTTTGTAATGTACCAATGTACCAATGTACTACTACCAAGTAGTAGTAACAGCAGCAAAAATTACAACAAAAATTATATTTTAGTAATACTACAGTATGATGCTTCTTTATTTTGTTAGGGTACACTGAGAAAATGTTGATGTAAAAGGATCAAAGGATATTTGGAAATTTTGCATTAAAGAGCTCATAAATTTACTTAAAATTTATTAAAGCCATGCAAATTTCATAAATTTACTTAAAATTTTTTAAAGCCATGCAAATTTTGTTCAACGAAAAATTAACAAAATAGACACCTTAACTCAGGGCTATATATTTTTTTTTTTTTTTTTTTTTTTTTTTTTTTTTTTTTTATTTCCCATTTTTATTACACCTGTCAACAAAATGACAATAAGCAATAGACTTTACAGAGGTGGGTTGTTAATTATCTTAAATCAGTACCTAAGATAACTTAAATCGAATGTAAGAATGATAAGTGATATATACAAAATTTATTTTACACTGCATTTTGACTCTCCTAGTAACGCTCAACTAGTTCTGAAGGTGCATACCGCTTAAGTCTTCTTGGTGCCAGGATTTCGTTTGCCGGCAACTGTCTGAGTTCCATGTTGGAATGTTGTGTTAAACGAGTAGTATGTTTGAAGCTGCTAATACGTATAACTTCTTTTACTGTTTTGACGTTTAGATCCCGATGTATGTCCTCATCTCTAATATACCATTCCGCATTGACAATAGTTCGCAATATTTTAGATTGAATTCGTTGGATAACTTTTAAGTTAGTTGTGCTAGCAGTACCCCAAATTTCTACGCCGTACTTCCATATTGGCGCTATAATTGTGTTGTATATGAGCAGTTTATTTTGAGTTGTTAGTTTAGATTCTCTCCCTAGCAGCCAAAATAGTTGTCTAAACCTGTTGTTTAATTCCTTTTTCTTTTGAGTGATGTGGTCTTTCCATAAAAGTTTGGAGTCAATTATCATGCCAAGATATTTCGCCTTTGTATCAAAAATAATTGGTAAACTATTTATTTGAATTGGTTGAAAATTTGTTATCTTTCTATTAGTGTAAATTACTTGAACTGTTTTTTCACTGTTAACTTGTATTCCCCAACTACTGAACCAATTCAGCGTATTATTGAGCAGTTGTTGTAGGTTTTGCATAGCCCATTTGATGTTTTCGTGTGATGAAAGTAAAACAGTGTCATCAGCAAATGTTGCTATCATATTGTTATTTGATGTAGGAGTTGGGATATCTGATGTAAACAGGAGGTATAGCATTGGTCCGAGGACACTACCTTGAGGTACTCCAGCTTTCATAGAAAGTATTTTTGAACATTCGTCTTTATATTTAACATAGAATCTTCGGTTTTGTAGATAACTTTGTAATATTAGAAAGAAATCTTTAGGTAATTGGTTTTTTAGCTTATAAAGAAGACCTTTGTGCCATATACTATCAAACGCGTTTGCAACATCCAGATATGTTGCAACACAAAAGTTTTTTTTTGTCAATATCAGACGATATTTTATTTGTTACTCGATGAATTTGTTGTATCGTAGAGTGCTTTCGCCTAAAACCAAATTGGTGTTTAGGGATGAGTTGCCTTTCTAAAAGAATAGGTTCAATACGTTGAAAGAGGAGTTTTTCGAAGAGCTTTGACATATAAGGCATATAAAATTATATATGAAATCATGATAATTAATATATAGCATGTATAGTATATATTAACTACATCTACGGTTATATTAATTGATATATATTAAGATAATGATATGTATGAGACCATATCAAAAATTGTCGACAAACCAAATACAAGATAAATTTATATATGATCATATGTGCCATCACATATTAAGCTATATAAAACTACATGTTTTTATACAATGTTATATTAAATAACAGTTTGATTGTATATGAACGTTTTCACTCGGGTTGTTAAAAATTCTACTAAAATGCTTAATCTTTTTGTATAAGACACAATTTAGCACAAAATACAAAATTAAGACAAAATCTTAACCAATTCAGAAGCAACACTCTAATGTTTTAGCTTTTGTACTATATTTCTGCTAGAGGGAGCAGTAAAGCGCCAAAATCAGCACAGAAAATTATTTTTAAGCCGCTTCGGTTTAAGTTCGGTAGTCAAAGGGTTAAAATTTGTTCAAGCGAAAAAATACGCTGACCGAAAAATTAAACTCATGCTTTTAAAAGTAAAGCTTATTTAAAATAAAAATATTTTTAAGCGAAATTCTCTTACGAAAAATTCAATACAAACATCTCTTGTTATCCAACTAATGAATGTGAATAAAGCGCATCATAATGTGATAATTACTTGTGAAAAAGAGGTAACAATAGGATTAAATAGAGGAAGCATTCCAGTTGAACAATAAATTGTTCTTAGGTATTAGTTAGCTCTGCCTCTTCTGATTGAAAAAATACATTGTGAATGCTTTGATTGACAAAACTCCACTTAGCCACACTCATCGTTGTGTCGACCGTGGCTCAACTTGCTGAGAGGTGATGTTAAGAGTCATAGCCTGTTGTATGGCTGTGGGTTTGAAACTCACTTCGACACAAAGAAAAAAGTCTTTCATATAGAGCAATTTAACAATATAAAATACTTTGTTCCATAAAATTAACCACTGACGAGTCCTTGGACTGCACGAAACTGTGGCATTCTGGCATATTCATTGTGTGTCTGTTACATTTTTCAATAAAAATGTTTTCTTCTTCTTTTTCTTGTAAAAAAAAATCTTCGGTAATTAATTGTAATAAAATTAATCACGATTGTCATTATATGACTGTTACAAACACTTTACCCCAAAATATTTTCATTGTGAAAATATTTTGACTTTCGAAATTTAGGAAAAAAATTTTTAGTGTAAATTGTAGTTTTTAGAAATTTCAGTTATATCTCTCTAAATTGCATAGTTTGTAATCTTTTTGTGCCGATTTTCTCAATTTTCATTTGTGAAAATATTTTGACTTTTGAAATTTAGGAAAATTTTTGTTAGTGTAAACTATAGTTTTTAGAAATTTCAGTTATTTTCTCTCTCTAAATTGCATAGTTTGTAACTCTTATGCTCTTTTTGTGTCGATTTTCTCTCTTCTAATAAAATTATAAATATTTTTTTTGTTTTTTTTTTTTCGTTTATATAAATACTTAAAGTTTGTTATATCGTTGGCTTAGAGTGCAAACGTGACAAGTCCACTTTTTATGGAAATTGAGATTTTCATGCAGTAAGATAACCTAACTCAAAGCACATAATTTCAAAAAAAAGTTATCACAATGTCGGTTTTACTTTTTTTTTGTAGAAAAAACAAAAAAACGAGTTAAGTCCAGTTGAAAATAATACATTGTGCGTTCCAATCAACGCTTTAAATAGAAAATAATGCGTTTTTAAATTTCTAGTCTACTGGAAAACGCCTAACTAAAATTTAACTCAAAGGTATATAAAGCTAGTTGAAAATTATGTTAAACGTCTATTTAAAATATTTAAATAACTTACAGAAAATTTTAGTTAAACGATTTCACTAAAAATTAAATTTTTAACTAATGTTTAACTAATTTTTGTTGATACCAAAATTGTGCTGATAAATACATTCATAGCACGGAGCACAAATAAAAAGACGAGATGGATGTCGAAGCTTGTCTTGAAGAAGTAGAAAAAAATAAAAGATATCAATAAATACAACCATTGTAAGACTAACAAAAACTGCAACCACGGCTAATGTTGTTCATTTCGTTTGTATGCTACACCCATAGAAAAAACTTATAAGAAAAATGTGTAAAACCGTTAGTAATACAACTTTACAAGTTTTAAACTAATTTTTTGTTCAAATTGAGATATTAGTTTAAAATTTTGCTATTTTGACTTGATGAAATACTAAATTCTTAATAAATTACTAAATTTTTCTTCTTCTGAATTTACTAGTCTAAAAATATTATTTTGGTAATCAAAACCAGCAGAGGTCGTTCTAATGTGCTGTTTGCGTTTTAGTATTTGTGTATTTTTTTTTTGATATTGGGCCAGTAAAAAACAGACAAGTGAAGTGAAGACGTCGTATTATAAACATTTATGTCAATGGTTTTATTATAAACTACACTCAAAAAAAGTCTGTAAAGTCAGACACATTTTTACTGGGAAGATTCTTACAGAAAAATTGTTAATATCAGCAAAATTATTGCTAAATTTTCTATTTTTTTTGCTGTTATTAGCAATTTTTCTGCTAGGATCCTGCCAGCAAACATGTTATTGAATTTACAAACTTTTTTTGAGTATAATAAAAAATAAAACTATAAAAAATATTCAAGACTTTTTTAAAAAAAGCAAAAAAGCGACAACTTTTTTTCTGATTGAAGGACTATAAAAAGTGGTTTTTGTTTATAGTGTTTACAAATATTTAATGAAATAATTTAAAAAATAATAATAAAAAATAAATTCAAAAATGATTTACCTCACGATTGATTCGTTTTTAATTATTTTACCTTTAAAATATTACAAAGATATATAAAATGTGGCCCACCTTCGGTGTTCCCATAGCACTTAACCCCACCGAAGTAAAATAATGAATCAGGGCTATGAAACAAAAAAGCTTCAATAAATTCGCCAACTCTACATCAGGTGGCGAGTAACAACTGTTCTAAGACTTATAATCTCGCGCAATTACAGTGCTGCCATGTTTAAAGCCTTTCATATTTCACCACCTGTCATCTCTCCACTATCCCCTTTCCAAAGAAAGCAACACATTAATTAATAGGAACAACTTCCTGATTGTTGCTTCTCTTAAAAAAAAAAAAAAAAAAAAAATAGGTAATTTTTGTAAACAACTATGAAATAAGACTGTGTTAGGTTATTATTTATTTTAAAACATTAAAAATTACAAAAAAAAAAATCAAAATCTTTTAACAATAAAAATGCATTAAAAACATGTGAAAAGAAATTGTGCTAAGTCCACATTAAATGGACAAAATCATAAAGAGAAAATGTGCTAAGTCACTAAATAGCCTATAAGTCCGCAACAGCTTTTCATTGAAATAGTACGATTACTGATATTGAAAGAGGACAAACAAAATAATAAAACGTGCGTTCACAGATATAAAAAATATTTACAATGAAAAAAGTTAGGAAGATTTTTGTCCCTGCCGAAAAATTTAAAAAAATAAACTTAGCACGTTTGCACACTAAGCCAACGATATGGTTTGATAATAATATAGAAAATAGTTAGAGTCTCCACATACATTGTGTTTAGAGATGGTGAATCGTTGTGTTGTGTGATGATGATGATGATATTTATTTAAAATTTTTAAGTTTTATTTTATTTTTTTTTATTTTTGGCTGGCCATATATAAAAGCAGCATAATATAACAAAATACTTGTTGTAGTTTAATAGGTTAGATTTGAAAAACAAAAAGTCGTTCAATAGATTTGGATAGAAAGGAGTAAGGAGGGTTGGAAAAACAGGCTGGCAGGCAGGAAGGCTGACAGGAAAAGCAGGCTGTAGTTTGTTTGGGAGTTTGGTTAACAAATAAATATATTCACAAAGTTATTAAATAACTAAAAAAGGGTAAAAGGGACGTTCAAATCTAAAATTTCACATTAACAACATTTGTTTGTTGTACTATACATACATATAAATGTAGAAACAAAAAACAAAAAAAAAAAAAGAAATTATACGACCATATACTATTTGTATATGTGGGTGAGTTATTTGTTGGCTCACAAAACTAAAAACTATATGCGGTTATTTTATAGTCTGTAGTGTAAGAGCAAGTGAGTGTGTGTGTGTTTAAGTGTGATGTCCTGTAATAGAGTTTGTTTGTGTATAAATACATAAGAATAACGAGAGGCTGTTTTGTATGATGGTAAAACTCTGTTATTTTTGCTTATTTTATCCAATTTTAAAATGTTAAAAGAAGGGGTGTAAAAATAATACTTATTTTGTGTAAAAAGATATTACACATACATCATGTTGTGTATTGTATTAACTCAAACTCATTGTATTTAATTTATATACTTTTGTATATAAATTCTTTATTTTTTGTTGTGTAGAAAAATCATAAATACAATAAATCAATAATACTTGCATATTGACCCATTCCATATAAAACCATTGAAAAATAACAAATTTTCGTCCTCTACCCCCTTGAATATTAACCAAACTTGGTGTGGACTGTAAGTGTCATATAAATATGTAATCATACAAGTTTTGGGCTTGTTAGCTCTAACGGATGTGGAAATATCGCGCTTTAAAATATGATGAAAAAATCATAAATTTAACAAAAGTAGTCGTACTTATCCATATCTTTTTAACGGTTAAAGCTACGTGATTCATTGATACACTGATAATAATCTATGCTTAAAAATACAAATAAATGTCAAATAAACCAAAAAAAATTTAAAATAAACGAAAATTGCAATTGTCTGAAAAAGACGTTCAAATTCAAACTCAAACAAAAATCAAACTTTGCTCTCTGGCAATTCTTCCCTAACTACGTAAGCGCCATCTATCGAATATACAAAGAATATATCATAGATATGGCATCACTTACAACATATGGGAAAACAGTGGACATTAGAGTGAGGTAAGTTTCTAAAAATAGAACTGTTGTGTTGTTGGAGTTGTACATAGATTATGTATGCAAGAACAAAAACACCGTGTATTGAATAAAACTAGTTTTAATCACAACAAAACTCGACCTGACGATAGATCAGTGGGCTAAAGCGCTCTGTCTAACGTGTAGTGCGAGTGCATGTGGCATTAGAAATCAGTTTATCTATACCACGGTCAGTGATTGCACAGAAAAATTTTCATATAGACGCAATCGAACAAATAAAAACATAAAAAATATTACATTATTCAAAAAAACAGGGTCACTGACGAAGGTGAAACTGCGCAGTCTGATTCAGAAAAATTTAAAATTTACAATGCAGTTATGATTTTTAGAAAATACACTCATTCTTCTCTACCACGCCTTTCACAACGTATTTTTAGCATGGATTATTATGAGTGTACCATATTTTAAAGACACTGTTGTCGTGCTTAAAATAAAATAAGCAAAAAAGTAATTTTTTGAAGGTAAAATGCATTTTTGTCAAAATCCGCGGTTTAACACGCTGTATTTCAAAACACGGTTATTTTTTTAATTTTCAAAAACTATATGTTAATTATAATTTATTCCACTATGCCATTGCCAAATTAATATGTGGATCTCTTATGGGATTCAAAGTTTTGGATAAAAACTAAAAAAGGAAAACAATATTTACATAAAAAAAAATAACGCAGTTAAACTCAAAAAATGCATCGGACATGCGACTTATCAATATTGATAGATTTTAGGACGTATATCACGAATGTAAACACCAAATTTTAATATTATCTCCGGTTTTTGAAATATTCACGAATTTTACTTTTACCAAAAATTAAGTTTTTTCTTTAAAATTTCTTATTAATTCATATTCCTAAATAAACTTTGAATAACTTGTAATAAGGTTTTAAAGTATGGACTTTGAGCATTTAAACCCATATTAAATAATTGCTATTGGGCGAATTATGTAGGATATTCGTGCAATTATATAATTATATATATTATTATATTATTTTTTGTAGAATATTATAAAAATCCTTAATTAAAATGTCATAATTTTAGCACATTATATTAATTTATATTTCGCTTAATTCATTTCTTAAAAAAAATCCAGAAGTTGTATGTCTACATTTTCAGAAAATTCAATCTAAAATACAACTTTCATAACTTTTTTCTGAAAATTAATTTTGCATGTGTTTACTATGGAGAAAATTTACAAAGTAAATTTTTAACATGCATTTAAAACCCATTATTTAATAGAAAACTAGCTTCTGGTATAGATTTAAAAACATGTCTTGGGCATACTAGAATTGAGTTATTGATACCTCATTTTAAAGGTACTTAAATCGTCGTTTTACTGATATGGTACAATTTTGTTTTAAATCCGTAGTTCAAGACGCTGTTTTTCAAAAAATGATTTTCAAAAATTTTCAAAAAGTACATACAGAAAAAAATTTAGCCATTTGCTAACTGAAATTTGATTCCTACTACTCAAATTCGGTTATTACGAACTTCAGTGGTTTGGTACAACTGAACATTAGCTTTCACAACAAAGTTAGGTTATTTCAACTAAATTTTAGTCGGAACACCCAAAATATAAGAAATCTAAAGTAAATAACGTTGTACTAACTAAATTTTTAAGTTGTTACCATTAAAATACACATTTCAATTCGGTTGTCACTTTATGTCTCTGTATTTCTATGTTAATTATAGATTATTCTTCTACACTGTTACCAAATCCCTATGTGGTACTCCTGCATGTTTCTAAGTTATCGGCTCTTAAATTTAATATTTTCATATTTTTATTCATAATTCAGGATACCGTAAGAGCTCCACATAGGGATTTGGATACAGCATGGGGAAGTAATTTATAACACTGTGCAACAAATGAAGACTTTTGGAAAAATGCACGGACTCGACAGTATAGGTTCGATTGTAATACCAAAGGTTAGTAAAACCCTATACTCGGTTTGGCTAGTTTGACTAAAAATTTTTTTTATGGACCTCAAAAGATTTTGAAAATCAGTGCACCACTCAAAAAAGGTGTCCTCAGTTTTTGGCCTACAGCTAATTCAGACTTGATGATATTGCTTAACTATATTTGGCAATAATGTAGTGATCAAATTTTATGAACGTTTTATGTGCAAAAAATCATTTTTTCCTGGACTTTTTTGAAAAAATATAGGAAAAAATTATTTTTTTTTTTTGCTTTTTTCAGCATAACTTACAGGGACTCATAGTTTTTCACTAACAATATATGACAAAATTGTAGCCATTGTAAATCTGAACAACTTTTATGAACATATCAATACAATCTGAATGTTTCTAGGCATCCGAAATAGCATACAAAGACCATTTTGTACCTTATAAATAGTCGTTTTTGACTAGACTAAACTTTTATTGCATTTTTGTTTACTTTCTTCCATAACAAAAAAGTAAACAAAAATTCTATATCAAGTTTGGTTGAAATCATAAGGGGTGGAGAAAATCGAGTGGTTGATTTTATATGTTTTCAGTCTTTTGTATATTGCTGTCATTTAATTAGATTTAAGTATGAAGAATAAATAAAAATATATTTAAAGTGTATGTTTAAATAACAAACTTAGCTTGAAAATATAATATAGTTACAATATTATATTGAAATAATAAACCATCTAATATTCAATACTGATTTTACCGATTTATTTATTCAGAAAAAATAATATACTAAATTTTCAGTTACCAAGAGATAAAAAAAATTTAGTTAAAGTTAAAAAGAAATTAGGCAAAACTGCACTTTATGGGGAGTTCCATAAAAAATAATATGAGCCCCTCTGGAATTAAAATATAATTTTTTTTTTATCTTCGGTTTTGGGAGCCAGTTTTTTTTGGCCCTTAGGGCCAGGCATACGTTAAAACATATAAGTGTGGGTGTACTTAAAAGAAAGGAAATTTCTTCAAGATTTCAAAAATTATAGCCTGAAAATACTTATTTTATATAAAAATCCAAGAATTTCGAGCTTTTTTATTATTAAATATTATTATATTTTTTTTTTGTAAATTTATTCAATAATATTGATTTTTCGATATCAAAACTGAAACCAACTACACTCAGAATATTATGTAGTTTACTGTTTGTAGTTTAATAAAAAAGCTTCAAGTTGAGTTAAAAATAAAGGAAAATGCATTTTTTTTTCAAATATATATTTTTGTATACATTTGTTCAGAATAATTTACTACCATTAACCGATTTTTTTAGTTTCATTTAATATTTTCATTTATTTAAAGTTTCATACGGAATATTGCCGTTTATTTGTTTCCGTTACAGTTATTATAAATTTAATTATTTTTTTCAAATAAAACTAATTTAAAAATTCGAGTTTGTTGAAAATTATTTCAATTGAAATTACAAGAAATTGAAAAATTTTACACATGTGGTGTGTGTGTATACATTTTGTAGAAAAAAAAAACACAAACAAACACTACAAACTGAAATAATTTTAAATAACTAATATAAATTTTATTTTTACTGGTCTGTTGTTAAAATTTTAACATTTATTTTTAACTTACTTTTCGTTTGTTCTTATGGATTTGTTAGTTATTTAAACAACATTTAAAAATAAATAACAAGCAACATTTGATTTAAATGTAAAGTAAGTAGACCGGGTTTGAAGTGATTTATCATTTATGTTTAATTACATTTTCAGCTAATTTAAACTAAAAAATATTTTGAGTGTATAAATCTTTTTTAAGCCCGCTATTCTATTTCGTTGGAAACCTTGGTTACAGGAAAATATTGCAAACATTTAGAAATATAGCCCAATTCATGTATGCGACATCTTTGTTGATATTAGTGCATTATATAAAAGCAATATTTGTAGCATATATTTTTTCTGATTTTTCAAAAAAAATAACAGTTATTTTTGTTGTCTGATTTTTAATAATTTTTTTTTCTATTAGAGTAACAACTTAAGTATTAAGAAGTTATACTATAAGTTTTTTTCTTCTTAAGTTCAATAAGTAACAAAGTCAAAATATAAGTTTCCTTTCAATTTACACAGAAATTCTAATAATTTGACACTTGTCATTTAATTTACCAACAAACTGTTTGTTATGTTTATTGGCATTTAATCAATATCTCTGTATTTAATTTTTTTTTTATCAACTTTATCTTATAACACTAATGTACAATTATCTATATTATTCAGATGGTCTATAATAAAATATTATGCCATACCATGTGTAAATGTATGCCTGCCACAATAGATCTATTAAACACCCGCACTTACGAATTGATATTAGTGTGAATACATACGCATTTATCATTTATGCACACACACATACATCAATACAAGTTTATAAAGACCTTTACAATGAAAAATTGGTTCTTTACGCGTATTCCACAAATTTGTTGTTGTTCATTGTTGAGGAAATATTTGCAATAAATTTAGTTTATATGGATTTTTTTTGCTATACACTTTCGACGGGTGTTGGCAGGACGACGCATACGTCACACACATTTTCTAAAAACCAAAGCTAACATGTGTGTATGTGTGTATGTGAGTATGTTTAAATTGTATGTGTACATTTAGTACAAATATATTTTTTATACAAATGTAGAGTATAATGTATTCCTAAACAATACGATATTTATGTGTGTGGATGTGTGTATTTGGTATTATAGATGAAACATTTAAAAGGACCATCATGACATGACCCATCATCATAATCATACTACTATTTATTTCACTACACTCAATATCATCACTACTACTACTACTACGAACTAACACCCCTTTTAACCTTAATGTCATTCTATAGTCAAATACATATTTGAGTTAGTGTTTGTAAGTGTGTGTGTGGGTTTGTAAGTAAAAGCACTAGAAAAGCTGTCATTGCCTAAATTATATGCGAAATGTGCGTGAATAAGTATTGAACATATACATATAAATATAATAAATAAACGTAAAAGCTAAAAACATTCAATACTCTACTTACACAACTCCCTTCTCTCCTTAGCTTGCCAACGCACAGTGGGGTATTTCAAAAAAATAATGTTAATAAATAAAGAATTTCTAAACTTCTAATCCGATCGGTATGAATAAAAAATGTGTTAAAAATTACGTTACAGAAAAAACTGATAAAATTAGCAGATGTTTTTTACTAAATATTAGTAAGATAAGAATATGAAAAATAAATCTGTTGAATCTACTAATTTTTAGTTATGTTTGAGCTAAATTTTAGTTAATTGAAAGTAACAAATTATTCTGCTAAAATCTAAAATATTACTAGCCGGGTAAAAATTATATCTCATTTGATAAGTTTCCATATAGAAACACATATAAATTTATCCGAAAAATTATACAATTTTATCAAAGATTTGTCCATATCCGATATATTAAGTAATATCTAATTGGATATAAATAGATCTGAGTTTATATAATTTTAGCCGATAGTATGTATGCTTTTTGTGATTTGAAGTTATGCTTATTTAAGTTCAAAATTCAAATTTCTGGAAATAAACAATTTTAAAAATGTTTAAAAATTAACAAGAAAAATTTAGTGTTTTAAAAATATATAATTAAATGGTTTTGTCTTATAAAATGTAATATTTTTTTTATTTGAATTTATATAAAAGAAATCACATGAAAATGAGTTCGTTATAAAATTAATATGAATATATAGTGAAGCCATATGCAATAAAGTCGTAACTTGCAGATAAATCAATTAGATATTGATCTTTACCAAAATGTATATGGTATTATATAAAAAGTCATATATAATTGAAGAAGACTTAGCATGGGATCATATATAATCATATCGATCACAACATTTGGAGACATATCAAGAACCAGAAAAAAAAAATTCTCAATAAAAATATTCAGATGTATTTTTATATAGTAATATAAGCTGTAATGTGACTCCATTCAAAGTTAGATTCGACTTAATCATATTATATATATGACTAGACGAAAAATAATCATGTGAAATGAAAAAATTTTTTTTATGCAAATAAAAATCTGCTCTTCTGAAGTCAGCAATCTATTTTTGGCAATATTTCTTTTAATTTAGCAAAATATTCCGCTTTGATTCTACTAAATGTGAGATTAATTTAGCAAATATATTGTTGATTTTACTGTTCTTGTTTGCTGTTTTAAGTTAGAAAAACCTGTTTTTGATAATATTAGTAGAACAAATTGCTATTTTCAATTAACCAAAATTTAACTCGAATATAACTAAAATTTTGTTAAGTTAACAGTTTTATTTTTGCTGTTCTTATTTTATTAATATTTAGCAAAAAATCAGCTTTTTTATCAGGTTTTTCTTTAACGTCACTTTTAACAAATTTTTTGTATCTTTTTCCGATATTCTTACAGGTTTATTTCTATCAGAAGTGTTATTCATTTGAAATATTGTGATTGGCTCACCCTGTTTTAGTACAGACTGTACTTACAGGTTATCAAAGTTAAATACCTCATGCATAAAAAATCGTTTATGGCGTGTGATTTTTGTAAATGTGGACCGATTTCTAAAATTTTTGACCTGGTTTTTTTGCCATACCATTTTTGGGTTATCTTCCAAAAAAACTTTATTGTGTAATAGGCTTAAAAAACAGAAAAATTTATGTCAAATTATCTTGAACTATTTAGTAGTGAAAAATTCTTAAAGTTAAAATTTTTAAAAAATTATGAAAAATTTGAATTTTCGTCCTACCAAGTATATTTGTTTCTTTACCATTTTATTGGAACTTAGTTAAAAAACCAATACATCTTTTAATGTTTTCTGAAAAATTAACGTAATTTCTTTATTTTATGAACATGAGCCCAACTTCAGGCATGGGCCGAAAATGAGAAACTTTTGACAACATGACTTTTAGAGTGCGTTAAAAAAATTTCACGCTTAATACAGAACCTGTTTAGATTTGGGCTTATAAAACATAGTGTCAGGACAGAAGATATTGTGAAATATTACAAACTTTGAAAACAAAATTTTTTTACTCTAAAAAAGCTATATTCTAGTTACTTTTTATATTGATGTTAATTTTTTTAAATTATGTATATTTTGGACTTTAATGTTTGTAAACTATCATTTACAGGTGTTAAGATATTAAAAACTGAATTTTAACAAAAAAGCTGTTTTTTTTTTGTTTTTATTGGTTTTATTTCGCGAAATTATTTAAAATTTTGTTTTAAATTTTTAACTTTTTATTATTTTTTTAAAAGAAGCATATTTTCTTATCTATCGGTATGAAATATTTTTATGAGCTACTTCAATAATTTTCGACACCTGTTGCTACTAACGTTAAATGCCTCTTATTTCCCAAGGTTTTATGAAGATAGAGCAACGATGATCAATGTGAGGTTGACCATAATTCAAACCTATGACAGGCAAAATGTAACGTTGAAACGTCTTCACCAAAATAATAGATGTTCATTTACAAATCGAAAACTGAAAAAAGTAATTGAAACTTACAAGAATATTTTTCGTTTATTTGATTTTTAGCTCATAGTTTTTAACTAATACAAAATGGAGTCAGTAGACATATTCGCAGGGAAGTAAATATATTCGCTCAAAAAGGGATTTCCATATCGCCGCTTGGTGAAAGTTATATGGCGATTAACAAGTGAAACATAAAATTTTCGATTTTTAAACTTCCACAGTTTTTTCTATATGGGTTTTGCTCCGTTTAATGGAATTGAGTTTTGAGAACAGTACTTGAAAAATGGTGTAATTTTATATAGTTTGAGTCATACGAACATCGCAAACTTATAAGGAATTGGCGTACATTTTTTGAAAATGTATGTTTTTACAAAAATTTGACGATCTTTTTTAAAAAATGTAGAAATTTAATTATTTTTTTATGCATTTTTTTCATAAAACACATGGCTTGAGAACATAGCTTACAGATTTGACAATATATAGTAATTTTGAGGTTTTTTTTTGTCACAAATTTGCCAAATGTCGATTTGACGATTTTTGGTAACATAATGACGGTTTTTTTTTATTAAAAAGACATAAGAAAATTATGCATTTTTATAAAACTTTTCCCGACTTTTGTGGAATAAGTTGTGGCCCACTAAATAAACATTTGTCGTTTAGAACTTTAAAGAAATTAATAACTCATAAATATGATAAGAAAACATTTTCCTATTAAAATGCCTTTTCCTGTATTTTTCTTCATAAATTTAATATAATAATAATAATTAAAAAAAAATTTTTTTCTAAAAAATTATCACTAATTGTGACATATATAATTAATTTTGTAGGGTTCATATTTTTTACCAAAAAAAACTGTATTTAATTTTTATTTTCGGGAGTAGTTTAAAAGTTGTAATTATCAGCGCTCCGAAATTGCAGACTTTGTTAGTTAATTAGTGAGTTAATTTGTTAGTTGTTCATTTATTTATTTTTCAAAATATTTTTATATTTATAACTTTAATATAAATATTTTTAAATTTTAACAAAAGATATGATTTTTCAATACTCAGAGAGACGTATAAGCAACTCGTTCCTTCAGACTAAAAAGAAAAAGTATTATGGCAAAACTAAACTCACGATTTTTGTGACGATTTTTTTTAAATGGATTTGATGATTTAAAAAAAAATATAGATTTAGTAGAGTGCATCACTACGGATTAAATTATTAAATGGTGCGCCCCGGTAGGCTAGTTGGTAGCGTGCTGGCTTATCAGTTCGAGGGTCGTGGGTTCGATTCCCACCACAGGCACTGGTCTGATTTCGCTACAACGCGCCGAAGGCCATAGGAGCTAGTACTCGGTTAGGGTAATAGTATATAATTATTAATTAATAAAAAAAAAAAAAATATTAAAGTGCAAACAAGTGACATTTTTTTAATTTCTTGTAGGTACATCGGTAGTTTATTCCAAACACATTTCGCTTTCTGAAAACTAAAGTGCTGTAGCCGTCCCGCCTGAACGTACATTAAATAAAAATACTTAAATCGAAAGGCATCAACAAATTTTAAAGAGTTTAAAGTTTATGGAGCAGACAAACTTTTCATATCCTTGATATAAAATTTTTAATTTTGAGAATTTAAAAGTATTTAATATAATTTCCTGCAAACAAGTAACCCTATACCCAATTAATATCAGAAACAGGCAAAAAAAAATTGGGTTTTCCAAATCAATAGTGGTTTTCTTTTTAAGTGTAATGAAATTGCGAACTTGAATAGTTTAATAATATTTAATTAAATAATACTAAATGTTAGCAAAACTTTTGCTGAATTTACCAATTTTTTGCTAAAAATTAGATTTTGCTGACATTAGCAACTTGAAAAAAATCGGAAAATTCCGAATTTTTAAAACTTTTTTTTTAATTCTTATATCGTAACAAATTTTAATGAATTCTGGCACGATGAACACGATATTTTTTTAAAATCATACTAATGGTTTTCGAGATATTGCGACTTACAATTTTTGCTAAAAATGGCGTTTTTAAATTTTTATACAATATTTTTTTAAATAACTCCGATTTTCATTATATATTAGACGAGTTCTTGTTGGTACAAGAACTCGTCCAACTAGGTCCAACGATTTTGTGGTGTAAATTACAGACAAATTGCATAATGCTAACCCGTTGCGAACAGTTTTGACGACCTGTAAGTACACCCTGTACTAAAACAGTATGACCCAATCTCAATATTTCATAAGATTAACGCTTTTTTTTACAATTTCAAATTTGATTCATACCGATCGGATGAGTAGTTTAGAAATTCTATATTTATTTCTATTCTTTTTTAAAATTTCCCACTGTGCAACGACCATCAACCATCTCAACCTCTCAAACATTCCACCAAATGTTGTCGTGTGTATTATAAATATATTGAACCCAGCCTTTTTTATTACTTTATCAATTGTATAACAATATGTAACCATTATTCTATACAATAATATAGAATTATATATATTTTTCTCTTTTGCTTTTGTTTTTATTGATGAAATATCCTTCAATTATTATAAATATTTTTCGGTTCAATATTATTTTGATATATCATTAAAGTGTAAAACATACTAGTGATAATATTATTTATTGTCTGAAAACAGGACAGCCGTCGAAGGGGGGTAGAAGATTTGTTAGGATTTTGTATATTTATGTATATTTGGGGAGAGTCGTATGCAAAACGAGGTGTGCCATTATTTCAAATAAAGTTTGATTATTTATTGCGTTTTTAGTTATAGATTTGTCTATATAGATATAGTTGAAATTAAAAATAATTGGATTTTTTGTTTTCAGTTCGTTGTTGTTTAGAATAGACCATCAAACGAGGAGTTTTGTGTATATTTGCACTTTTAAGTTTATGAAAAACTACATGTTTGTTATTAATTAACTAATTATGTTTTAATAATTACAAAAAAATATTAGGAAAAATAATAATAACACTGCGCTACAAAATTGACGCATAAAATTAAAAACAAGAGTACAGATATTTTATTTTAGCCACGCTGATTTTAAAGACTTACATAGTTTTTTTACGTATGGGCCAGATTTTTCGCAAATTTGCATTAATTTTTTGCATGTTTTAACGCAGTTTTTTACACATACTATTTTAAAAATTAAATATTCTACTCTGTTTTTTATGGTAATTACCTTCATTAACATTCGTGTTTCAAATTTGGTTAATAAGTGTGCAGCGTTAACAATTAAATCCACATTCTATGTCAGTTTTTACTATATTTTACTATTTTTTGCACAATTTATCATCACATTTTCCAATCGCTAAAAGCACAAATGCAAATTTGATCAATTATGTATTGTAAAAAACGAAAGTGCGGTTCATGGTAAAAACGCGAAATTTGCGTAACAATTATATGACAGCACAGCGAAAAAGAATGACCTATGAGTTCATCTTTTAGTATAATATGTAAATAGCTTGACCTACCAAAATTCAGCCAAAAAAGATAATATTTGCGAAGGTCACTTTAACAAACACTTTCATTACAGTGAATGTCTACAAAATATTTTCATATTTATGTTAAAAATGTTCACATATTTGTAAGAGTTTTGAAAAAAAATTTGAAATATTTTGCAGAGATTCACTGTAATGAAAGTGTTTGTTAAATTAACTTTTTGGCTTAATTTTGGTACACATATTTTTTTAAGCAATTTACATTCAGATCGATTGCCAAGTGGAATGATAAAATTAAAAATTTAGTAAAAATTGAGAAAACACGGATTTATTTCTTTAACATTTGAATGGCTTCGGTTATCTATCCCTGACTAGTGTTTTGAGTCGGTGATGACTCTGTTTTTTATGGTAAATACCTTCATTAACATTCGTGTTTCAAATTTGGTTAATAAGTGTGCAGCGTTAACAATTAAATCCACATTCTATGTCAGTTTTTACTATATTTTACTATTTTTGCACAATTTATCATCACATTTTCCAATCGTTAAAAGCACAAATGCAAATTTGACCAATTATGTATTGTAAAAAAACGAAAGTGCGGTTCATGGTAAAAACGCGAAATTTGCGTAACATTTATATGACAGCACAGCGAAAAAGAATGACCTATGAGTTCATCTTTTAGTATAATATGTAAATAGCTTGACCTACCAAAATTCAGCCAAAAAAGATAATATTTGCGAAGGTCATTTTAACAAACACTTTCATTACAGTGAATGTCTACAAAATATTTTCATATTTTATGTTAAAAATGTTCACATATTTGTAAGAGTTTTGAAAAAAAATTTGAAAATATTATGTAGAGATTCACTGTAATGAAAGTGTTTGTTAAATTAACTTTTTTGGCTTAATTTTGGTACACATATTTTTTAAGCAATTTACATTCAGATCGATTGCCAAGTGGAATGATAAAATTAAAAATTTAGTAAAAACTGAGAAAAACACGGATTTATTTCTTTCACATTTGAATGGCTTCGGTTATCTATCCCTGACTAGTGTTTTGAGTCGGTGATGACATATCAATGAATGGTAAATTCACACCATAAGGGCGCTGAAATTATCAATTATCCCTTTGAGAACTACCTCCTTAGTGGTTAGTTAATTTTTAATCTCTCATTTTTAGTCGTTGTAAAGATTCAGTTGAGTAAATTAATTTTTTTTTACCTTACAATATCTCCAGTTCATATTATTTGTAAATTGTCAGCCATTTTGCGAGGAAGAAAAAATACCAATAAAGGAAAGTAATTTATACTTTACTATTTTAAGAAAAAACCCCCAACAAATATCTCATTTGTTTTTATTTTTGTATTTTGCTAAATCTGATTGCGAAGTCGTTCCTACATGGAATACGCCCACACCCCTAAGCTCATACCGAAATATTTATACTTTTAATGCTACACATTTATGAACCAAATTGGATACCCGAATGTTAATGAAGTTCTTTTATTTATTAACCACAAAAATGTTTGATAAAATATTTGATTTTTTAAATTTTATTTAATAAAAACTGCATCAAAACATGCAAAACTTTAATTAAAATTTGCGAAAAATCTGGCCTATAAGTAAAAGAAACTGGCTACGCCATTAAAATCGTGGAAGAAATTGTTATGATCAATAGTTGGTATTGGTGTATTATTTTTCGAGTTGCTCAGTGTAATGATGATATTTGATATTCTACTCAAAAGTGTATTAAAAATTAACTACCCGGTTAAAAATTAACATATGTGCATACATTTATGAACATGTAAGAACGCACTCAAATCTTTCGAGGTCATACATGTCCATATGCCACCATATGGGATTCATATATGTATGCTCATCAGAGCTCATATGTAATCATGCATTTAAATATTACCTCAATTTTCATCAATGTACACATATTGCCATGTATGGAAATGTATGATTATATATGTAAATATTATCTTAATTTTCGTTAACGCGTACACATGAACATATATGAGCCCTCATATGAACATGTATGAATCATCTATGAACACATATGTGTAGGTACGTGCATCCATTAATGAACATGTATGCACTTATTTATGCTTATATATGAAGTGATTCGAGGTCACGCATGCCCATATAGCATTCATATGTGTTCATAAGAGTTCATAAGAGTTCATATGTGATCATATATCTAAATAAATAATCAATTATCGTTAATGTACACATTTGACCATATATGGAAATGTATAGACACGTTTGATTATATATGTAAATATTATATCAATTTTCTTTAATGCACACATATGAACATATATGATTTCTCATATGAATATATAAGAAATGGTTTATGAACACATATGAATCATGTATGTATGCATGTGGACACGGTGTTCATGTATGGATCCATATATTTCGATTTTTAACAGGGAAATTTCTGTTTTTATTGATTGTTTTTTTTTTTTATATTACATAGAAACATTGACTTTATTTTTTGAGTTAACAAAATGTTTGAATACAAAATTCTATTAAAATTTGACATATAGAAACAGAAGTAGTACCTACAATACGAATCATGTATGGATTCATGTGAACATTCATGAAGCATGTGTGTTCATGTGTGGATAAGTATACATTTAAGTCGATTTTTAACAGGGTAATTAAATTTAAATTTGGGAGAAGATTTTTGTAAAAAATTTTAAATTTATGTAATGAATTTTTTTGGATAAAGAAAAACTTTTTTCGGAAAGTTTGCATTTAATTGTTCAGATTATTGTAGCACTAGGTCTCAAAGTTATTTTTTAAAATTGTTTTCTACAAATATATGAACATTTTTAAAATAAAATTTGAAAATATTTTACAGACATTAACTGTTGTGAAAGTTTTTGTTAAACTAAATTTCGCAAATAAAAACTTTTTTTTGCAGAATTTTGGTTCACGTACTTTTTTAAGCTATTTACATATGAATACGAAACTCATAGGTCCATCCATCCGTTTTCGCTATGTTGTCATATTAATTTTTGTCACATTTCACGTTTTCCACTTCAACCGCACATTCTTTTTTATTTTTAGCCGAAATAACTGTTCAGATTTGTCCTTTTGCTTATGCACAAGCATTAGTAAAAACTTAAAAAACGCGGATTTATTTATTAATACTGCATATTTATTAAACAAAATTTGATACCCAAATGTTGCTGAAGGTATTATCAGTATTTGTCATAAAAATTTAGGTGAAAATATCGTATTTTGATGATTTTTTATATAAAAAACTTCTTTAAATCATGCAAGACTTTACTGCAATTTTAAGAAAAATCTAGCCGATTTGTGGAAAAAACTGGATACGCAATTTAAATGCGCAATTTAGAAATATTTACGATCAATGGTCGGTACTCTTGTTTTATTTTTCGAGTTGCGCAGTGTAATCATGCGTATAAAATTTAAAAGCATACAATTTTGCTATGTAAATTTCCTGTTTTTCATAGATTTTTGTAGGTAAATTTAAAAGTTATCCTTTAACCTATAATACTCAAATGAAAAGTCGTTTGGTTCACTTTTCTAGTGAAAAAATACAACAAATTTACGATAATTTTTAAAAAATTTATAGAATGAATCAAAAAACGCCGTTCTTAGTAATAATTGGTTGTCCGATTTCAAAATTTAATATTCCTGTTCAGCATGCCAAAATTAATAAAAAATTATGTGTCCCGACTCGCAAGACATTTTTTGATTAAAGCATTTTAAGAAAAATTTTTAAAAAAATGAAAAATATGGTCGCATTTTTTGACCTTTTATAAAAAATTCAGATTAAGGGAAAATTTTTAATCAAGATTATGAAAATGACCGAAACTTATGAATAATTAAAGACTTAGCTAAATTTTTTAAAATTAAATTATACAGTGAGAGAAATATATACATGATATATACATATAAGTTTTGCATTAAAGCAACTAAGTTTCGCAGGAATTCGTGCCTTAAAGGTTTTCATAAAATCATTTGAAAAACTTAATTTTATTTATTAAAAAGTTCACGAAAAGTGTGAAAGTGAAAAAGTTTCATTAAAAATAGTTTCATAAAACTTATAAAGCTTTTTCATAAAAAAGAAAAAAAAGAAATATTTCATTCAAACTCGTCCAAAAAATTCTCCTTTTGCAACATGTTAAGGTCTTGAAAAAAATTTAATCAACCAACTGTTTCTTTTCAAAGAAAATTTCAAGTTCTTAGAAGCTTTCATAAAGGAAAAACTTTAAATTTTAAAACTGACTACTGTTTCATATTGCTTACCTGAATATTTGTTTACCTAAAAGACTCAAGATTTTAAATTGATAAAGCTTCCGGATTTTAAACTCGTTCCTTTGTATTAATCTTAGATTATGAAATATTTGTACGAGTTTTCACATAAATACTTATAGTTTTCAAGATTGATGGAAACTCAGAATAGGAAAAAATAGCAAGTTCTGAAAACTGTATTCTAAATAGATCGAAATTTGAATTTTTTTTTATCGAAAAAAAAAACAAAATTTTCTGGAAATGTTAAAAATCAGTACAATCAGTAAAAATTTCAAGAAATCATTACAAATCAGTTCACTATTTTTTAATCAGTATACATGATTAAAAATCAGTGCATGTACTGATTACATCAGCCAAATTATATAAAAAATTCGAATTATGAAAGCTTAATTCAAAAAACTTCACAATTCAAATAAAAATGCAAGAAAACGGAGAGAAATTTGCAATTTTTTCGTTTTAAACAGCCTCAAGGATAAGCTGCAAAACGATTAAAAATCTTAACTTTTCAGCGAGTTCTGCAGAAAAATGTATTGTTTTAGCGAAAATTTCTAACGCATCTAAAAACAATGAAATAATTTTTATTTTTTTCTTAATATTATAATAAAGTCTTGAAATCCTTTGAAAATAATATATAAATTTTCTCTAAAATTTATAATTTAAAATAAACCAACGCCCTGTTTTTTTTTGTTTAAATTTAAATCATATATTTAAATCTTATGCAAACCCCTGCCTGCCCTGTTAATCTACCGCCGAAACCCCCCTCCCCAATACTGATTACTTTAGATAGCCAACATACACATATTGTGATAAGTATATCACTTATACTACAAAAAGCAAAAACTACGCATATTTCAAAATAAGAAACACTTTGAGTATTGAGCAAACGAAATGCAAACAACAATCGATTTGAACGCAAAAAATAAAAAGGATAAAGAAAATAAGAAATAAAATAAATTTTAACACTACGCACCTACTTACATTACTTACGAATGTTAGGCAATAACTCATCCATTAAAAGGGATATTACAAATGCCACACACATTTAACATACACAAATACACAAACACTTTCATATGTACATACAGACAAACAAATTCATATACAAATACTTTCTAACAAACAAATGTTGGATTTAGTACTTGGCTTGAGAAGGAGTAGTTGGGGGTGGGGTATGAAAAGAAAATGTATGTAAGACAGGGTCAAGTAACAAAAAAAAAAAACTGAAGTAAAATAAAAAGGTTTTATTTTCTTATATGTACTATCCAAAGCAACTACACTCAAACATTCGTACTACATACGCATATACTTAAAGGATATCAATGCAAAAATAGAAAGGATGAAGTATTACAATTTCTGATGTATGTAAAAGTAGTTTTTGTACTTTACTTAGAATTTCAATGGGTGGTTGGTTAACAAAAAAAAAAAAGACAAGACAAGAAGAAGGTTTCAAGTGATAAGCACAAAAAAAAATAAAACGAGAATAGTTATGCTTACTCTTACAATATATTTTTGCATTTGTATAAAATAATTGTGCGAGGGCTAATTTAAAAGTTAAAATACCTATTAAAAAAATCACGCAAAAAAATATTACGTATAGGCTATTGCAGACTCACTTTCCAACTTAAGCAATTGTCATTTCCGAAATATTTGAATTGGCGCCCAAAAATTTGAACAAAATCTTTTAAAATTAAGTGAAATGAATTTCATTTGAATTGTAAGGTTTGAGATTATAATAAAAATGTTTCTATTATAAATAGAAAACATTAATTGTTAATAAATGTAAGAGAAAGATTAAAAAATTCTTTTGAGGAAAATTGATATTACGCATCCCCGGTAATTGAAAGAATCAACCTAGATGCAACAAAATTATTCTCTACATGCCGCTAATGTTGCCTATATCGCCAATGGGGAAACTTATTTATCATCTTGTCAAGAGACAAGAGGAAATCCATCTCAAAATGTCTGTGCGCCTAAAATTTACCCGTAGATTTTGGGTAAATTTTGGACGCGCACGGAAAGAGTATTGAAAAGCAATCTTTTGAAATCATTATTTTTAAAAAATACTATTTTAAGACTTCGCAGAAAAACAAAATGACAATTTACAAGGAGAGTCTGCCGATGGGTTATCTCAGACAGCAAAAGTCAGTTTTAGTACCTTTTTTATATTTGTTACTTCTCTATCAACCATAAGATTTATTTTTGAATGCAATATCCTCTATCAAACACTTAATGCTATCGACTTATTAAACATGTATTATTGTTTCCTACAACAGTACTTAATATAGATTGATTAATGCTTCTTCTAAAAAAATGTGAAAAAAATGATTCATAGAGGGTGTTGAATAAAAGCTCTCGATATACTAAAAAATGTGCATTCAAAAAACCTCTAAAAACAGTTTTCTTGAAATCAGTTGGCATTAAAATTAGACTTCGTTCTTCTTTAGTCTAAAGGTTCGTTGGTTTAAAACCTAATAATTAAAACGGTATTTTTTAATACTTTAATAAAAATGTATATTTAATCATTACAAACCAAAAAACCGTAATTTGTCATGTTTTTTGCAGGAAAATTTAAAACTCATTTATATTCTAATTATAAACGGTGCTAAAAAATATATAAAAGTAATAGATTTTTTTTTCATTAAATTTTACTATATATATTTATATATAATGATATGTTTTGTTATATATATAAAGGTGATAGAATTATTTTTGATTAATTGTACCATATACACTTACATATGATTATATATGGTTATATGTAAATCTATATCATATGATCAGATATATAAGATATGCTAATATATAAAATACGTTACAATGATATATGATGATGTATTACGCGATATTAAAAAAATTTCATAAACCAAGTATAAGATGTAAACATATATAGTAATATATTGCCACACATTATGATATCAAACTAATATATAGAAACTTTTTTCGTCGGGAAGGTAAACACATTTAATAGGATTTTCTTCAAATAAGTAACGGCAAACCCAATTAAATATCATAAAACGGACAAAAAATGAGTGTGTTCCAAAACAATCGCCATTTTTTTTAAGTTCGAATATACGACAAAAAAATTTTAGAATGTATACTTATAATTTTTGGTAGTGTAATATATATTTTTAACTGCGATAAATACAACGAGATCTATAAATGGTTTAAATAAAAGCAATACCTAAAAATTTGATTTAAACTTAAATGGATTTAGCACGCTTAAACGGCTAACACATATGGATATGGGGGGGAGGAAAGTATTTTTAATTAACTTTAGTCTAAATCTTTTTTATTGAAAAATTTTGTTTTGGGATATGAAATGTTCCATTTGGATCCGTGGCTGGAAAAAGGTAATTCATGTCATACGAAACAAATTTTGAAAATAATTTATCTCAAAGTATCGAACATTTTTGAAATTACTGATATATATATATTTAGAAATTTCAACTAACCCTTTGTGTAAATCCGTTTAAAAATTTCAAAATCGTTTGAGAATTTAGTAACTTTTAAGTTCTTAAGTCTGTGAAGTCTTAGAAAATAGTTTTTTTTAACAATAATTTTAAGTTTTGGGGATGTATAAAAAATATCTAAAGATTGTTAAATAATTTACTCATCCAGACCTAAAACTTATACTAGGTCGCTTTTTAAGTACACTGAAAGAGGTTTCCTTCATGATATTAGTGAAACAATTTCATTGCATTTTTTTTCGTAGATTCAATGAAGAATTTCATTATATACCAGAAATTTTTTATTTTTTATTTCATAACATTTCATATTTTCATAAAAGAAATTCATTCGAATTTATAAATTATGTCTTCGTAAATTTAATGAAAATTACCTTTAGAGCTAAGAAATTATTTGAAAGACGTAATTTTTTTATTTTTTCATAAAATTTGCAAATTTTATTAATTTTCATACATTTCAAGCTTTAGTTTTAAGATTTTATTCACAAGTGCTTTATTATTTTAATGTAGCATTTTATTAAATTTGGACTTCAACGATATTATTTTTAAAAAATCATATGAAGCGGTTCATTGGCTCAGTTCCAATTAATTTTTCAAACATTCATTAACATTTTTAATGATTCAAGGAAACTTCTTAATATTAAACAATTTTATGAAACTGTTTCATAAATTCTTTAAACGCTTCATTGTCGGAATAATTCTTTAGTTTTATGAAGATTTTTATTAATAGTGAATTTTATCGTTGATCTATAAGTTTAGGTGTGAGATTTTATTCGTTCGGTTTGAGATCATGACAAATTTTTCTCTAAATTAACAGAAAAATTATAATTTTTATATGATAATTTACTTTGACTATTAGAAAAAACACAGAAAAAGTTATTAGACACTAGCATGAATGGAATGCATTTTCTGACCCACTACGGTCTTCATCAACATTCTTCGTGCCATTTAGTGTTAATCGTAAATATCTTCTATTTAACTCACACGTTAATGAAATTCTGTAACTTTAATTTTATTAATTTTACAAAAATTTCATAAACATTGACTTTAATGAAACCTGTTTCATATATTCTATGAAAAGTTTCAATGGACAAGTTCCAGTGACAATTTTCATTAAAGCTATGAATAAATTCATTACTGAAGAGAAGCTACTTCTCTCAGTGTATAGTTTCGCAGTAGCACCGTGTAATCAGTACACGCATTTTTGGTCGTTTTTATATCCTGTCCGAAAGGTGATCTTATCGATATGATTATGATATTTCTCATTGTATTTTGCTATTTGACATGTTTGGAAACATTCAAGCTAGAAAAAGAATAAATTTTAATTCAGTTTGTACTGGCGCCCAACGATGGACGAATATGAATATCTAAAATTTGTTATATTTTATAATTTTTGAAGGAAAATAAACACGTCTAAACTAATAAAATACACACTTATAAAGTAATACGTTATTAAAATGTTTACATTGGCGCCCAACAAGGGACCTTTTGGGGGTTTAAAGAAATGAAACTAACACTCGTCTTGAATTGGAGAATTTTCAAAATATTGGCGCTTGATCTTAAAGTCCTTATGTTCAGGACCTGCTTTTCTCATTACTTGTACTATAAAGACCTTTAAATGAGCCTACTTTATTTTATAAAAATATAAAGAAATATCTATTTTAATAAAACCCTCCAGATATGGTAAAAAGAAGTCTTTTTTTTCCTATCTCAAAAAATAAACACAATATTGTATAATAATATACACATACATCAAGTATAACAAAAAAAAAAAAAGTATGAGTTACTTAGAGAGGTGTATGGGTTATAAGCCTGACCATTTGTCCATTTCATACTTCAATTCTTTAAACATAAATTGAGGGAGTTAAGTAAACATTGTAAGTGTGTGTGTGTGTATAAGTTAGAGTAAGTATGTAAGTAGTTTGGCGACGAGTCCATTTCTAAGTCCTCTTTTTTTTGTAATAATACTTGTACTACTACATCTTCTTCTTCTTCCTATATTTCTTTTACTTACGTTACTAAATAATATAAGTAAAACTGATGGGTTTTCTGTTGTAGCTGTTGTTGTATGCTGCCGATATAAATAAATGTACATTGCATATGGATTTATGTAAATCTATGCCAACCATCTTCAAATATCCTATAACTTTTTTTTTTGTTCTACTAACCAAACCCAATTCATACTCAGTCTTCAAACAAATATATTTTCATACTTTTTTGTACCCACTTACACCCACTGTGAGTAGGAAAAAGGTCGATTTTCTTAAAACTAAAAACTGGTTTGTCTTTTATATGTATAATAAATATATGTATAAAATAAATATGTAGAAATGTTTGCATAAGTTTTAGTTTGTTTTTTTACTCTCTCAATTTTACTTTGACTTTTATAATATTTTAAAGCAAATATACTTTATATCACTACTACTTCTTTAACTACATACATACATACATATACTAACAACAAAAACTTCGACAATATAAAATTTATACAATTTGAAATGGATTTCAAAAAATGAAATGAAATCCTATACGAATGAACAATTCAAATTATATTTTATTTTCTTCACAATCAAACACACATACACAAACACAAAAAAAAAGGACATACACTTACGCTAACACACACACACACACATAGTAATACTAACATAAACACATACTTACAACACTTGTGAATAATTTTTGAAAATTTTATCCCTTTTTTGTAAGTGTAAAATGTCTGTGTATGTATGTTAATGTAAGTATGAGTGTTTGTGTGCAGAAAACTACATTTGAACATTGTTGAGAAAAAACCAAACTTATGTATGTTTGTAGAATTTTCTAAATTTTCTACCTTAAGTACTTAAGGTCTGTCCATTTTCTTCATATGAGTAACTACAAAATTTTTCGACTTTTTGAGGCAAAAAATTTTCAAAATTTTTTTTGTATAGCATGAATAAAGTTTTGTGTATGTGTTGGCCGATGTTTAAGCATGCTAACTCCATCCGCGTTATACATTTATCTTTAAAGGCTCAAAAATTATGCCTGTTTTAAGTTTAAAGCAAATTAAAAATATAAAATTACAGTTTTTGCTTGGATTTAATGAAAGTTACATCAATTTGTAGATCTCTTTGTATTTATCACATTTCAAAATATATATTACAAACCAAAAAATATTTAATTGAAAGAAGACAAAAAAGGTGTGTTTTTTGACCTTATGTCTTTCCAATTTTCTTTATATTAAAACATATATTCTCTATGAAACCTATAACAATAAGCCTATAAAATCATATTTACAAAACTTCAAAGCGGTTGGTGCGTGAAGTTTTTTTAACGAGCGCGAAAAAGCGAAAACGCAGTTCTTAGTTTTTTATCATGCCCTACACGATTTTGGAACTGGAGCTTGCATATTTGCATAAAATGCAAGAAGTTAAAACCCTAATCTCCATATTCAGTTTTTCAAATTTAAAAACAAATAGCGATTTTTTCACTGTTTGTGTTTTAACGAAAACTTAAAAAATACGTAAAGTATGTAACTTTAAAGTGCCATATATTCGAAAGTTGTTATCGGATTTCTATAATTCAAAAGTACTCGAGTACCACGGTTGTCTTTTTTCGCGTGAGAATAGAAATACGACTGAGAGTACTCTTTTCTTGATGCGGTCCTATATGTACGATTCTCTCAGTAGTATTTCTATTCTCACGCGCTCATATGTTATATTGTATTGTATTGTATGTGGCAATGTATATTTGTATTTATTGTATGTCACCTTGGAAAGGTAATATTTAAAAAAAATTAAATCAGCCGGTTTTTTTTTAATACCTACTTTAAAACCCTTAAAAATAAAAGTTGAGAAAATAATCGCCTCGAAAATAATTTTTTTTGATTTTTCGTAGTGGAACTTTTTTTTCCTCATGGCAAAAGCTATCGAAAAACCGATGGCACAATATCGAAAAATTTTTGTCCTTAAAAATCGGCCCAACCTAATGTATAATAAAATACACTGATAATAATCCATGCGTAAAATTACGAAAAAATGTCAAAATAACCAAATTTTTTGTAAAATAAACGAAAATTTGTACATTTTACGAAAGTTTTTGTAGTTTTGACAATAATTTCGTATTTTTATGCATGGATTATTATGAGTGTACATTTAAAAAGAAGAAATACAGTTCAGTCTTAGTCTTATTTAAATTGTGAAATATAATAAAATAAAAATGCTTCTATTTGGTTGTAATATTTTTAAAAACAATATTGGCAAACAATTTTGCGAATGGTACTTTCAAAACACATGCCGCACATACAATATTAGTTGTACTTTTGGTAGTTTTTAACACAGTGGGTTTTACAAAAATATTAGTGGTTTGCCAGTACTATTTTTTTGGTACGGTTGGCGATTTCTACAGTTAAAAAACACATTTTTGTTGCAAATTAAAGTTTAGATGCATTTTCGAATTTGTTCACCTTCTTCAAAATTTTTTAAAACTTAACATTTTTATATAAAACTAAATTTCGTTCTTTGTGACGCGAAAGACATCTAATTTTCTCGATTTTTTGAAAAAATCTTATCTAAAAAATTAATTTTTTGTTTAATTTGTAAGTTTTGTATTTTCAACAGGATTCAAAAAGAATTTAAAATTAAGAACACACAATTAAGAATTCAAAAGCAAACTACACTAAAGAAGTTCTTTAACAGTGAACAACGTAATTGTTTTTCTAAAAATGTTTTTAAACAGTGAACAACGTAATTATTTTTGTTGTGCTATTTATTATTCAAAAATTTCTTGAAAATGACGTAGGTCGAAATATTGAAGGGGAGAATAAATAAATAATAAAACTTTAAACACTAGTTTTTAATTTTATTAAATGACCTTAAGCAAACTTAATAAAAATTAATATAAATGAGTTTCAAAATTTATTGCAAAAAAAATAAATCAAAAACTACGGTTTTTTGTTTTGGAATGATTATTAATATTTTTTTATTAAAGAACTAAAAAACCACATTGTAATTATTAGGTTTTCAACCAACATTATATCTAATATATAAAATCAGATCTCATTTGATATGAATCGGTATTTATTCTTATCCAAGTTTATCTCAAAATTAGGGTATCCAGTAATATCCGATAAGATCCCTTAAATATATTACTGAATTAAATTAGATCAAAATTGATCTCAAAATTGGGGGATCTAATAATATCTAATTTCAGATCCTGATAGACCTAATTAGATCCAAAAAGATAAGTAATTTTTGGAGTAACGAAAGAGATATTTTGAGATTAAATTGGATTTACTTAAATCCAATATAATAATAAAAAAAAAAATTTTAAAATAATTTAGACATCTGGAGCATTGAGTTATATATTGGGTATACAAGTTAATAATGCCGATTTGGACATCATATGGCATTACTATCACGTATGGTTTGTGTCAATAATAACAAATAACACACATTTTTTTCAATCGCTATAATAATGTCGAATTTTGTGCCTACAAAAGATGTTTTGCGGGAAAGTCTGATAACCTTCTTTCATTGGAAGAAAACAGCTGCTGAAAGTATCGATTGTTGGTAGAAGCTCAGGTTAACGTGCGCGATTCAAAAGTGGTGATTTCGACCCAGAAGACAAAGAGAGGCCTGGTCAGCCAAAAAAATTTGAAGATGAGGAATTGGGAGCATTACTCCACGAAGATTGTTGTGAAACGCAAGAAGAAATTGCATTATCATTGGGAGTCACACAACAAGCCATTTCCCTACGTTTAAAAGCATTGGGATTCATTCAAAAGCAAGGAAATTGGGTCCCATATGAGTTGAAGCCGAGAGAAGTTAAAAGTGATTTTTCATGTAGAAAATGCTGCTTGAACGCTACAAAAAGAAGTAATTTTTGCATCGTATTATTACTGTTGATGAAAAATGGATATATTACGATAACCCCAAGCGCAAAAAGTCATATGTAAAGCCCGGCCAACTAGCCAAAATCGGGTCAGACGATCACAGGAGACCTGTACCGAACACAATTGATTCGTTTGAAGAGAGCAATCAACGAAAAACGACCAGAATATTCGACCAGACACGAGGCCATAATCTTCCATCATGACAACGAACGGCCACAAGTTTTGGCTCACCCGCCTTATAGCTCAGACCTTGCCCCTTCTGACTACCATTTGTTTCGATCGATGCATCCCGCCCTTACTGGAATAGGCTTCACTTCACAGGGTATCAGACATTGTCTTGATTCGTTCTTTACCTCAAAACCGGAGCAGTTCTTTTGGCGCGGAATCCATATGCTACCAGAAAGATTGGAAAAAGTAGTGGCTAACGATGGACAATAATGCATCAATTCATTTGGTTATGATAATAAATGCATTTTTCAAGCAAAAAAATTTACATTATTAACTTGTATACACAATAGTTTTTAGTCTATAAATATTTAGTATCGGTTTTTGCTAATTTTAGCAAAGTAAATTGCTAGTTTCATTTAACTAAAATTCAATTCGAATATAACTAAAATTTTGTAAAATGTTCTTAAATTATTAAAATTTAGCAGAAAACTCTTCTAAATTTAGCAGTTTTTCTGCAAGTTTATTTTTAACAAATTTTTAGTAGCTTTTTCTGCTATTTTCACAGGTTTATTTCTATGAGTGTAGGAAAGTTTAAAATCGGTAAATTTTCAATGTACTTGTAAGCCATCATACAAATTTGCACCAAGCAGCGATATCGAAATTTATTTTTTCAATTTCAACTCTTTTCAATAAATTCCATAGGACTTGTCTTTTCAACGTGAAACTTTGCATGTTCTAGTTTTTAAGTATATTCTACCTAATCCTGCACATAATTTCTTTTAATTCAAAATACCTTGAGAAATAAGAGGCATCTAAAGTCAGCTTCAACACGTGTCGAATTTTTTCGAAATTACTTATATGCATGTGTATTGTATTGTATAAATGTCTGTGTGTAGGCTAGGATTTTTCTTAACTTTTCTATAATATATTTGTATAAGCACGTCCACTCTTTTTTTAAATCCTAAGTATATTCATATTCAGTAAAAACTATATCTGTTTGTATGAGTTAAAGGACATTAAACATAAGGCCCCTTTTTTATATGTACTTGTACACCCAAATAAAAAATTCTGTAAAAGTTACAGAAAAACTAATTTACAGACAAATTCGATAATTTTATACCAGCAGACCGTTTGTGTCTGTAATTATTAGTAACGTAAGAGTAGTAGCAGAAATAAGTAAATGGTACTAAAATTTAGCAAAATTTTAGTTATTATTTTTTTTTTTTAAAATTCATTTAAAAAAATTTTTTTTTTTTTTGCTAACAGGGCTACCCGTGTAAAAAAGATTAGATTTGATCAGATCAAACTAGATATGACTGAATCTGATTAGATATGATTGTATTTAATCAGATACGGTGACAGATCCGATCATGGATGATAAGATACGGCATTTGTGATACACTTTATAAACAGATCTATTTAGTTCTAGTACCAGATCTGTTATTATCTGAAGGAATCTGGGATGTTGTATAATTTTCGTGACCAGATATAAGCAGATCTGCTCATATTGGATCATATCTTCTTGAGTTCATATCTAAACAGATTTCATAATCCTATATATCCAGATCTGGTACCAGATCTAAGCCCTTTCAAAGGCACTAAAATAAAAATGTACATATTTTTTATGATAAATAAACTTAAATTTTTTTTAATTTTTATTGTGTTTGTTATTTTGTTTATTTCAAAAATTTTCATTAATTTTTTGTAATTGTTCTTGGAATATGCCGCTTTTCAAAATAGAAAGAAGGTAAAATAAAAACATATATTAGTTATTAAGAAAGTTTATTGAACAATAATAGTTTTTTTTTTTGCAGATTCATCAACCAATATTGAAAGAAACTGAAATTCCTTGTCAATCTATGTCCGTATCTGATCACACGAAACAGACGAAGACCCGCCGTCTGTTCGGCACTTTATCAAATGTTAATAATTTAAAAATGTAAGTTTGTTTTAACTTTACTTTTTTATCAATTTATTTGCCCCAAGCTTTGGAATAAACGTTTTTGAATTAAAATAAGCATTTTAATCATTTAATTAGAAAAGTTTAAAGATTATTGAGCCTCTCCAAATCTTAAAATATCAGATTTGATCAGATCTGCCCATATTGGATCAGATCTACTTAGCTCTGATCATATATGCTTTAAGATCTATTTAGATCTGGTGAAATAGATCTAACTATACCTGGTCATATCTGATCTGATCTATTTACACGGGCAACGAAAGTTTTTAAAAATAATTTGTAGTTTGTAAGCCCGATCAAAAAGAAGTTACATCTCAAGTTTATCTAAGTTTATCTCAAAATTGGGACATAAAGTAATATTAGATCTTTCAAGTAAAGGGTCCGCCAGGTAACGTTTTTTTTCAACTAGTACTTATTTCGTGAATGGTAACACTTAGCTCATGGTTATGTATACGCTTGAACAACGCTGGGAAATATTGCGACATTACTTTGAAAATCATGGTAATGTTGCAGAATGTGTGCCGATACACCCAAAACGAGTCACTGTTTGGTGCGTTATTTGGTCCAGAGGCATAATTGGGCAATTTTTCTTCGAAAATGAGCAAGGAGTGGCCGTTACAGTCAATGGCGATTGTTATCGGGCCATGTTGAACGAATTTTTTGTTCACAAAAATTGAAGAGGAGGAAATACAGCTGCACACAATCGATAATGTGCTTAAAAATTGGACCGAGCAGCCGAGGCAGCCATTTGAATGAAATTATTTTCCATTATTAACCGGAAGGACTGTACTTTCAAATAAAAAAAGAAATTTGAGAAAATATTCAGTGGATCCCAAAATATCCCGTGGGATGAATTTAGATCTACTTGGATCTAATAAGATCCAAAAAGATAAGTAATTTTTGGTGGATAGAATGTATATTTTGAGACTAAATTTGATTTACTTGTAAAAAAACGCGATTTTTGAGTTAATGGTGGAGAGTTATTAGTTATATCATGCTTCACATTGTGTAAAAAGTTCATATTAATATCATGTATACTTTTCGAGAGGAGAATATATTTTATTTTTTCTGGAGAGTGGATGCAAAAAGTATATACTTGATAGAGAACCTGTACTATTCACGGGTCTCTCGATTATAAGGAAATTAACACCAAACTCCCACTAAGAGAAATATACATTAAACAACCTATTTATAAAAAACGTGACCCAATAAATAGAGAATGGGCAGAGAGAGAGAGAGAGAGTCAGATATGGATTAGAAACTTTAAACACGTTTTCTGTAAAATCCTGTTTTTGCTTTATGTTAGGCTTTAAGTAAATAAGACATTTAAATTTAATTTAACATTAATTTTTAATAAAAATATGAAAAAATATTAAAGAAAAATAATTTGGACATCTGCGCATATATAATTACATATGTTGCTATAAGGAATAATTTATAATAAAACAGATTTTGTACTTGAAATTAGAATAAAAACTGTAAATTGATAAACTGATATTAATACATGTATAAAAATAGAAAAAAATTGTCAAAATAGCAAAATTTTTTCTTGTTTTGACATTTTTTCGTATATTTAGCATGGATTTAAAGTGTACATAAAAAGTTTTACTAATTTTTCTACTAACTTTTTTGTTTGAGTGTATTCTATTACAACTCTATCTAATACATTTATATTTAATATATGTATGAATTTGTGTGTGGGTTTTTTTTTTAATATTTTCATATAACAATAATATATTTTTGTTGTTTAAATTTAATGTATTTTCTATATTTTATTTGTTTGTGTGTGTAGGTTTATGCTTGAATGTGTATGTGTGTTATGGATATTTTTTGAAAAACTTTAACCCATACAATTACATACAGCCTTATAGTTGAGAATACCTACAAACACATTGAAATTCAAATTATCCTTTTTTCTTCTTCTACTTATTTTTCTAATGTTTCACAATGAAAATATAATTTTATTTGAAGTTTAAGTAGAAAATTAGAATTTCAAGTATTGCAATAGGGATTTTTTGTATATACAAACATTACATATGTATATAATAATTTTATGTATAGTATATTTTATAAAATTGTATTCATAAAGGTAGGCTTTAATTAAAAAAAAAAAATAATATAAGTAATGAAAGTTTATTGTAAAAAGGGATTTTCTAAACTTTTTAATGCTTAACATAGAATTTTCGTATTTGCGGTTTTATAGATTATAAGGATTACCTCAAATTTGGACACACTTTTAATTAAATGAAGGTAAATTCATTAGAAATATTAAAAATTTAAGCAAAAAGTCGAAGTAATATAGAAAAACTGTAATAATTTAGAACTAAAATATTTTGGTGACCAACAAGGGGACTTTCTAAAACGACCAGTTTTTTTATAAAACAAAAACAAAATTAAAGCCCTAAAGTCGGAAAGCCCTTCATTTATTAAGACGATTTATTTTCGAAACAAATAAAAGAAAAAAAAAAATCGTACAAAAATTTGGCGGAATACAAATTTTGGGAAATATTGCCACTTTGATCAAAAAAAGTTACATCTCAAAAACAAAGTCAGATCTTATTTGATATAGATTGATATTTATTCTTATCCAAGTTTATGTCTGATTGATCTTAAAATTGGGAAAAATATCTAATTTAAGATCCTGATAGATCCCAAAATATCCATTGAGATTAGTTCAGATCTACCTGGAACTAATTAGATCCAAAAAGATAAGTAATGTTTGGTGTATAGAATGAGATAGTATGAGATTAAATTGGATTTACTTATATCCCATGACATATATTATATTTAATAAAAATATTAAAAAAATTTAAAGAAAATTAGTTTAGAAATTTGAGCATATATAATTATGTATGGGGTTATATATAACAATATATAATTACGTCTTATATCTTATCTCAAACTAAATTGTTAATCTTAATGTCATAAATAATTATATCTTGAATTGCAGTATACACATGTCACCATATATAATCATATCTTATATCACACACAAAAATATTTTTTATAAGAAAGTATATATTATTCTATCTTAAATAAGCTTAGATGTCACCATATACACACAAAGAAATAAAGTGCCAAACGAATTGAAAATTGTATATTATTGGTAACAACTTATAAATTCAGTTAGCACAACATTAGAATTCTAAATATTTTTGGTGTTGCAACTCAAATTCGGTTGAATTAACCGTACTTTGTTGTGAAAACTAATGTAAAGTTGTGCCAACTGTCTGATATTCGTCTTAACCGAATTTGAGTCGTTGTAACCGAGTTTCAATTGGCAAATACTAATTTTTTTTTCTGTGTGTATGATTACATATTGAAGATTTTAAGCTAAAATACAAAATGGGAAACTGGATTAAGAATACTCTACCATTTATATTTAGTCGCCCAATGTAACAGTATAATAAAAATTTTCGCTTAAAAGAAAATCACGAATGGGTGACCTTTTAATAACTTAAAGTCAAAATTGTTATAGACTTTCTATTATTGTAATTGTTTTTTCAATTTTGTATTATAATTTCAATCCTTAATATTCCACTAACGCCTTTTTCAAACTCTTTTCTTGTTTTTTTTTTTATTTCTTATCTTTTTATATACATTAGTATACAAATTTGTCATGTGTTATGTACATATATAATTTTAAAAGTTATTTATCTTAGTCTATACTCGTGTTATTTTACATTTGATTTCAAAGTAGAAAAAAATACGATATTAGCATTTAAGTGTTTTTTCCTTATAATTTTTTTATTTTATTTTTATATTTATTTATTCGTTTGATGTATATAAAGTAGTTTCGCCTGCTGTCAATGTCCATTTATATAGCACCCATTTTTTTTTGATCGTTTAAATACACACACCCATATGATTTCACACACACATACAGGGAGTATAAATGATATAAGAAATTTTTCTTAATGTAGGCAGAATACAAAAAAAAAAAAGGAAAAAATCCATCTAAGATTACTATGCCTGCCCCATGCGTGTTAAAGGATAATGTATATTCATCAAATGTTCATATATGTATATAAGTTTAGTTACCAGAAGAAGAAGAAGAAAAATAAACCTAAACGATCGAAAGATATTAATATAAAATACCTAGAAAAATGTAAGAAAAAGGAAAAAAAAAACATATTGAGTTAAAATACTGAGCTTAAACGAGGGTTAATTGATAATTATTTTCAAAATAATAGGCAAATGACAGCGAATATAAAAGGATTAAAAATAAAATGTGTGAAAATTTTCAGAAATATGGATTTAATAAATCGCAAATGTCACCTTAAGATTTCCATCGGAATTTTAAAAATAAGTTCACAGAAATGTTTGTTTAAAATTCCTTTAAATTAGCTTACAGTAAGTTTATAGTTTAGATCGACCATTTTAAAATTTTTCGCTTTAGCGACAATCGTCATTATAAATTTTCACATTGACGAAAAGTTCATCAGTAAATTAACAACAACAATTTAGCTTTCAAACTGATCTTTTGTAAATTTGTATTTTATAAAAATTTAATGAAATTTGGTATTTTATAGCTTTTCATTACCTTTACAGCATTTATACATAGGCCTTCGTTTAATAACTTTTCGTTTTAGCTACAAATTGCAATAAAAATTCGTCATGGCGAAAAGCAATATTTTTGGAATAAAATTACAATTTAAAGTGGAAAAATCACGATATTAAACAAGCTACTCTAGTTAAAGATTGAAAACAAAACTTTTTTAGCATTTTGCTTAAAAGTTTAACGACGATAAAAATTTCGCTTCTCAATATTATTGCACAACTTCTCATTATTGTCCTTTATTCTATTACCATGTGTGGTAATATATTAAAGAACAAAATTGATTTTAAGTAATGAAACTAGAGTAAACAAGCTACTCTTGTTAAAAGTTAAAAACAAAACTTTTTTTAGCATTTTGCTTAAAAGTTTAACGACCATAAAAATTTCGCTTCTTAATATTATTGCACTAGCAATATTATTGCACAACTTCTTATTTTTGTCCTTTATTCTATTACCATATGTGGTAATAGATTAAAGAACAAAATTGATTTTCAGTAATGAAACTAATATTTTTCCATTTGGTTGTTCAACGAATAGTAATATTATATCATGCCTTCTTTAACACATTTTCCTTTAACGATAAACTGCGAGAGAAAAAATCGTCTCGGCGAAAAGTTATATTTTTCAAAGAAAAATAATTTTGAAAGTAAAAAAATCAAAATATATAACTTATCATATTAACTACACTTTTTAACTTTTCGTTAAATGGCGATACAAATTTCTCATGAAATTAACACAGCCACTAACTACTCTTTTTAAATCTTAAAAGGCTTATTTTAATCATTTAAGCATTGACCAAATTTAACATTTAGAATGGAATTTGAATTAAAAAATAACAAACACAAAAATACGTTTAGAGTAATTACGGAAGTAGATAAATTATAATTTACAGCTTTTGGATGGAGCGATTAATGGCGATAAAAATATCGTTAACGAAAACAGTCATAATTCTACTTTTGTTTAACAATTTGACGACAAGATTAAGACTAACAACCGTCTGAAAAAAATTCCGATATAGGTATGTATAATCATATATAAAATTTCATATCACATCTTATCTCAACTGATCGGAAAAATGTCATACGTAACCTATCTCATAATATTACATGTGATCTCATTTGATATAATTTGATCCAAAAAATGCGTATACCTAATTTTATCAAGTTATATACAATTTGATACAAATTGATATAACTTCATAAAGCTTTTTTGAAATCCGCTCTACTATTTTGTTCTACATTCCAAATAATATTGAAAATTTAACTATGAATCAACTGCTTGGTAATTTTGACGTGCTTTCAATTTGACTTATACACTGTGTTACATAGCTATAACGTCATTTTGATTTCCAATTATTTCAAAAACAACTGAACCGATCGCTTAGTTGCCTTCGGAAGATTATTCACCTCTATCTTAGCTTTCGATTGATGCAGCAAAGAAGGTAGTTGTTGTATTTTCTTTATTATCGAGTTGTTTAGTTATGAAACATTTTTATATAATTTTAAAATTTAGCGGTTTATCTTTGGGTAAAAATAAATCTGTATTAAAGGACATTTTTGTTTCTTGCATTGGACAATAGGTTCGGTTCAGTTTGTTCAAAAAAAAAACATGGATTTTTGACAATTTTAGTGTAATATCAGTATTTATAGAAAATCTCTAATAAATTCAACCAAATTAAATTCAAGACTTGTTTTTTTCTTAACAATCCTTCTTATTAGATTGAAGACAAATAATTTTGATCGAAAAAGTTAATTCCACGCAAGAAATATAAATTTTTACTGTTTTTTTTTTGCCAATATAATTCGGTTCTTTGGGCTGTATAGATTTTGAGCTTTAAAATAACGTTTTCTTTTGATTTTCGGCTTTTAATTGTTTTTTTTTTTAAGATTTTCTGACTTTAAATTCTTTTTTTACTCATAAAATATTATTTATTCCCTTAAATGGAACCCTTTTTTTTACAATATTTTAGCTTTAAATTTTGAATTTTGCCTTTTCTTTCGTCTTCGCTAATAATTACAGATAAAAGTGAATGATTATTTTTATTAATTTCCACCGTATATTAAAGTGAACGAATTTATCTTTTTACATAAATATTTATATAAAATTATAAGTGATTCCATATATAATTAAAAATAAAAGTGATAGAAGTTTTTTTTGTGAGTTCATTATTTTTCATTAGATAAAACATTTTTTTCTAACAGGAACTTGCTCAAAACTGGCACAAATTATGCTCATACCCCAGGCAAAAATAAAACAACACTTCTTCTGTTACATGCATTGCAACAAAAATTTGTTTTTCATATGCGTTGTTTTAAACGTATTTGAGTCCCAGGCAAGACAGGGTACAAACAATATACAATAATTCAAAAATATAAAGTTTTCCTATTAACTACGTACTCAAATTAATACTATTTAAGTTTTTTGTTTTAGCGATAAGTTGCGTAAAAAATTCTCTTAAGCAAAAACTCATTAATTTTACCTTTACAGTGCTGTTTCAATTAGAGATGGGCACGTGAGCGAAATTTTGCGTAATTCATGTGAATCACGCGTGAGTGAAAACTAATTTACTCACATGAGCGTGAGTGAGCGTGAGTAGAAACAAATTATTCGTGAGTGAGTGTGCGTGGGTACAAATTTAAAAAAAAAAATCTCTTTAAATAACTATATTTTGGGATTTTTAAATACAATATTAATGACAAAATTACATATTCAGAGCAATTTTTAGTTAAACATTCACAATTTACCTTAATTTTTATATTTTAGTTTTATCCGGTAGTATTTTGTTTCGAGAATTTGCGCAATATACGTGAATTACGCGCGAGTAAAACCTGAATTTACTCACGTGATCGTGAATAAGTGTTAGTAATAAAAAAATGCTTGTGTGTGATTGTGCTTGAGTTGATTTTTTACTCGTAAGCGTGAGTGAACGTGAGTTAAAATTCACTCACGTGCCCATCTCCAGTTTTATTCTTTAAAGGCATTAAAAGACCGTATTAAACAATTTTCGCTAAAGCTATAAATTGCGATTAAAATTTTTAAAAACTAATATAATATCAAAAATTCAAAAATTGCACGTTTTTACTGTTCGCTCAAGCGATAAAGTGTGATAAAAATTTCGTTTAAATCAATTTTTTAATAAAAAAAATATGAAATATAAGGTTTGCTTTTCGCTTCATCGATAAATTTGCGAAAAAATATTGCTTTAGCATAATATCATTACTTCACCTCTACAGCGTTTTTTCGATAAGGCAATTCATTGTGATAAAAATTTAGATTACACGAAAATTTATGAATTTTAAAACAATTTATTTTAAAATAAAAATAAGCAAAATCTAATACCCTTTTAACCATAAAGATTTGTAAATCTTAGAAAGTGTTTTAATTTAAGTTTTCTCTTCAAATTCTTTTGAATTACCCCACGTTGGAGATATATAAGTAATATTATAAACGGTTTGTAAAAGACAAAAAAGTAAAAGTGCGTGCATTAGGAATTATTCTACATACTTTTTATTATAGATTTTGTTATACTGTACTTAGTCTATAACAAATATTGTTTAGCTTGAAAGTTTGAGTTCTGTAGTATGTTTAGCATTTCATATTTTATGAAATTGAGATGATATACGTGAGTAGAAGTTTGAAATGTCAATGGATAAACTTTTATACATATGTAATTTGTAGATTTCTAGAAAGGTTTATTTATATGAAAAAGACAAATAAATCAATATTTTAGAATTTAGTACAGGACGTTTGTAGATGCTTTATGTTGCTATATACACGCTTAGCCTAAAAGTAGGCAATGGAAATTGATAGATTTTCTTAAAAGTATAAAAACAATTACTTTAACTTGGTACTTTACTTTACTTTAATTATAAAATAAAAGTTTTTCATTTTCATTACATTGCTATTAAGTGGCAGTATATGTCATGTTATTGTTGTCAGCCCCAAAAAAAAAAAAGGAAAAACCTGTCTAGTTTCTTACTTAAATTTGAAAGGAAGCGTTAGGTGTATAATGGGTGCGTTTACTTTAACTATTACCAGTCAGCTATATAAATATTATATACAATTTTATATATGTATGTATAAAATAATCAAAGTATGTAGTAACTACTACAAATGTGTTATTAACATTACATTAAGTATAAACGTTTAACAAAGTTTTTCATTATTATTTCTACGTTCTTTTTTTGCTCCAACTTCTTCTTCATACTTTCATTTTATTCGTATGCCAAACAAGACATATGTGTATGTTGGTAAATATTCTTACTCAAACATACAAAAATTTACACATACTATTACAGGTAACACTCGATTTAGGCGGTTTTATGAAAGGATTTTCGAAATTTTTTTTTGGGAAACGCGTTTTATCAAAATCACTTAAAAGAAGTGTAATATGAGCTTAAATCGTGTGTTATCTGTACTTACATTTTTCCTCAGTTATATTGTGCGTATGTGTGTTATTATATATTAAATTCAAACACGACACGCACTTACAATTTCATGTTGTTATTGCGATTATTTTTATTGTTTTCCTATTATTTTTACCGTTAAAACAGTAGAATTAAACGTATAGTTGATTTATATAAATGTATTGGTTTGGTTAGTGTGTTCGTTGGAAAATGTTTAAGTAATGCGCGCGAATATAATGTTTCCGCCTGTTTCCTGTTTTCCGGTTTTACTTCTTATACATTTTTTTTCCAAAGATTATGGTAGAAGAATTAAATTGAAAACTAAACTATATGCACTAGCAGTTAATAAATTATTAAATCCAGAAAGTAGGCAATTCCAATTGTTTCAATTAAAATAAAAAACAAAAAATAAATAGATTGGTGGTAAATTGGACTCAAGTTACTATAAAAAAAATTGAATATACTTTTTTTCTAATAAAATTTCCAAAAAAAGAATTCAAAGCCAAACTCAAAATGTTGCAAATGTACGAAATAACAAAAATTCGCTTGATTTCATCTAAGCGAAATTAACTCCAAAACAAAAACTTTACCAGCATAACAAAAAAATGGAAAAAATTAATATTAAGAATCATTAAAAGTAGACAGAAAGTAAAGGGTCCGCCAAATAACTTTTTTTTTTGAACTCCTGAACCAATTGGACTTTGTATGGCGTCATACCAATGGTCTTTATGCAAAATTCGTCTCAATGATGTCTCCGAAATGTTTAATTGTTGAGAACGACGGTGAATTGATGTTGATGGCGCTTCACGCACACTTTCTGCCACAGCAGCAATATTCTCGGGTGTACGCACTGTTTTTGGCTTTTCACGCTTTGGTTTATCGATGAGGATGCCAGGTTCTTTCACTTTTTTCGCAAGATAACGAACATACGGACCATATTTGTTCAGCGGAAGGATAAAACTAATTATCTGTCAAATCAGACATGAGCTAAGTGTTACCATTCACGAAATAAGCACTAGTTGAAAAAAAAAACGTTAGATGGCGGACCCTTTATAATTAAATTCAATTCATTGTTAAATTTAAAATAATCATTTTCAGTCTTAAAGCAGGCAGTAAAATTTGTAAATTTAAAATTTCACAACAAAAATGCTTAAAACCAAAATTTCTACACTGCATTAAAAAGCTATTAAAAAAATCAAAATCGTTTAACTTTGTTCTGACAAAAAATTAAATATGAAAAATAATTCAAATTAAACCCAAATCTTATACGGAAACAACTTTTTAATACAAATTTTAAAAATAATTTACGTCTTGCAAAAATGTTGTCGCAGGGTTATACCAAAAAAATGTCAGAATAACCAAATCGATCATTTACTTCAATAACGTCATAACTCAAAAATTTTGATTGTTTAGAAAACGAGTTTAAAGTTTTCAATTTGCTCCCACCCTGAACAAAAAAAAACGACATAATTTCTCTCAAGAGGTGAGTATACAACGACTTTTTTACACAATATGAAACGTGATATAACGAATAATTTTGAGTCATTAACTCAAAAATCATGTTGTGACGTTCTTGAAGTAAAGGAGCGAAATGTTTCGCAATATAAACGAAAATTGGTACATTTTACGAACTTTTTGTAGTTTTGACAATAATATCGTATTTTTATGCATAGGTTATTATGAGTGTAGCTAAAATCGAAAACAAGCTAAAAAAGTAACGAAATTTTTGTCGCCAAAGTGAACAATTTAAAAATTTAAATTTAAAGAGAGTATTATACAAGGTGGCGCAAAAGTAATCCTCCTATCAGAAAATGCTATAAATTTTGCGATTGGCCCCTAATGTCAGTTCTGTTTTGACATTTGTGTAGTAAACACATGCGACACACAACACAATGTTACGCTACACTGCTCCAGAACGCGGAATATTGGTGACTATTTATTTGACCAATAATCGGTCGGTGACTTTGGCACAACGTGAATTTCGTCGCAGATTTCCTGGCCGTCCAACGCCTATTGGTGAAACAACTGGTTAAGAGGTGAGATTACGATGCATAGCTTGATGCTAAGACCGTGAGTTCAAATCACAGTACGACACCAAAAAATTAAAAGTTTTTCATATAGAGCAAAATTAACAATATAAAATACTTTGTTCAATTGACACATAAATTAACCACTGACGAGTCCCAGGAGGGGGACGAAACTGCGGCAGTCTGGTGTATCCCTTGTGTCCGTAAAATTTTTCAATAAAAATGTTTTCTTCTTCTTCTTCCTGTAAAGAGACTAACTAAAGAAATATTCTACAGTAATTAATATAAAAAATTAATTACGATTGTCATTATCTGACGGTTGCAAAACACTTTCTAACATGAAACACTGCGACGTTTAGCCGCTCGCCTCGAAGAGACTGGTACAACACGAGATGCCGCCAGGCGTGGCAGACCCCGGAGTAGCCGTTCTGCAGAGAATATTGCTGCTGTAGCCGAGGATGTCATGGAAGCGCCGTCGACATCGACCAGACGACGTGCCACGCAAATGGGTATCAGTCGACGGTCTTTACAGCGAATTTTGGTACCAGATTTGAAGATGTTTCCGTAGCAGACGGTGCATCAGCTGTTAGATGCTGACCGTCAATCGCGTGTAACATACGCTCAAGCCATCCTTAATCACCGCCAAGAGGAAGATGATTTTTCATCAAAAATAATCATGAGTGATGGGGCCCATTTCCATCTTAGCGGGTACGTAAATAAGCAAAATTTACGCTTCTGGGGCACTGAAAATCCGCGTGTAACCCACGAAGAGCCATTACACCCGCTTAAAGTCACTGTATGGTGTGCTGTTTTCGCTGAAGGAGTCATCGGACCTTTTTTCTTCGAAGACGTCGCGGGCCGAACGGTTACTGTGAATGGTGAGCGCTACAGAGCAATGATCAACGAGTTCTTTTTGTCGCAACTTGATGAATTGGGATTGGAAAACATGTGGTTCCAACAGGACGGTGCAACGGCACACACTGCACGTGCCACAACCGATATGCTGAAGGATGCATTTCCCGGGCGCCTAATCTCCCGTTTTGGCGATTTGCACTGGCCAGCAAGATCGCTTTTTGAAGTCGCGGGTTTATGTCAACAAGCCTCAGACTCTTGCAGCTCTTAAAGACAATATCCGTCAAGAATGTGAGGACCTATCGCCGGAAGTTTTGGCCAAAGTGATGGAAAATGCCATAAAATGGGCTCAAATGACAATCAACTGTGGAGGCGGCCATTTACATTACATCATATTCTCGACTTGATGTTAAAAAAAATTAAAATACCAAATAAAAATAATCCACAAGAAGAATCAAAGTTTTTCATTTTTTTTTTAAACTACAGCCAAAAAACATCGGAAGGTTATTTTTGCGCCACCTTGTATAACAAAAAGATTATTTAATCATGATTTTCTGTTAATATTTAAAAAAATTGATTTTCTTAGCCTAAAACTAAGCAATAAAAATTTTAAAATCACATTTTTTTTTTTGCTAAAACAAATTTCAAATTTCTGAATAAAAATCGCTTAATTTCGGCAAAGCGAAACATCTACAAAATTTAAGTTTTAAAAAATTTAGAAAGATACTAATTTAATGATACTAATGTTATTGAACAAACTTAATTTTAAATTAATATATACACATTTTTATGTTTTCAGCCTGAAAATATTAAAACAGCAATCTCTCAAAAGCCTTTAATAGTTTAATATCGCTTTAACAACAATTTTAGCGTCAAAGCAAAAAATAAAATTTTTTAAATATTAAAAATGAAATTTTATTTGCAGTTTTTGTTATAAAAACCTTAAAAATCAAAGTTCTTCGCGGAAAATATTGGAAATTTATTGAAATGCAGACAAGAACTAAAAAGCGATTTATTTAGCGTCATAATTTAATAAATTTAAATAAAATAGAACAAAATGATGTAGTACAAAATACACAAAAATATTATTCAAATTTTATACACAACTCAAATTAATAATTCTCACTTTACAGCATACAATCAGGTAACAAAAATTTTGAAATGAAAAATATTTAAAATGTATTTAAATGTGGACAATAACTAATAATCGCCTTATTTCGTTGCAACGAAAAATGTATCGCCAAAGCAAAAATTTCTACGAATTAAAATTAAAAAAAAAAAATTAAAGTTATTGTACCTAAGAAATAGACGAAAATATTATTCAGGTTTTAAACTGGGTTTCACGAAGAATTGTTACTTTGCCACCTAAAAGTAGACACCAACAATTTTTAATTTCAGTTTTTGCAATAAAAACCTTAAAATATTACAGTTCTTTTAAGGTAAATATTGAAAATGAATTAAATTGGGGGCAAGAATTAAAAGACCCCTTATTTCGCTTTAAAAAAATATTTATCGCTGATACCAAAACTTAAAAAAATTAAAACAATATTGTACCTAAAAATACATAAAAATATTATTCAAACTTCATAAGTGGTTATCATAATTATCACTTTGTACCCTAAAAGTAGGCAACAACAATTCTAAAACGCAGTTTTTGTTATGAAATCTTTTAAAGTCTAAAATTTTCCAAAATGTATTTAAATGTGTGTAAGAATAAAAAATCGCTTAGTTAAAAAAAAAAAAAATCGCTAAAATTTTGAAAATCTTTTTTTTAAATAATTCTACTTAAGAAATAGACAAAAATATTTAAACTTTTTACACCGTTCAAATTAAAAAAATCTCTAAAATTCTTACTTTTAAGCCTAAAAGTAGGCAACCAATATTTTAAACGTGCAGATTTTGCAATAAGAGTATTAAAAATCACAGTTTCTTTATAACAAGTTTCGAAAATGCACTTAAATTGGGACAAAAACTAAAAATAGCTTTTTTTCGCTCTAACGAAAAATGTATCGCCAAAGTGAAAAATTCAAGAAATTAATAACTTGAACCTTTTTCTGAATTATTGTACTTAAAAAATTATTGCACTTAAAGATTGTTTACGCTTTTACGCTTTATGTACGATTTGAATTCCAGAATTCACACTTTTTAACCTAAAAGCAGGCAACAAAAAATTTTTAAATGCAGATTTTGCAATAAAAACCTAAAAATCACAAATTTTGCATGAACACATTTGAAATATATTTAGAAGCTGTAAAAATTAAAAAAAAAAAATTCGCTCTAGCGTAAATCTTATCGCCATACACTCAAGGAAAAAAGTTTCAAAATATTGATGAAACTGTTTCATAAATCGATTGTCATCAATTACTTATCATATTTATGAAGTTTTTTGATATGATGATTTTCACAAAAATGTATGTCAAATGTTTCATAAATTTTCATCATTTCATAAACCGTGTGAACATTTTTTTTTTCGAAAGTATGTTTTTTCAATAAAAACCTTTACTTTAGCTTAGAATTAAAGAAGTCTTACTTTGCATTATAAAAAAAAGTTGAAAATGTATTTAAAGAACTAAAAATTGTTTCTCTTCGCTCTAACGAAAAAAATTTTCGCAAAAAGGAAAAACTCAACAAATTAATTGCATTTATAGTAATTAAATGTGCTAAATGTGAAAAACAAATTAATATTTTGAAAAATTTTATAAATTATTGTAATTAAAAATAGACAAAAAGATTACTTTAGCTTAGAATTAAAGAAGTCTTACTTTGCATCCTAAAAGTGTGCAACAAAACATTTTAAGGTACAGATTTTGTAATAAAAAACTTATAAATCACAAATTTAGCCTGACAACATTTAAAATATATTTAGAAGTTGTAAAAACTTTGAATTTGCTACATTTCACTTTAGCGAAAATTTTATCGCCAAAGTAAATAACGCAAAAAATCAAAATTTATAATAAAAATTACATAAACTATAATTTTAAATTAAATTACGGTAATTAAAAAAAAAAAACTAAAGTAAAAAACCAACATTTTATACATAACAGAAACTTTTTATAATTTTTTACTACCATTAAGCGTTTGTATGGGCTGTATGTAATTTCAATATTTATGCTATTTTTAAATTATATATAAAATTTCATATCTAATCAATAATCTCGTTTTCTTTTTTGTAATAATTTGCTCAAAGTATAAACAGTTTTCTTAAGGTACTATACATGTATTTATGATATAGATAAACCTTTCGACAATTTATTCATTCATTCGTGTAAGTAATATTGTACTTATACCATTGCGTGTTTAATTGTATTGAAAATATATCAGGTATTTTTTTTTCTAGGTTTCTTAACAATATCAAAAAAAAAAAAAAAAAAAGAAAAGACGAAAGCATGAAGAAATATAACATGTAATATTGAGCTTCAAAAAAGAAAAGATGTGTAACTGGTAAAACATGTATGTTTGAAATAATTCTAATATTAGTAATTTTCGTTGATTATTTCCTAGGAACCATTAACAAAATATTGAGAAAATGGGTAGTGAAAAAAAGTACAAAACATATTCTTTGAAAATATACATTTAATTAGGAACATGCATGTTATTTGGGGTTTGAACGCAAAAAACAAAAAAAAAAACTATATTAAATATATAGATTAACACGCAAAACTTTTGATATCTACCAAAATTAAGATGCCAATGGGTCTTAAATAACTTTAATGAATCTTTAAAAATAACTATGCCCATATGTTAACTGAAAACAAAAGATTTAATAATACTCTACTTTAAAAACTTATCTTATGGTGGGTGTTTTTTATATGTTAGCAAAAAACAAATGTTACATATGAAATTGAAAACTTTCTTATTTGAAAATAAACCACAATAATGAAAACAGTGGTCAGTTTGTTAAAAAGGAAATAAGATATAAGGGCGTATGAAAAATAGTTAGTATAGAGAGAGGGTATTGAAATGTAATAAGAAAGATCCTTTAAAAATAAACTTTACAGTTTTTTTTTAAATGTTTTTCTTTACTTTAGAAGTATATGAGCTATTTCCAAAATTTTTGTACTCCTGTTGAAACTGCATTTAGATGACTCTTATATCTCAAGGTTATTTAAATTAATAGAAACGATGGGCAGGATTAGGTAGACTATTTAAAAGTTTATTCATGTTTATTCACAAAAGTTTAGTCATGTCCAGAGAACACAAATTTGACTTTTTTTTGCCATTTTTACTAATATTTGCTTATTTTGTTATTATTTTATTTTTCTTAAGATTTTATAGCTTTAAAATTACTTTTTTTAATTTTCTTCGCTTTAAATTAAAAAAAAACACAATTTTTTCTTTTGTTGTAGTTTTGCTATATTTTGCCTTTTTCCAACATTTTTTTGCCATAACACCCTTGAAGTTTTCCATTTTTTGTCTTTTCTGGTCATGTAATACAAAAAAAAAAAAAAAAAATTGGAAAATATTTTGCCCCAAAGCATCGAAATTATTTGATATTCCTCATATATGTATCTATTCCTTTTTATTAAGTAAAATAATATAAAGAAAAACTTGTCTTTGTTGTGGTTGTCTATAAGATTTTTCTTAAAATTTTATATATTAGAAATATACGGGCTTTTTAAATGTGGTATATAGGCTTCATACCTCTATTTTCAAAACAAAAATACTTTAAAAAAATGTTGCCAAAGAAAAATTATATTTGTCTTCTTTTTTTTTTTTTGCTAGAAAAGAAGTTTTGTTTATTTTGTCTGTATAGTCGTCCCCTTTTAAATGATGTTTTTGTCCTTTCTTGCGATTTTACAATTTTTTTCTTATTTATATACTGTCAATCTTTTAGCTGTGGCAAAATAAAAAAAATATATAAAATAAAAGAAAAATCTCGTCCTCGTTTTTTGTTAGTTTACAGTTGTATCATGTGTTTGTTTAGTTTTTTTCTCGTTTAACAATTTATTTTAATTTTAAAAATGTTCATGACTTCTGTGGTCCTTTTTTTTTTTTTTGAGAAAATGTTGTTTTTATATTTTTTATTTTGCCGTCTTAAGATATGTCCAAAAACATATTAAAATGCAAAAGAAAATATTAGCTTTGTTTCACAGCAGATAGAAAATGTCCTTTAACACATATGTGCATTATTGCTTTTTTTTCAATGAAACATATATTTGATTTTGCTTGGCTTAAACTAAGAAAGCAATAAAATGTTAATTTTTTTTAAAAAGTTAAAAAAATAATATTATATAGAAAGCAAAGGAGCGGAATTTTTGTTATAGAATATTTAATTTTTTTTTTCGGTTTGCTAATTCCCTTTTAAATTTTTTTTAATAAAATCAGGTTTTTATTTTTTTTTATGATTCTTGTGTAACATTATCATTTTTGTTACTTTTCGAACTCAGCGAACTTTAATAAAATTATGCGATTTTAATTATCTTACATCTCTTTATTATATTTATCTGATCATAACTTGCTGAAAATGACAATTTTGTATTTTTTCCTTACAAAAATTATATATTTTTCTTGTCTTTAAGACTCACTTAGTTCAGCCATACTATACAAATTTTGCAATTTTATATTTTTGGTAAAGTTTATTCAAGAGAAAAGTTTTTGCTCCAAAGCATTTTAAAAGCTTCGAATGCATAAATTCCAAACTTTTGTTGATTTGTGAATAGAAAATCTATAGATTTGTGAAAGAAAGTTTAAAAATTTAAAATAAAATTAATTAAAAAAAAAGAAAATAAATAAATAGACGAAAACCAGTGAAAACTTTAAATTTAAAACAAAATTTTTAAGCACACTTTAAATATTTAGGGCCATTATTACAACTTGCCAATAGCTAAAGTTCGGATGTTATCTGACAGATTATTAGTTTTTCGTTATTATAAGTATACTTTAAGCTAAAAGTGACCGATAAGCTAAAGGGAAGATTTTGTTGCATTTAACTTTTAACGAAAGGTTTATGTGTTTAAAGTTGCCACAACAAATAAATAAAAGAACGTTGCCACTACGTATTTTTATAAACCAATTCATTTGGTCAAAAATAATCGGTTTTTCCTTTGGTGCTGCCACATTATCAAAAAATATTAATTTTATTTTATTGGGAAGTTGTAATAACGAAAAACATTATAGCTCACTTTATTCCTCACTTTAGCTAAGGTTACCTTTTACTAACATTTACTTTAAAGGCAAGTTGTAATAATGGCTCTTAATATGGTACGAAATTTAATATTATAGTCAATTTTTGGAATTTAATATCGATTTTTTCTATATTTATAGTAAGGCTGATAAATTCTTAAAGATTTTCCAAAAAAAAAAAAATAATCATAAATTGCTAATTGCACTTTATTTACTATTTTACTTAAAGTAAAATTTTAGATTTTGCATTTCTCGCTTACGCAATGTATAGCAATAAATGCTATAGTGATGTTAAGCGATTTTTAATTCAAAACATTTCTTTATTGCATGGGCAACTTCAAAACTTGTAAGAACTATCAGTTTTTATATTTTTTGTAATAAAAATAAATTTTCTTTCCAATTCTCGTTGAGTTTAAAAAGTTAACGTTTTAAAAGTGAAATGTTGCAAATTCAAAATTTTGCAAATATGAAAAATCAACAAAATTATAAGAAATTTTTATGAAATTTTTATGAAAATCTTGACAAATACACTTTTGTTTTGTGGTAAAGTTTGTATCAATATATACCTAAGAATACATGCAATAATTTTGCTCAAGGACCGTCTGGATAGTTTTTAAGGATTACTCAAGAACTTAATACCATATAAGTATATTTTGTTTTAATTTTATGCAACTAATTAGCTTGGAATTGCCAGTAATATAGTATTTTTATAATTCTAGTATTTTTTCGTAAAAATATATATTTTATTGAGATCAATTGCACCGAAAATAGCAATTTTTAATTTTATGCCACATCTTCTATCATATTCGTGCTATATCGCCTTAATTAAGCGATGAATCAAAATTTTATTATTTTTCCAAAAAAAGGAAATTTTACATTGAATTTATTGTTACTTTTTTGTTTTTTTTTCGCTTTGACGATATTCAGCGACAAAATTTTCTCCTAACAGATATATAGAAAAAAATTTTAAATGTTAAATTAATATTAAAATTTTAATATTATTCTGTCTGAACTTGATTTTGAAACCTATTTTAATTGGAATTTTTTTGAAAAATTTATTTATTCTACATTGTACATTTTTCGCCTAACGGTAATTCGCTATTAATATTTCTCTTGAGTAAAATTTTGCAATTTTGTGTTATTAACAAATGTTTGGTACATTTTTTAAATCAAAAGATATTTTTTACTCTAAAATAATTTTATATTTTCTGAATTACAAAATCTCAAAATTTTAAAGAATTTACGATTTTTTGTGAATTTAATATATTTTGGATTTATATTAAAATAAATCTTAATTGACGTAGAATATAATTTTTTAGCGATACAAATTTTCGCTTTAACGAAGTAGTCGCTTTGAAAATGTGTTCTTTTTTACAATTCAAAACTATTTTTTTTTACTGATTTTTAAACATTAATTTAAAACATCTTCATTTTTCGCCGTATTTAAATTTTCGTTTTTAAAATATTAAGCGATTTCAGGTTAATTATAATTTAAATAAGTTTTAGATAAATTTCAAACAAAAATTATTTATTTTTGGCATTTTTCTAATGGCCACAAAAATTGGATTTATCACTTATGCAAAATGTATGGCAATCGGAACACATCAATCAACAAACCCGTAACCGAAACGGTTTTGACTATTTTGCATTTTCAAACATTCGAGAAGCCGTTTTTTTTTGTCGGTTAACCGGTTATTATTGTTAATCGGTTATTATTTGAAACCCCCTTCAAAACCTCTAAAAATGAGTTATTTTTATACGATATTAAAAATTTTGTATTTTTTTCTCCAATTTTTCGCCATTTTACACAATTATAGAAAATTTCCCTCAATTTATCAATTTTACACACATTTTGCGTGAACTCAAAACAACTAAAAACCTGTTACTTTAACAAAATCGTTCGTAGTAAGAACGAGTTTAAATTAGGAGGCGGCCATTTTTAGAAGAAAGGCGAAAACATAATCGCTGTTATAATGCTTGTCGTAGGCAAAATTTGGCAAAATTATTTGATTTTGTATTTTGAAAAAATCCAATTTGAATTTGTATTTTTTTTTTGCTGCAACTTGAAAAGAAGCTATACATTTCTAATGCAAATTCATTGAATTTTACAATTTTTTTTACTCTTTTTAGTACTTGTACTAACAGTAAAACGCCAGTAAAGTTTTTTGCTAAAACCACTAAAAATTAGTTCAATATGACTGCTAAAATTAGAAGCTTTTTTTGGTAAATATGTATTAATGAGATAAGAATATTAAAAATAACTCTGTTAAATCTACAAATCTTTAGTTATAATTAAGCTAAATTTTAGTTAAATAAAAGTTTCAAATTAATGTACAAATCAGCAAAAATTAAAGTTTCTTTGCGATAAAAACAATAGAATAAAATTAGTAACATGTTCACTAAAACTACTAAAAAATTAGTTCAAAACGACAGCGTTAAAATGGGCAGCACTTATTTGATATTATTTGATAGTATTATTTAAATAAGAATAGCAACAAAAAATCTATTAAATCTAAAAAATTTTGCTATATTTGAGCTAAATTTTAAAAAAATTATATAAAATCACCAAAATAATTAATTAAAGTGTTTTCTTCGATTTTTTCTTATGTGCATAAAAATTAACCCTTCTGATATCCGCAGTTTACAATTTTTTTTTAGCAAATATTTCTGTTGATTTTAGCAAAATATACTGTTATTTGCATTCAACTGAATTTAATGTCAATATAAAATTTTTTTTTTGATTTTGTCTACAAATATTTTATATATTTTTGACGATTTTAGCAGAGTAAATTGCTATTTTTAATTAACTTAAACTTCAATCCAGTATAATTAAATACAAATTTTCGCTGTAGCAATATCAACCGATTTGAGATTTGTTTAAACCAAATTTTGTAATTTAGAGTAATTTGTGATGGTTTCTTAACATTTATTTAAGTTTTTTACATTTTTCGCTGCTACAATGATATACTAACACTACTCGACAAATTTCACTTTTTTGTAGAACTTCTCTTTGAAATAAATATTTTTTAATACACTTACAAGAGGGGTCTATCGATTTATTCTCTCTGATCTTAATGAAATTTGGATTTGTGATAAAGAAAAGAAAATAAGGGACACAAATTTTTTTTTAGGGCCCCAATCTCACATTTCAGGATTAAAAGTTGGGGTCGAAGTTAATATAATTTTGTAAGGAAACATGTCTGAAACTAATGAAATGCAGACTCTTTTTTAAACACAGTTTTGTTGTACTCGAATAAAACAAAAATTTTGATAGCAATACTGGTATATATTATATTAGGATTCTATTTAATTAAAATATTTGAAATATAGGTTAAATGACAGTTTTAATGTAACTTAAAACACATTTTAACAAAATAATAACAAAAATACTTGAAAGTTCTCAGATATGTTTCTTATACCAGTTAATGCTTCTCCAAAAGCTCTTTCATTTGTTACTCCATTAGTCTAAATTGTCTCTGAAATGAAAAATGGGGTAAATTTTGAATCCACTTTTTAAACCTTAAACATGAGGCCTATAAAAACATGCTTATCCCTTATTTGTCTTTTCTTTATCACATATCCAAATTTCATTAAGATCGGAGAAAACATGTCGGAACCTTTTAATGAATTTGCAAGTTTAATGCAAAACATTTGTTTATTGAAATATCTAGTTTATGTACAGTGATACAATTTTAAAATATTTTAAAATGCATAAAATTTATAAAAGGATAAAACTGAAAAAGTAAAAATTTCAATTCCTTGCAATACCAGTGCGATATTCTGGCACAACCAACGACATGATAGTCACAGCAAAACCGCACATTACCAAATCATGGGTAAAGTAATGTAACGCCATAGGGCTTCACAAATTACATTACATCTTACTTTACCTATTGGGGGTAAAGTAACTGGTTACTTATATGGTTACATGGTGGGAAAAGTAATGTGTTTATAAATAGATTTTCATAAAAAAAAACATAACAAAATTTTTTTACAGATATATTTTTTTAATTAAATAAATAACTTTTGTTTTTTTTATTAAATAAATTACGTGGTAATGCTGGGATTTGAACCTGGGGTCTCTGGTATTTAACAATTAGTTAGTCGAGAACTCTACCAAGTGAGCTATCGATACATATAATATTTTATTGCTTAAAATGTAAATGAGTTGTTGTGCTTCGTGTTTTCGTTCGTGATATCAAAAATATACACCTTACCCTCATGCTTACAAAAAATCACAAAGTAATGTGTCTATAAAAAGATTTTCAAAAATGTATATTAATAATTACTTTACGTTTATAATTCATGCATTATGTAATTGATGATCGGTAAGTCATTATTTTATGTTTTGAAGTAATGTAAAATGTAATAAGGTATCATTACAAGGTAATCCATGAGTGTTCAATTATCGGTAAGTCATTACTTCTTGTTGGAAAATAATGATACAGGTAAGGAGTACACATTACAAGGTAATGCATTACTTTATCGCACCCATTACCAAAGTTTTGCTGGGATACTCAAGTCAATTAAATTAAGCGAAATATTCAAAAAAGGGGGTGAATAATGTAAATGTAAAAACCTTGATATTTCAAAAACTGCAAATGAGATAAAAAATGTTTTCAGATTTCGAGTCAGCCTACATAGGTTTATTAAAAAAGACCTGTTTCAAATCGAGGTCCTTTTGGCAAAAACTTCTTAATTTTAGTATAGAGAATTTTGTTCGACGAAATATAATGAATTTTTTAGTAAATCAATGAAACTTTTCTTCACAAAATTAACGAAAATTTTTGGAAAATCAATTAAAGATTAATTTTTTTATAAAACCTTTTTTTTAATAAATCTTTTTCATTGAGTGTATACAACTTTGATTAAAGAATAATATTTTTCATAAAATTATAGGAAAACTCGCATTAACTAAAAAAACATTTTCAATGGACGATAATTTTCTCAAAGTATAATTTAAATAATTTTTAAATCGTTTTTCAACACAAATTTGAAAACAATTCAAGAGGTTAACAAGTTATTCGTGAAAGGCGATATCTTCCATTCCCGCTTACCAGTAATCACATAAGTAAATTATTAACATCTCCCTAACTATTATTAAATATATACTATGTTTGCCTTAACGCTATAAAGCTATTTGAATTTGTTAAATTTTCTTTATTTTATTTTTTTTTATCAGAAATTATAAGAAAATTTGAATATTGGATTTTAACCTAAAATCCATTACAGGAAAATATGTTTTACTTACTATTTGAATTACAAATGATGCTATTGTTTTCATGGTTTTTTTTTTTGTCGATTACAAATGTCATAAGAGAGTAGAAAAGCATTAAGCCTTGACTATTTACATTAAGGATATGTATAATAGTAATCTACATATACATTATAAATATCCTTAAAAGAATATAACACACATGTTAATGGTCGTTAACAGGACATAAGCATAGATATTGAATGTTTATAGATTATTATTATAACGAAAAAAACAAAACAGGACACAAAAAAAAATTATACTTTGCTTAAAGGAATAAATAACATCCTTAGAGAACAAACAAAAAACGAACAAGCATATCATTGCTTGGCAACCCTTAACAACCACCTATATTAGGGTGTCCCTTAAAATCAGATATGTTATTACAACACCCAGTTTTTTTTGCAAATGGTCCCAAATGGAAGAAATCGATTTTTTTTTTTGGAAAACGTTAAGACGTGCCGAATTTCGGCTGTAAATGGCCCATATGTGAAAAACGTGTATGTTTATTAAAAATTACCAAAATTCAAAATTTTGAAAAATTTAATTTTTCATTTTATTTATTCATTTAATACAATCAAAATTATTCAGATATGCATAGTGTTTTCAAACCAAGTTTTAATGCAAAATTACGGATTTTAACAAACCGTGTTTTTTCTGTCGGTTAACCGGTTTTTTATTTAATATAATCAAAATTATTCAGATATGCATAGTGTTTTCAAAAACGGTGAACCGATTAATCGAAAGCCAGGGTTTTATGCAAAATTTCGGTTTTTAACAAACCAGTTTTTTTCTGTCGGTTAGCCGGTTATTCATTTAATATAATCAAAATTATTCAGATAAGCATAGTGTTTTCAAAAACGGTGAACCGATTAACCAAAACCAGGTTTTTATGCCAAATTTCGGTTTTGAACAAACCGTTTTTTTTCTGTCGGTTAACCGGTTATTCATTTAATATAATCAAAATTATTCAGATATGCATAGTGTTTTTAAAAACGGTGAACCGATTAACCGCAAATTAGGTTTTTATGCAAAATTTCGGTTTTTTAACAAACCGGTTTTTTTCTGTCGGTTAACCGGTTTTTAATTTTTATTTAAATCATTTGGGAAGCAAATATGGTATAAAAACTTAGTTTTTAAGAATAGCACGTTTTTTCCCCGTTAACATTTTTCGCTTGAACTTTACAGGCCTCAGCTCGCAGTTAAAATAATGAAAATAAATGAAGTTTGAATTTAAATCACATCAAACGCAACTTGTCATATTAAATTTGAGTGAAACAAATTCTACAAAATTTTCACGTCGCTAAATTAAAAAAATTGCCTTTTTTACGGATTATAACTGCTTTTTTACGTGAAAGCAAATCAATTTACTATTCTTTAATATTAATATGTATTCGAAATAAATAAAATTAAAGCACTGTTAGCCTCAAACTGCGTAAACATTAGTAAATATATTAAAAAAAAAAAAATAAAACAAAATTGGAGAAAATATTATATCGATATTATATCGGGACTAACGAGTGAATACTCGGGGTATCAGATCTTAATAATACTTTAATAAGTAGGGCATTTAACTAAATCCCTTAGCTACCACAGTACGTGGATACAAAAAGTTCTGAAGATTCTTTATATTTAGATTTATACTAATTTTCGTGTAGGGACTTTTCGAGTACCTTTAATTATACACTCAAGAAACTTCTGGATGTAATACAGTTTCTTTATTTTTAATGTAAATGTCAGTTATTTGTAGAACAAATTAATTTTTTTTACTAACCGTATAGTTCATTTAAAAAACAAACCACATCAAATGACTGTTTTATGATTTTACATTCTATTTGTACAGTTGTTTTTTGTTATTTAAAAAAATAAATGTTTGTATAGTTTCTACTAACATGTGGTTAATTTTCACTAAAATTGTTAGTAATTTTTTGAACATTAGAAAACAAATGACAATGTTAGTTGAATTTACTGAAATGTAAGTCGTCCTTTCTTTAAGTGATATTTCATTTGTTTTTAACTACATTTGAAGTGGTCTTTATCTACATGGTATTCTAAGTTTATCTAATTGTTTAGCGGTTACTTTGGAACCAAAGCTTTAAGTACTTTGCGTGAATAATCAACTAATTAATCAAAATTATTAACTGTCATTTCAGATTTTTACAAGCATTTTGAAAATTTTTAGTAAGACCGGTTAAACGATTAATCGGTTTTTTAACATTCGATTTAAGGAAAAACGTGTTTCTAAAAAAGTAGGTTTTGTTTTAAACACTAGACTTCATCGGATATCTGACCCAGGATATTTAGTCCAGGTCAGCCACAAAGGTCTTTGCCTTCTGTGTCCAAATCACTACTTCTGAACTGCACAAACCACATCTCGCACGTTGAAATCGATGGAATATATTCAGTATAAGCTTAGGTGAGCAATCGATGTGCTTGTAAACGAAATTCGACAAAACCTTTTTTACTGGACATCCTAACCTATATAATTAAATACCTCTTCTCTAAATATTGTTCCTCCCTGGTTATACCAATAAGAACTTATTACTCATAAAACGTATGGTCAGTTTAAATAGATGTGTATTGAATATTAATACAAAAAAAAAAAGCTTCGAGTTCTAAAAAAATTGTTAATATTGAACAAATGTTAAAAAAAAAATATATAATTTAATGGTAAATATGACCATTTATAGACCATCATAGAAGCCATCAAATAATTTTAGGAAAGGAGGCGGGGGGAATGTATGTATATAAAACACATTGACTAAATGTCTTTGATTATTATGAAAATTACACAAAATACAAACACAAAAAATATGTATAATAAACATAAAAATAATTTTAGTTATTGTTTTCAAGTATTTTTCGATGACACTAAATGTGCAAATAAAAAATATATAGAAATTCAAACATTTCATAGAGACACGTTTCAGCAATAACTATACGAAAAAGATATTGTATTAGCTTAAAAAAAATTATAATAAAAATTGAAAGGAAGTTTTCTTTAAGCAAGATTTTTCACTTTTTTTTTTTTAACAAAACTCATAAAGTTAAAAACAAAAATTATAAATTAAATAAAACTAAAATAAAAAATTGCAGGCATAATATTTATAAAATAATTATAATTTAAATTCAAAAGATAATGGCAAATATAAATTTTGAAAAAGAGATTTGAAAAATATTCCTTAGTTTATTTTTTTTTTAGAAAATTTTTAAAAAAATTTTTTAACTTTAATTTCCTTAAAACTAATTTTTGCCAATTTGAATATAATTTTCTTAGCCAATTTAAAATCCGACAGAAAAAAAAACTGTCAAAACTTTCACAACAATTTAAGCGGTTAACAAATTATTTATATTAGGGAATTACTTTTATTCCCACTTATCATCTAAAGAAGTAATTTCTTTTCTCATCTAAATAAGTCATTTCTTAACCGCTTATTTTTTGTTGTTGTTAATTTTTATTTTAATTGTTGTACAAGTTTTTACTAGATTTTTCCTTGTTTTTGCCATTATTTTTATTTTATTATTTTCTTTTTTTTAACTCTAACTACATGCTAATTTGTTTTTTTTTTAAATTTTTAATGCAAATTAAGTTAAAAATTTCCAATTGGGTAGTTTTTTTTTGTTGTAGATTAATATTTTTTTCTTTTATAATGAGCAAATTTTGTCAACATAACATCAAGAGGCAAATATATATCAATATTATTTTTTTTTAAATAATGATTTTGAAATAATAAATTTGAAAAAAAAAAATTGTAAAACATTTCGACTTACCAAAATCATTAGCACCCATACCGGACGGTCCCGGTAATAGACCGGGTATACCTTGTAATCCTAAAAAGGCATTAGGAAAGGAATGAGAACGTTGATGGTCCATAGAATCCATAGTACCATCATGTTGTTGATCACCACGATCTGAGGGTTCGGTATCGGAACTATTTGAGTCCTCACCAGCACTTTGGGCATGTAAAGAAGCCATATCTGTGTGTTGTTTCTAGTAAAAGAAAATAAAAAAATGTGTGTTAATATTAGGGGTTTTTATAGGAAAATAAAATGATATGAAATTATTTTTTATTAAGAAAATAGAAAAGTCAAAAAATAACTTTTATTTTTGCTCACAAAAATTAAAGTCAGAAAATAACTTTTATATTTGCTCGAGAAACCCTAATTTTAAAAAGCAGAGTATTTTATGTCAGACTTCTCCACAAGGATCAATATGATAAACTTGAATCAGTTCTCCGACATTTGCATCTATATGTGGTTTTCAGTCCCTGTTAATAATGAAATCAAGGCCAGTGCCGCCAACCCAGTTTTTTAAATTTTTGTAAAAAAAGTTGCCAAAATCTTTATTTTGGATTGAGAAATCATTCAAAAAACTTCTTATATTTCAATAAAAAAAGTGGAACGTTTGTAATTATTTTACCATTTTTGTAATTATTTTACCATTTTGATATTCTTTGTAATAATGAGTTTCTTTACAATCGCCTCAGGTCGATTTTTATTTTTTTCCGATTTTTGGTTTCATAAAATACAAAAAAAAAATGGCAATCAAGAAAAATATCAATTTAGCAAGAATCAAAATCGTTAAAAAATGTTAAAAAATTAACATTTTTGGATTTTCTTTCCTAAAATATTAAAAAAAAATCAATTCGGGTGTCCTTACTTTTTAAATAAAATTAAAATAAATCATTTAAAATGATGAAATCATGAATTTCGTAAAATTGTAATTTTATCATATTTCCCTTCAAAAATAGCCAAAATGGAGACTAATCGTGAAAGTTCGCCACTCTTACCAGGGCAATAAGAAATATCCTGTATCATATTTTTTCCTGTGTGTCGTGTTGAAGGAAGAAAAATATATTTATCCGTTTCCGAAAAATTTACGAGATCTGGCATCGATTTGTTAAAGCATATTTTGATCTTAAAAGAATATTTTTAATAAAAAATCTTATTTTAATGCATATTTTTGTACTTTTAAGTACAAAAGCATAGTTTTCCATACTTTTTAAATTAATCGAACAATTTATTTTTAATTGAAAGCATTTCCAAAATTTCAATATTTTCTGGGGCTTGCAATACCGATTTTGGAAACTCAAGCCAATTTTGGAAAATTAAGTTTTCTGTTTTAAAACTCTACCGATTTCGGTATAATTAATCTTTTATTCTTTTTTGTTGACAACTATACTGAAAAATAATTTTAAGATACGGATTTTTAAGTAAAATTAGGTTCTAAAAGCATATTTTTAAAATTTTAAAAGGATATTTTGCGTTTTTTATAGGCATAAAATGAATTTCTTATGGTGTTTTGTTTTCTGAGAAAAATTATGCATTTTTTTGCACTTTGCCCTCAAATTTCCTTTTTTGTGTTCTTTGCTAAAATAATGTTAATACTCTGAGAGGATGTTTCTTTCTAAAAGTATTGCCTTAGAAAAAGGCAAAAGTGCAATTTTAACGCCCTCAAAACATTTTCAGGGTTGGGTTTTGCCTGTTTTTTTGTTTTATCAATCTCATGTGTATATGCTGCACAGTTGTTTGCGAGAAAATTATCACCTTTGTAGTCGCTGGCTAGTGTGCTGGCTTCTGATGGAGAAGGTGCCAGGTTTAAGCCCTCATTGGGCTTTTTTTGGTTTTTATTATATTATATTTAATTTTGATTTTTGTTTTGTTTTATTTTATTTTGATTTTATTCCGTTTGTAAATATTTAATAATTTTTTTATCTAAAATTCGTTAAAAATACAAAAATTAGATATAATAAACATTTGTAAATCAAAAAAGAATTCTATGAAGCTAACTCCAAATTTATAAAATACTTAAAAAAATAATTTATTAAAAAATAAAAAAAAAACATTTCACATTTTCTGAGATTCGAACCCGCACGTCATACATGTATGTATTAATAAACTGCGTTAATAATATTGTATAAACATACATGTTAAAAAAATGCAATATGTGATAACATTTTGTTTTATTCTGATTGTAAAAATCAAACACTTTAACAGGGCAATACTTTTTTCCAGAAAAGAAAACACCATTAGAGTATATTTCTGCTTGCCCTGGTAATACCTTAAAACATAAATAAAAATAATACAATACATTTTTATCATATTATACTTAATGGTGCGGGACACAGCGATAATAATTTAATTTTGCGAATAAGATATAGATGTCATATTCGTATATGTTTGAGAGAAACATTATGAAATTGTTGCTGTTCCACATCCGAATAGTTTTTCCGTATTTATTTCGTATAGAAAAAGTTTGGTGAAAGTAAAACGAATCCTTTTTTTTTTTTGCAATTTTAATATAGTAAATTTTTTTACAAAATTATCTATGAGTTTTAAAATTTGTTTGAAACAGAAAACTGCCACTCTAATTGAAAAGTTTCTGAACAGTAGTGCACTAATAGAAAAAAAAATAGTAAACGTTTTTTCTAAAACTACTAAAAATTTGTTGAAAATGAATTTGCAGAAATAATTGCTAAAATTAAAAGATGGGTTTTAACTAAATATTAGGTGATATTTACGCTAAATTTTAGTTAATTGAAAGTAACAAATTAATCTGCTAAAATAAGCAAAAAATAAAAAATTTCTAAATATTAGTATACACCCAAAGGATAAGTTTCATCATATTTATGAAAACAAATATGATGAAAAGCTTCATTGATTTTCGTCCAATTTAACACTTCATATATATTGTGAACCTGTTTCATAAAAGCTTATATTGAAGGCAAGCTTTTCATGAAATGTGTCAAAAATGATATTAGACGATTTATTAATTTGAAGAAGTAAATTCATAAATTTTTATGAATTTTGTAGCGTACCAATACAATAACTGACTAACATTTATTTTTAATATATTATTTTTAAAACCAAACATTTTTACAATTGAAGGGCTTATTGTAAAAACTTGATAAGTCACATTTATTGTTTTATGGTTTTTCACGGTTTTCTAGACTTCCATTGAATAATATTTGATAGAAGTCTCGCTTAAACCCTTATTACAAGTACCTGTAGTATAAACTAAATTCATAATTTTTGCATTTTTTAACCTTTAAAAGGCGAAAACAAACTAAAAATAACACGTAGCTTATTATGTTTTTACAATAAGCCCTTCAATTGTAATTCAAAATATATCAATTGAGAATTCGTCTTTCAAATTTAAATTCTGAAAATATCAATTGGTATTAACTATTATTAAAATTCAGAAAAAAATAAATAAAGGTAAGAATTTTAATTTTGAATTTTAAAATACTAAATGATGTTAAAAATTTCCGTTTCCATTGATATTTATCAATCACAAAATTCCATGCACAATTTAGAACACTTCATTCAACCGATAAGAAATTCTGACTTTTATAGTCTTTAAATTTTAAATAGAAAATCTAAATTATTTTTCTTAATTTAAAATAAAAATTCTTAATTTCTATTGATGATTTCTAAATTTCAAATAGAAATTCTAAATTTTAATTGATAGGAAAAGCAAAAAAAAATATGTTCACACGCTTTATGAAATAATGAAGATTTATGAAACATTTGACATAAATTTTTATGAAACTTTTCATCATATCTAGAGAAACTTTAGATTATTACAAATGGCGGGCAACGTGGGACATGTCACACTTTTATTCATAATTATAAGCTTAATTAAAATATTTCGCTTTACAATTTGTTCATAGCCTCTTGGATTTTATTAAATCTTAAATGAAATACTAAATTATCTTTATCATACAAATGATGCCCAACGTGGGGCTTGGTTAGATACATACACTCAGGGAAAAAGCTTCATAACATTTATGAAAAACTTCATAAATATGAAGAAAACTTCATTGATTTTCGTCCAATGTAACATTTCATAAATATGATGAAGCTGCTTCATAGAAGGGGAAATTGATAACAGGCTTCTTCATATTTATGAAATCTTTCATAAATATGATGAAAAAGTTTCATAACTTTTTATGGAATGCCTTATAAATGCTATTAAATATTTCATAAATTTTACGAAGCAGTTTCATAAATTTTTGTTAAAGTTTTATGAATTTTTATCATACATTTCATAACCGTTTCATATTATATGACTAAAATTAAGAACAAATAATATTTAGGGATGTGATGAAAATCGAAAAAGAAAACGATCAGTTTTTCCATCTACAATAGTTAGTTTTTTCAAAATAAAATTGGACTCGATTTTTCATACATCGCTTTGCATTAATCAAAACTTAAGCAATAAAAATAATTTTTATAATACGAATCGAAAAAAATTAAGCATCGAAATATCGATCGTTGCGTTTTCGATATTCATCACATGCCTGAATATTTAATTAATGTTTCAGAATTTCAAATAATTTCTGGTAGTTTTTGAGTTTTAAAAAGTATAAATTGTAATTAATGTTTTCTAAATTTCAAATAAAGAAATAAAAGTTTCAATAAAAAGCAAAAATTTATGAAACTTTTTCATGAAATGTTGGAAAGCTATGACAAATTTGCCATACATTTTTATGAAATTTTTCATAATATTTATGAAAACTTCATTAATGTGATGAATAATTGATGAAAAACGATTTATGAAACAGTATCATCAGTATGATGAATAACATTAACATTATTGAATATTAGGCTTAAAGAATTGTTTAAATTAGCGAATTTCTCGACGAAACAGCACTCGGGAACTAAAAAGTTGATTATGGGTAATAAGAAAGGTTATAAAGGAGCGATAAAAGGTGGTAAAAGATAAACCCCTTCAAATATGTTAAGCGAAAAGTATTGTAAAAAATGTATTCGTTATTTTTCCCGTTACCAGCTACTTCGCTTGAGGGCTCTTTTGTTGCGAAATTCAGATTTTTACTTTTTTGTTTCAAAATGCGAAAGTAATCTAAAATTTATTGTTTTATTATTTTATTGATTTATTAAAACAAAATTTCGTTTTATAAAAAGTTTAATTTTCGACGAAACTCTCATACTTTTTTCTAAATTTATATTTGTTTTTCTTTTTCCCCCCCTTTTTTTAGCTAAAAATTACTCACCTGTAAACCATTTGTATTTTCCAAAGCCTGACCCAACAAAGATTCACGCATTTCACGATCACGGTCGCGCGATGTCTCACGACTTCTATCACGATTACGTGTTAAAGCATGTTGGCCGGCAACGGGAAATTCACGATCTAATAATAAACGTTCAGGACTGATACCGTGTTGGGCACGAAACAAATCGGCAGATTTTATTCTTTTCTGGGGAGGAGGTGTTAAATGATTATTACGATTACTTTCTGAATCTGAAAGATCCCAATGATTGGCCTAAAGAATTAGAAAGTCAAAACAAAAAAAGATATATAAATTATTTATAAGCCTTTAATAAGTTGCGACAATTCTGATTTAGTTTTTCTTTAAATTGTAAATTCAGGAAATGTCTACTTTACTTTATTATTGTTCGATTTTCTTACTGGAGACGCTGAGGAAGCTTTCAATTCCTGTATGGCAGGTGTTTTTCCATTATTTGTTGTTGTTGTATTTGTGTTGTTGTTATTGTTATTATTATTGTTATTACTAGTTATATTGTTATTATTGCTGTTGTTGTTTGAATTATTTAATAAATTATTTAGCGGCGTAGTAGAACCCAATGAGGGTGTTGTAAAGGGGGAAATGGAGGAATTGCTAAGAGCTTGTGTAGCCGCCGTTAAGAAATTCAATTTATTCGTACTACCCGATAGTTGACTATTCATAGAATTATTTACATTTTTGGATGACGTTGACGTAGAGAGCGTTGAGGTAAAAGAGCTGCCGCTGTTGACATCCGCTAAACCTCGGATTTGTAATAAATGGGCGGTTTTTAAAAATTCCGGTAAATGTTCATGACCCACATTAACTTCACCGTTATACATAAAGCTGCAAAAGGAAAGTTAAAACATTTATCAATTTAGCGTTTTTAGTTAAATGATTTCAATTTAAAAATCTTCATTTCAAATTAAAAGTGTCCATGTAAATTTAAATTTCAAGGTTTATATTTTAGTTCAAAATTTTCTATATTTATCTAAAATTTGAGATCAGAACTTAAATATTCGTCTACGCCAAAAAATATATTCGATTTAAAAAAAAAAGGACGAAAACAATTGCAAACATTGCAAAATGTTTTTCCCCCAATTTTTTTTAGAATGGAGAGTCCACTGATAGAAAAAAAATGAGTAAAATTTTTCGTAAAACTACTTAAAATTAGTTAAAAATGACATTGTAGAAAAACAGCTTAAATTAGCAGATTGTTTGCTAAATATTAGTAAGGTAAGAATAGAAAAAATAAATCTGTAAAATCTACTAATATTTAGTTATATTTGTGCTAAATTTTAGTTAATTGAAAATAACAAATTAATCTGCTAAAAATCATTGAAAATTTTGCAAAATATTAGTAGATACAAAAATTCACAAAAAAATGTTTTGTTTTTTTTTGACTTTTTGTTTGCCGTTTTTAGTCAACAAATATTAATTAAAAGTTTTTGCTAATTTTATCAGAGTAAATTGGTATTTTCAATTAACTAAAATTCAACTTGAATATAACTTAAATTTTGTAAAGTTAACAGTTTTATTTTTTATGTTCTTATTTTAGTAATATTTAGCAAAAACAAATCTGCTAATTTTAGCAGTTTTTTCTGCAACGTAATTTTTAGTAGCTTTTTCTGCCATTTTTACATGTTCATTTCTATGAGTGTATAGTAAAATATTATAATTTGGACTCCCTAATTTGTCTTCACTTACCTTAATAAATTTTCTACATCATCGGCTGGTACATCTCTTAATATAACAATAGGATGCTCACAAGGATTGGCTTTTAAAAGTTTGCGAAAATATGGACTGCAAGCACTCAGTACAACTTTGTGGGCCGTAAAAGAACGTTCATCACAGGCTAAAGTGACATCAACGAAATCTTCTTCATCTCGTAAATGACGAAATGAACTTAACATTGAAGTTTGATAGTCATTCCATTTTAAAGCGTATTGTTGTTGTTGCTGCTGCTGCAGTGTTGCACTTAAAATTGCAGCTGTGTGTTGTTGTTGTTGTTGCTGTGACTGTTGGTGCTGTTGTTGTAGCTGTTGTTCCATAAGCGAAGTTGGTGCTGGTGAGGTGGCTAAATTTGTTGTATTAGCTGTTGAAGCTGCAGCGGGCGGTAATGGTTCCATTTTAACAACCCCTGCGTTATTATTCTCTGCTGTTTGTAATTGTGTTGATTCAGTCATTTGCGTAATATTTGTTTTGTTAACAAAATTAGTTTTTTTTTGTATGTCCCTTTTATCCTTTTAGAAAAATCTTGCGATTTTCTATAACAATAGAATCCTTTTAGTTGTATAATTTGTTTAGTTATTAATTTTGTTTATTTAAAAAAAAGATTTTTAATAGTTTATATGCAAAACTAGGCCATTTATATTAGAGTTTTTTTTTTATAAAATTAAAAAATAAAGGATTTTTTTGCTAAAGATCCATATTTCTTTTGTTGTGTTTTATTGTAATTTTTGGGTAAATCCAAAATAATTTTTTTTTGTGTTTAACCAAATGACCCAAACATTAGCCTAAATTTTTTTTGTAGTATTGTTTAGATATTATATTTCAATAAGTGGACGGAATTCTGCAAATAGAAAGAATATGGAGATGGATGTTAAAAATTATGCAAATAAATGTAAAAATATTTTTTAATATAAAATTGTGTATAATAAAATGAATCTATTATGTAATTCTCATTTACTTAACCCTAATAAATTTGTTTAAGGCGATAATGGCAAAAGAAATTGAAAATGATTGCAGAAGATATATGCTCGAATTAAATTAAAATTGTATTTAGTCCCTTTTTACACAAAGCTAACGATATTTTGTTTAAGTTGTAATTATTTGGCTATGTCCATTCTGCCGAATTTCATTGCAATCCGCTTAAAGCTTAATTCATTTAATTAATTTTTTATTTTAATAGTAAAACACTAAAAAAAAGTAATCACATTTTTAATTGTGCACTAAGGATATTATGTAGGTAAAGACTACAGTAATTGTAGTCAAAAACAAATTAAATTTCTCTTGAAAAAAGGACGACTAACATTGCATTAAATTCAACTAACATTTGTCATTTGCTTTTACTGTTCAAAAAATTACTAACAGTTGTAGTAAAAATTAACCAAATTTTTTAAATAACAAAAAACTACTGTAAAAATTAATGTAAAATCATAAAACAGTCAGTTGATGTGGTTTGTTTTTTTAAATGAACTACAAGGTTAGCAAATTATTAATTAAATTTGTTCTACAAATGACTGACATTTACATTCAAAATAAAGAAACAACTACAAATTTTTAAAGCAGAAGTTTCCTGAGTGAAGGAAACGTATCAGTTAAAAATTAAATTGTATCAATTAAAAATTAAATTAAATTCAATCAATTAATCAAGTACATGATTTTGTAAAATACTAATTTCAGTTTTTAGTAAAAATATGAAGGATCAAGTATTGGCATTTTTTATGTCATCTTTTAAATAATTTAATTTATGTTTTAAATATTATCAAAAAAACTTAATAAATTTGATTTGTGTTTTAACTCATTTTTAAACATTATTTGTTTTTTATGCAAGTTAAAAAGTAACTACACAGAGATAATTTCTTGGACGAGTTTGCATGAAATTTTCTCACTAAATTGATAAAGTTTTCTTCACAATGTGAATGAAAAATGTCTTAAACCTAATGAAAAAGCTTCTTTGTTTTAATAAAACTATTTTTAATGAAACTTTTTCATTTATCGTATGCAATTTTTAATAAAAAAAAAAATCAAAATTTTCATTAAATTTTATTTTTTGACTGCATTAATTTAATGAAAAGTTTTAATGGACGAGTTGCATTGACATTTCATGGATCGAATGCAAAAATTTATTTATACAATATCATGCAGAGAATTCTCTCAATGTGGTTCGGCTTCGGTTTTGTCCGAACACAATCATTCACTTGCGAAATTTTTTTATATCATTATTAATTTCAGACCTACCTGAGGCTTTAAGCGATTCCTTAGAAAATTTGTAAAATTTTTAGTACCAAATATGGGGATTAGTAACAACATTGCTGAATTTACTTACAGTTCAATTACTCAATTACACCCAATTACATGTAATTAGATATGTAAAAGTAATTGGCCTGTAATTAAATACACAAATATATTTATTGTGTCCCTTGTCTGGTGTTAACAAAATTGAAAATTTTCCACAACAAGTGTGACCGTAGGTCTGAAACTATTAATGATATAGAAAAATTTCAAAAGTGAATGATTGTGAAATGTAATTGAAGTCGCCCAAAACATCAAATACATTTCGAATATAACTGTATCAAATCATTTCTAATTGTATCTTAATTAATATACTCTGATGTAGTTTGATACAATTTAATCCGACCATTTTTCGGATGTATAATTAATTATGGGGCCATATTAAATTAGATAAAATTATATAAAGCTCCATATCAGTTTTTTTTTTTTAATCGGGTAGTGTTATTATACTTTTCGTTCATGTTAAGAAATAAATAACTTCCATTAAATGAAATATTCATAAACTCAATTTTGAAGAATTATTTTTGAAGTGTCTAAATAAGATCACTAAAAATTTTATGATCTTAAAAAACGGGTTATTAAACAAAAATTCCATATATTCTGTTTACAACACTTAATTACAGTGGAGTACGGTTATAACGAACACGTAGGGACCGGACAATTTAGTTCCTTATAAACGAAATTCTCTATAAGCGTTGTAAATATTTTCCAAAAACTAATAAAATCTCAGTATTTTTTCTTAAATTCTCTTAATTTGAAAAGTTTTGTTTGTAATTTTTAAACAATTCTTCTATTAAATTACGCTTCTTACCATTTTTCAACCTTTTTAGTGAAGTTTCAAGTAATTTTTATTTTTAATAAAAATTATATCAAACTTGTTTAAAAGACAAAGTATTATCTTGTTTACTACTCCCCCTGTACATTTTGTTTTTAAAAACAAATGTACAAATTAAAAGGAAAAGAAACAAAAACGTGTATTGAATATTTATAAAAGGTAGACATACATACAAAAAACAAGTTTGCAATTTAATTTTTGATCAATGGTGATAATCTTTAACTTTGATCTCATATATACATATTAGTTCTCATTTAGTGGTAAACTAGTTTATATGAATGTTTTATGTTTGGCATGGGATTTTTACCTATTTCAAAACGTGTTCTGAAGATGGGAACCTTGAAAATTCCCGAAATAGATCTATCAACACACTATAGAGTTTTTGTTATGACAATGTCCTAATAAAGATATATAGAGTATGGCCTCGAACGAAAAAAAATCATAATATTTATTTTTAATAAAAATTATATCAAACTTATAAAAAGCTAAAGTTTTTAAAACTATCAGTATATTTTTAATTTCAAAATCTTATTTTTTTTATGTGTTTGTTATAAGCGTAACAATTTATATGGAAATTCGTAAAAGGTTCCAAAAAATTAGTTCGTTATAAAAAAAAGTTCGTTATAAACGATGTTCGTTATAACCGTATTATTTTGAATGAAATGCGTTGGGATTAGAAAAATCGTTCGTTATAAAAAAAAAGTTCGTTATAACCGGTGTTTGATATAAGCGTATTTCAGTGTATTTCAATAACTATTTATAAAAAAATATGATCTTAAAACATGTTAAAATTATTTTTTACTATTTCTGCTGCCACAATTATAATAAAAAATTTCCATATGACCGATATTAACCTTTTTTATTTTTTTTTTTGAAAACAGCAACAAAAAATTAAGACGGATTTAAAAAAAAACTTTTTTCTTAATAATGGTAATAATATGCAAATTAAGATTTCTTTAATATTCTAGTTAATTTGTATTTAAGATTAAGACAAAAACTACAACTAAAATGAAATCAACTAAATTGTCATCATTAAGGGGCGTAAACTTGCGTTGATATAAACAAAATAATCATTATTACCTTCACTAATACCACAACTACGTAGTAGTACCTCTAAACTGAAACTACAACAAATAACTGAATAAAATAAATTGTGTAAAAATAAAATTCAACAACCTGAATCGAAAAAAAAAATATATATTAAACAATCAAACAACAACTACTAAAATAACACAACTCAACAGCCAAAAAGAAAAAGTGGACTTGAAACACTTTTTTTTACGTATTTCTCATTTGCAATTTCTGAAATATCGCAGTTTTTATAATTACATGATTCACCCCATTTCTTTTTCGTATATTTTGCTTCATTTTTCTAAATTTACACCCAAAGCTATGATTTTTGTTTTTAAGAATATGAATATACACAAAATATATTTTGCTGGTATTGCATGGACTTGAAAATTGTACTTTTTTAGTTTTATCCTTATAAATATTATGTATGTATGCTATAAAACAACACAAATTTTCAAAACTTTAAAAATATATTAAAATTGAAATAATATAATCATAAAATAAATATAAAAATACAGTGATTTATTTATGAACTCGTAAAAAAAATTTATAATATTTTTATTTTTTAATGAATATAATCGTAGCTGTATAGAAAAAAATTGTTTTTCTAAAGAATATATCGCTCATTTAATAAATTTTGCAGAAAATGCGTTTAAACTTAAAACGCATTTTAAACTTTAAAGTTTTCAATGCATATCTGCCTCGCTCGACCATCTCTCTAGTTCCTTGGTCACGTTTTTTTTAAATAGGATTTTTAATGCATTTTTCTCTTAGTGAGAGTTGGGTGCGAGTTCGCTAATTATCGAGAGACCCGTGAGTAGCATAGATTCTCTATAAAGTATATACTCTTTGCAACCACTTTACAGAAAAAAGAATATATATTCCAGACTTGGGCGACGTCAATTACAAAAATCGTCCACTTGTGAAATTTTTCTATATCATTAATAATTTCAGACCTACGCTCACACTTGTGGGCTTAAACGCTTCATTGGGAAATTTTCAATTTTGTCAATACCAGACATGAGACATAATTCCAATATCTGTGTATTTAATTATAGGCCAATTACTTTTCTATGTTCAATTACATGTAATTGGGTGTAATTGAGTAATTGCCCTGTAGTTAAATACCCAGATGTTTTTACTAATCCCCATGTTTGGCAATAAAGATTTTACAAATTTTCCAAGGAAGCGATTAAGCTCACAAGTGTGAGTGTAGGTCTGATATCATTAATGATATAGAAAAATTTCATAAGTGAACGATTTTGAAATGTAATTGACGTCGCCCAAGTCTGGAATATATATTCTCTTCTAACTGTAGAAGTATACAAGATATTAATATTATATTTTTACACAGTATGAAGCATGATATAACTAATAAATATGCACCATTAACTCAAAATTCGCGTTTTTTGATTTATATAAATTAGCCATATCGTCACCTAAAATGCAAAGGGCCGTAACTACACTTTTGAGTTTTTTTTACAGGAGAGACAAAGATCATTATAAATAAAAAACTACTTGAAGACCGTCTACAGACGGTCATCACTAAAATTATATTACAGGCAAAGCTAAAATTTTTCCAGTGATTTAAGGGTTAAGAAACAAAGACGGATTTGTTTCTGAAAAAAAAATCCATGGAAAAATAGTAGTTTTTACGTACTATAGTCTCGACCTTTTGTAATACATTTTTCTATAACTTTCTCAAGTTGAAACGTAGATGGTGGTTGGTTTTTTCAAGGTAGCATCGTTGCATCTTTTTTTACACAAAAATAACAACAAGCACTTGTTAAGGAATGTGCAGACAAAAACGTGCTCAGTGTTACATTGGACGTGGAATTGTAAACAAGATAAAATTTGGCAGCTTTAATTTAATATAGAAATAAGGTTAGTTTAATAATAAAAAATATATTTATGTGTGTGTGTAATTAAATATTATTTTTTTCATATTTCAGCTCTTTAATATTTTCTGCATTTCAACAATAAAGAAATAATGAAACGAAACAAACGATAAAAAATGTATCATACACACAGACAACAATGTTCCAGAAAAATTAAAATGCTATTAAGTGTATTGTTACCTTAATGTGTACAACTACCAACAAGAATAAAATGAAATGAAAAGTATTTATAATTTGTGTTTATTACACAAATAGTTACAAAAATTTTACTAAAATTTAGTAGCGCTTACTAATATTTTCTACTTATATCATTGTACTAATAATATTAAAATTTAGTAATTTGTTTTCTGATTTTAGCTAAATATTTTTAAATTACATTTTACAACAATTTTACTAAACTTTAGTAGTGGGTACTAATTTTTTCTTCTAATTTCATCAAAATTTAGTAATTGTTTTTTCTAATTTTAGCAAATATCTTTTGAATTGCATTTTACAACAATTTTACTAAAATTTAGTAATGGCTACTAATTATTTCTACTAATTTCATTGTACTACAGTTCAGCAGACATGTTTTACAAAAAGTTTAGCAAGAAATACCGCAAGGCTCAAAAGACTTAAATTTCTCGTAATAACAGCAAAATTTCCCGCAGCCATTACAGACTTTAGCTGTCATTGTAATAAATTGTTTTCTAATAGATTTAGGTACGCTAAGTCTAAATCTGGCAAAAAATTTGTTCCCCATTTTTAGTTTTGGAGATACAGCGGTTTTTATATTTACGTTGTATACTTAATTTTTTTTATTCTTCTGTTCTAAATTTTTCAGAATATTTTCAATTGATTTGCAATTTTAATACAAAAATAAGTTCAGTGGAATGTTTAGTTTACGCATAGCGATAAAATTAAAAGTTTTTTTCAACATCCGTAAAATTTATAAGTATAAAACTAAACATGCAACATTTTCATCTTCCTTGCAATAGCGGAAAGATATCCTAAAGCAAACACCGACATAATTGTACTCAAATGAAAGATAATTTTGTGTAGATTTATATTCTTGAAAAAAATTTCATGATTTTGCTGTTAAATTTCGAAAACTTAAGCAAAATATACGAAAAAATGGAGCGAATGATGTGAATATAAAAAGCGCGCTATTTTAAAAATTAGCGATCACATTTAGATTTAGCGTTTACATCTTCAACGTATTTGCAATTTTAATACAAAAATGAATTCAGTAAAATGTTTAGTTTACGAATAGTGATCAAATTTAAAATTTGTTTAGTTATCCTAAAAATTATAAGGATGAAACTAAACATGCAAAATTTTCAATTTCCTTGCAATACCGTTAACATATCCTAAAATAAACTCTGACATGATTATACTCAAATGCAAGATAATTTTTTGTAGATCTATATTCTTAAAAAGTATTTCATGTTTATGCGGTTGAATTTAAAAAAAAATTAACTAAAGTATAGTAACAAATGGGGTGAATGATGTAAATATAAATACCGCTATAGTTCAAAAACTGCAAATAGGAAAATATACTTTTCGACTGATTACGATTCAGCGTACCTAAGTCAATTAAAAAATATGTATGTCATTCAAAGTCAGGTTCAGCGAAATGTTGAAACTGTAGAGTAGTGTAATATAAAATAATGAACCTACAACAACTACAGAAACTATACATTAAAAACAAATACAAAATGAATTATAATAATAAAAAAAATATCATCATCAACAACAATATAATAGTATTAACCAATGAAAACTACACGCACATTAAATACCAAAAACAAAATAAATACATAAATGTACAATGTTGGCCAATAAGAGAGATTAAAATGAAATGAAAAATAATAAAAAAAAAAACAAAAAAAAATTATATTATATTTTTACGTATGTACTACACTATGTATGTATGAGATAGTGTGTGGTAAGAGATTTTTATTTTTTTTTTTAATACAATAAAAATTCAAATGTTGGGTTTTTTATTACATAAAGCAGGTTACAATGAATTATTTTCTTATACGATTTAAACAAAAAACTAACATTTATTTAAGAAGAAGATGAAGAAAAAAAACAAGTAGAAATAAATTAAAACAAATGACGTCAATATAGTTTGATATGTGTTAGAAAAATATAAAGTATTTTAAAACCAACGCATTTTTGTAATAAAATAAAATTAATTAAGGTTTTAAATTATTAACCCTTTGACCCTCTAATGTCCCGATGGGTAAAAGTCAGTCTTTAGATTTTGAAATATCATCATGTTCAGGAGCTAATTTCAAATGTACCGCTAAGACACGTATTAAAAATCAATTTTTTAATATGTTTGTAATAGTAAAAAAAAAAAAAATGATATTGGAATTATGATTTCTTTTTTAAAAATTAATATTACTCATACGTATGAACATAATTCCTTGGCGTATGATTTATGAATATTTATGAATAAAAAATCGTTCAAATTAAAATAAAAAGCCAAAAATTATGAATTTTTTGAAATGTTTTATTTAATATTTTAATTTTAGCGATTTATTTTAATATTGGCAACTTTTTTCTTTTCGGCGTTCAATTTTTAATTTTGGTGTATTTCTTAATTTTATTTTCTTTTAAATTTTATTGATCTTTTTTTGTAATTGTGGATAATTTTTCTAAATTTTGACTTTTTTTTTTTTTTTAATTTTTAACTGAAATAAATTTCGAACTGAAATACATAATAACTTAAAGTCTCAAAAATCATAAAATTATCTAAAATCAGATCAATGTATATCCAACTAGATGTAATTTAATGTCCCGGATATGGAAAAATCTCGGATAAAATTGTATCATATTTGATATAATTAGATACACGTAGACGACACATTTTTCCTATAAATTTGTATATGTTTATATATGGGAACTTATAAAAGGCAATATAATTATACTAGACTATATAAAAAAAAATTTTAATCGGGATGTCATTTATGTTTTTATCTATCAGGTACGAGGGCGGATCAATAAGTCCGCGACTTTTCGAACTTTCCTCGTAGTTATATGAAATGCAACACTGCTCTCATCAAGTACCACCTGTTGATAGACTACTGTCAAATTTTGAGCAAGATCCGTCATTTACTTTAGATTTAACAGCTGTTCAAAACATACAACCTCGTGGATTTTTTAAAAATGGAAAAAAGTGAATTTCGAGTGCTAATTAAACATTATTTTTTGCGAAAACAAAACCGTCAATCAAACCAAGGAAAATCTTGATAAATACTATGGGGACTCTGCACCATCGATTTCAATGACAAAAAAGTGGTTTACTGACTTTCGTTGTGGTCGCACAAGTGCAAATAACGCTGAACGTTCTGGACAGCCAATTAAGGTCAATACACCCGAAAATGTCGAAAAAATCCACAATATGGTGTTGCCCGATCGAAGAGTAAAAGTGCGTGAGATTGTTGATGCCATAGGCATTTCATATGGCAGTGTGGTTTCCATTTTAAATGATCAGTTGGGTTTAAGAAAGCTGTCTGCAAGATGGGTGACGCGTTTGCCCTCAATTGACCATAAACGTAATCGTGGCCAATAAGGTGATGGCAACAATTTTTTGGGATGCATGCAGGATAATCCACATCGATTACCTTCAAAAGGGAAAAACAATAAACGGCGAATATTATGCCAACTTATTGAACCGATTTAACGAGGATTTTAAAAAAGCGACTTCATATGTCCAAGAAATGTCTATTTTATGGACCTCGAAAAATCCTATTTTTTGGAAGGGATACAAAAATTGGAGAAACGTTGGACTAATCTCCTTTTTGCTGTATTCAGCTAAAAGGAGATTATGTTGAAAAATAATTTTTTTTCCTAAGAAAATTGAGCTAAAAGGAGATTATGTTGAAAAATATTTTTTTTTTTTGCAAAGAAAACTGTGTTTCATTCAAAAAGTCACGGACTTATTGATCCGCCCTCGTATAACAAGTCGAGATAGCTTCGATGGTAGAACGATAGTGTCTGACCGAACTCACTTTTTTTGGACGAAGACAAAGCCGTTGCCAAAATTCGGCCAGATTTTCAATGTTCGGCCGAAGCCGCGCTTTTAAATTTACTTTTTTAATTTGAATAAAACGTAAGTTCTGTTAATTTTGACAACGAAATTTGTTTAAAGTAAAACAAAAAACATTTAAACATCAATAAATCTCATAAAAAATGCTAATTTACAATTTTCTTTGAATAATATGAAATATAGAGTTTAATTATTTGTCTTTTGAAAAAAATGGGAATGCTTGAACGTTGGTATTTTTAATAAAATTATAACGAATTTAATACAAATTCTTGTGGTTGCGCTCGAAATTAAAGAATTTTTTTTTTTTTTATTAATTAATAATCATATAATTACAAATTATATCCTATTACCCTAACCGAGCACTAGCTACTATGGCCTTCGGCGCGTTGTAGCGAAAACAGACCAGTGCCTCTGGTGGGAATCGAACCCACGACCCTCGCACTGATAAGCCAACTAGCCTACCGGGGCGAACGCCATTAAAGAATTTATTCTACAAATGTATTCAATTTTGTCAAATACACGTAGTGCGTCCTAGTTCGGCCAAAATTTGCAGAACATACTCGCTCGGACACTATAGAACGGTTGACTGGCAATCTGGAGTCCCCGGTTCGAATACCGTGTGGGTGGACACATTTTATTAAATAAAAAATTTCAGAAAAAAAATATTTTTTGTTATTAAATTTAACTTTTTTGAAAATTTATTTTTAACTCATTATTTTTGTCTATGCTGGTAATCAAATAGGTAACCACATTTTTTTGGATTTTTCGCATGGTGTTTAGTGCCTATAAAAGTAATGAGATTTGTAATGAAAATTGTAAATATTTGCCGTTACCAAATATGTACTTATATAACCACTGATATTGTAATGCTTTTCTAGACTTTAAGATATTATTAAACTTTAATTGAAAGTGAGCTTGCCACCAAACAAAAGTTTAATTGAAATTTTATTGACAATATTTTTTTCTGTATAAAGAGCTTATTAAGACGTTTCAACATTACCACTTTTATGAATTTTTGCAACTTATGGGCCAAAATTTTTTTGAGAATTTTTTAAAAGTTTTTCAATTTTTTCAAAATTACGAATTAAAAAAAATATTTTTAATGTTTCTTAATACATCTTCGGCCGGGAATCGATCCCAGGTAGTCAAATTAACAGGCAAATGCTCTATATCATAAGCCACCTACTCATATAGCAGTTGATAGTTTAAAATATAATCATTATTATTAATTAATAATCATATAATTACAAATTATATACCCTAACCGAGCACTAGCTACTATGGCTTTCGGCGCGTTGTAGCGAAAACAGACCAGTGCCTCTGGTGGGATAAGCCAGCACGCTACCAACTAGCCTACCGGGGCGCACTAGTTTAAAATACATATGAATAAGTTGTTATTTTTCGTATATCTTGAAATAATTTATTTTCAAGATATACCAAAACTAACACCGTATTCTTTAGCTTACACAAATACGAATTATAATGAGTCTAAAAATAGATTTCCAGAAAATGTTGTATGTTATATTTTGCATTGAAGTAATAAGATCAGGGGCGAATCAAGGGGAAGGGAAAATAGACATTTCCTTCCCAAAATAAATTTTTTCAATATAAAAATATACGAAATAATAGAAAATTTTTAAAAACACTCTAACTTGTTCACTGATTATATTTTTGTAATAGAAAATTAACCAGTTACAGAACTAATTTCGTATTCCCAAACTTATTACCGGGTAAAAGACTGTTTTGTTGTGTTCTTACAATGTAGGTATCCCTGCTCGGACCGATAGATCTTTATGAACTTCGGATATGTTGTAGAGAATACAAAATTTAAGGTACCCGTATTTTTTTTTGAGCTGCCCAATCATATGTTTAGGCGTTAGTAAGTCCCAGTAAAAAATGTTCGTGTTTTTAGAAGCAGAATAAAACAAATGCGCTGATGTAAGTGCTTACTATTACACAATATTGAGAAGCAGCAAAAGAAACGAATAATTTTCGTGCAGAAATAAAGAAACAAAAACTTACTGTTTCTCTAACAAGGATGCAGGTTGTTAGCAGCTTACCCTAATCCTTTATAAGGATGCAGGTTGTAATGCAGAAAGTTTCATATCGTGGATTATAATCGATCTGTAAAAATTTTCACGAATGATTTCCGATTGTGTTTGGTGTTTTTGAGTATGAAATGAAAAATAATTAGTCGTTTAACTGTTTCTGAAGAGCTAGCACGTGGAGCGGTAAAAAAAAAATAAAATAATTATATTATACGTCAAAAACTTTAACAACAAAAAACTAATATCTGTAGAATTTTATGTAAAATAAATTGTGTATATGCATATTATTACTTGTAATCGTAATAATGTAGACATGAAATATGATTTCACTGAAATCCATGAAATCACTGCTTATTATAAGCGCTGAAATCCGCGCTTATTTTGCCCAAAAGTAATGCTTCCAAGTGGGAATTCGCCATATAAAAATCATGGCATATGTAATCAGGTTTGTAAGGGATTCATTTTGACTTACTCCCTTACAAACCTGCTTCCAGGTAGGCAGCGTTTTTTACTGGGGTGGTTTAAAAAATTACCCCTTTTTAAGTGTTTTTGTTATTTCGTTCTATTAGAAGTAACTATAGAAAAATTTGGTATAAAATGAAAGCTTTTTTGAAGGCACATCCACTGGTGTAAAAATTATGTCCAAAGACTTTAAAGAATTTTTGTTATTCAAAAAAATATGTTTTGAGCAACATTAAAGTTTTATTAAGGATTAGTATGATTAGTCTGAGATTTTCTGAGCTTTTTTCGATATTCGAAACCGTGTGTTTATGCGACTTTTCCCGAAGAGCCTTTTTCTCCTGTTTTTTCAAATAATTTAAAATGTGGCAACTCTGGGTCCTCTTTATCGGCAATATGGGTATCAATATTTTTGTTTTCTTGAGTACTTTAACCCAGCGTACAAATAAACCTGGTTTTCGTTAACTAAAGACAAGTTTTCATACAAAAACAAATGAATTTTTAACCCTACTTTTTAATCCTTAAGCTTGAGATTGAGCAGCCTTAACAATTTGTAGCCCATGAACTTAAAAATTCAAAATTTTTTTGGTACGGGAAAGGTTAAGGTAAATAAAAACAAAAACGTATTACTTAGAACTTAAAAATATCCTTCATTTATTTATTTGTTTGACATTTTAGGGATTGTGACATTATTGTTACATAACATAAAAATATAATTTTTTCATGTAAAAATGTAAAAATGGGCATTGTACGCAATAAGTAAAAATATTATTCACTTACCTAAAGGTTTTCATAAAAACAACCCAATTTTTTTGCACTTTTTGTATTGTTTTATAAAATTTTCAAACATGTCCCTATTCGTATTATGACTGAGGGAAGTCAAAAAAATTACGCCATCTATGATATTTTTTTGGTACTAATTTGATCAGTGGTATGTCACAGTAGTCACACAAATTTTATCGAGCTAAATAAATATAGTATGTATTATTTCGGGATTTTGGGGTTTGTTACCGTAATGTTACATGAGGCTATAAAGGGTAAATAAATACGTATTTCTTTTTTTTGCTCCTTTACAACATATCCAAAGTTCATTAAAATCTGCGAGTTCGGATCGGGATACCTCCCATGCCAGTTATATTTTCTGTAGAATTTTTGATACAAATCTGTTAAGCTTTTTCAAATTTGTTAATTTTTACCAATAAAATGCTCTAACTCTAAGAAAATTGTATTTCAAACCAAAAATCAGAAATTTGTTTGTTAAATTCCAGACATATTATATTGAGTGTAGTTAAAGACCATTAAAGGTTAATTTCAAACACCTATAACCATAACGGCGTTTTTTTTTTCTTTTTCTCTATAATTTCTTTAATTCGCCTCTTATATTGTTTTTTTCCTTTTAACCAAAATTAAGTTTCAATACTATTTGATTGCGTGCAATGACATCTTATACATATTATTAATTTTTTATATCTTGAAAAACAAAAAAACTATATAATTCATGTTGGCTTTCTCCTTTTAGTAGTTGTTTCTAATTTTGTTAGATATTATAATTTCTGAATACTTATTAATTGCGTCTAGTTTTTGAAAAAAAAAAAAAACAAAATATATATATTTATTTCTTATAAGAAGTGGTTTTATTTGTAAATGATGCTGGTTTTTTAGTTTTTTTTGGTATATTCAATATCCATGTGTGGGTATTTTTAAACAAACATTTTATTATTATTTTGTTGTTGTTTTTTAATCTTTAAAAGCTACATAGAGCTACAGAATACTTTAATTTTTGTTTTTTACCTAATTTAATTTATGGCTGATTTATGTAAATTTAATGCTTAGTTTTTAAGTTTCTTCTCATTTTTTCTTTTAATACTTTATATATACTTATATCTCATTTCATTTCTTAACCATACCAATCGATGACAATAATACATGTGTATCTTTAGTTTTGAAAAGATTTAAAAATTTTTTTTTTAGATTTTGTTGTTTTTATTTTTTTCTTCTTTTCTGGAGTGATGTTGTCTATTTGAAAATTTTTATTTTAATGTCTTTTGTTAAAGTTCATTGACATTGTTAATAAAACAAAATTTTAGTAATACCTAGTATAGATATTTTAATTTTTTATTAAATTATAGCTGTTTAAAGTCTTTATAATTCTTTTTTTTTTTTTCTTTAAAGAAAGTTTATTATCAATTGGAAAAAACTTGATTTTTTATGGTGAAATTATTAAGGAAATTAGTATTTGTAATAAATCAATTTTACTTTAAATAAATAAAATTAAGAAAAAAAAATATTTTTTATAATAGCATCAATGTACGAGGGCGGATCACTAAGTCCGTGACTTTTTGAATGAAACACAGTTTTATTTTTGCAAAAAAAAAAAATATTTTTCTCCATAATCTCCTTTTAGCTCAATACACTTAGTAACTCGTTTCTCCAATTTTTGTATCCCTTCCCAAAAAATAGGATTTTTCGAGGTCCATAAAATAGTCATTTCTTGGCCATATGGGGGTCGTTTTTTTTAAATCTTCGTTAAATCTGTCCAATAAGTTGGTATAATATTCGTCGTTTATTGTTTTTCCCTTTTGAAGATAATCGATGTGGATTATCCCGCGTGCATCCCAAAAAACTGTTGCCATCACCTTATTGGCCACGATTACGTTTATGGTTAATTGAGGGCAAACGCGGCACCCATCTTGCAGACAGCTTTCTTAAAGCCAACTGATCGTTTAAAATCGAAACAACACTGCCATATGAAATGCCTATGGCAGCAACAATATCACTCACTTTTACTCTTCGGTCGGCCAACATCATATCATGGATTTTTTCGACATTTTCGGGTGTATTGACCTAAATTGGCCGTCCAGAACGATCAGTGTCATTTGTACTTGTGCGACCACAACGAAAGTCAGTAAACCACTTTTTTACCATTGAAACCGATTGTGCAGAGTCCCCATAGTATTTAACAAGCTTTTCCGTGGTTTGATTGACGGTTTTTTTTTTGAATAAAATAATGTTTAATGAGCACTCGAAATTCACTTTTTTCCATTTAAAAAAAATCCACGAGGTTGTATGTTTTGAACAGTTATTAAACGCAAAGTAAATGACTGAACTTGATCAAAATTTGACAGTAGTATATTAACAGGTGGTACTTGATGGTAGTAGTGTTGCATTTCATATAACTACGAGGGAAGTTCGAAAAGTCACGGACTTATTGATCCGCCCTCGTAGTAAAATAGCAAAACTTTCGACATTAGATTACAATCAATTTGTTAATTTTATTTTAGCGCCCCTTACACCAAAAGCTTTAGATATTTTATTAAATAAAATTTGTATATTTTTTATTCCTTTGCAATAGGTACTTCAAAACCGTATGAAAAAACTAGACGTAGTCCAATTTGTGATGCTCAAGGCTACATATGTTCCAAATCACAGAGAAAACTAATGACGTTTTAAGGTATGGAAAATTTTGCATGGAAATTTACATACGAATTAAAAAAAAGTTTGCATTAAATTTATAATGATTTATAATTGCGTCCTTCAGCACTTCTCCATGAATTCTGAATCAAAATTTTCTTATCTGTAAGATTGTAAAACAAAACCTTTAATAAATTTAGAACGGGGTTTAAGGTATTCGCGTTTTTTTGTGAAAAAAAAAATTTTATAATTTTTTCTTTTTAGAACTGGTGTGCACCAACCCTTAAACCACTGGAAAATTTAAAATTTACCTGTAATTATATTGGAGTGATGACCTTCTGTACGGTCTTAGTGGTTTAAGTGCTAAGCATTGGAATACTCAATTTTTCAGTTTAATCTTCTTCTTAAAGCTTAAAGTAAAAATGAATGGCATAGCCACTGCAGGTAGGATAACGCTATCCTATGGATTTTTCATAAAATATGAGTAATTTTAAATTTTCCTGAACAACTTTTTAAATAATGGAACAATTTTTTAATTTAAATACTTTATCAAAAATAGATTTTATATTGATAACGTTTTTTGGCAGAGTAGAAATTCTACGGAGTAGAAGTTTTATAACACTGTTCAACAAAATAAATTTTTTTCCAAAATTACAAGGTCCGACCTATAAATTTTGATAGAAGAGAAAAAAAAGACAGGTTTACATCTGGGTTTCATTTTAGCGGGAGGTAAAATTTCCCGCAAAGGCTAATTTTGTATGTTCAATCGGCATAGAAAATCGAGTAAAGCTTACGTTTAAAGTATATGGAACGTTTAGCAAATTTATGTAAAATATTACGGAGAACATTTTTGTAGAATATATTAATTCCTCAAGGTAAGTGTCTTTTTGTCCTCCTTTTAAAAAGAGCAAAAAACAATATTAAAACAGGGATTTAAGGGGTTAACATGTTAAAATTTTACTATAAGTCCCTGAATACACCGAAATCAAAAATTTTTGTAGAATATGCTAACCTTTTAACTCCTCAAGGTAAGGGTCTTTTTTGTCCTTCTTTTAAAAAAGAGCAAAAAGCACCTTTAAAACAGGGATTAAAGGGGTTAAAATGTTCCGCAAATATATTAGCCGTGACATTTTACTCTAAGTCCCTGAATACATAGGTCGGACCTTGTGTTGTACAGTGTAATATAAGACGCCGAACTGAAAAAAATGTTAAACATTTTTTTTTGTTTTATTTATTTCTTGACATATGTAATAATTTTGTTTTTTACTTAAACTGTTAATTTAAGAAAGAATGAAATGACTCTAGTAAAGTGATTTTTCTTGTTATGTTTTTTGTATTCATTTCGTTGGCCATGAAAAATAACATAAGAACGTATTTTCATTTGAAAATTTTGAATCCACATTTTCGCGAAACCGTTATGAAAAAATTTTGAAGTTACTCATATATAAAATGTTTAGATATGGACAATAATATTTGAATTTTCAAAATTGTCTTCCTATTTTTTCAACTTTGGCATTTGATCCAATCTATTCTACATTTAGTTTTGAGGAAAGGGTTTCTTTACTAAAAAAGTTAAAAATTCGCAAAGTTATTTTACTTATTTTAATTCTTGGTAAAGTGGTATTTTTTTTTGTTTTTTTTTTTGACTATAAAATTGAGAAAGTTATCGGCCTTTTTTTAAACAAATAATTTGCACACATAAAAGGGTTAACATAAATTTTCGTGTTTATGGAAGGGATTATCGTAAAAACTTGAAAAGACACATTTAATTTTTAGTTTGTTTTTGCCTTTTAAAGATAACAAGATGCAAACATATGACTTTTGCAGCACTTTTATACTCTAGGTACTTGAATTAAGTGTTTTAGCAAGACTTCTATCAAATATTAATCAATAGATGTCTAAAAAACAGCGAAAATCCATAAAACAATAAATGTGGCTTATCAAGTTTTTACAATAAGTCCTTCAATTATAACTTCTACAATTTTGAAGCGATTAAAATCCAGTAAATTTTTAATTTTTTTTTAGCCTGTGAAATCTTTAAAAATATTTTGTTTTTACCAATAACTTCAGACTTTCCGGGTATATTAAAATATATATCTAAAGATTGATAATGGATATAGTCAACCAAACCCACAACACAGAGAGAATTTTTTCGGACGACTAATAAAATGTTTCACTAAATTTATAAAGTTTTCTTCACAAAGTGAATGATACATTTATTTCAAAAATTCCTGCAGTCGTAATCATGTTATTTTAAATGAAATTATTTTTATTTAAAAGAGAGTAATTCGATTAGAGTAGTATCATTTTGGTCCCACATTGCAAATATAGGTAAAATTTGTAATAAAATTTGTTGGTGTACTTTTTGCTAAACTTTAAAAGAGTGAATTTTCAAGAACGATTTTAATAAAAAGTTATGAAATGTAACGTCTTATTTTGAATTTTTTTACTATTATATTTTTATTGTTTTACCTAGCGTTTTCTTAGCGGTTAAAACATAGTTTTGTAAGCTTTTTTTGGTTGCCCTAATTATAACACATTAATTTCTTTTTAACGTGAAACACTTGTTAATTTATTAGCCAAATCATTAACTTTTAAATGCCTTCAATTTGCTAACTAATTTTCTATATTTTATTGACAAGTTATTAAAATTTTAATATTTTCGATATTTCCCATTGAATTTTTGTATGACTCATTATAACAAGTATCAAATACGTATGAATTTCAATCACTCCCTTTACTTTTATATAATTTTTGCATTGTTTTCAAATATTTTTTTTTCCATGGATTTTATTTTAATAATCGCACAATTTGTTATTCTTTTTTAAGTTTAACATAAACATTTACCACACATTTATTTTACGATTATTTCAACGCGTATTTATTTTTATTATGTCGCTAAGATATTAAGACATAAACAACTACATAAAAAAAATGTTTATAAATATATTACATACAAACAGGGTACAATTTTATACCGAAAATATGAATTTTTTATAAGCACAACAGCAAAAAATATATTCATACATACATAAAGGGAAAACCTTAAAGATTTGAACAGATAACAGGGGGTTTACAACCAACTTTACATGAAATTTATATAAAAATCAAGGTGAAAATAGGAAATTTTTTGAATCGATGTTAAAATAAAGATAACTTTTCATAGAATATAGATAATATCCTGAATTTTTCAGGCAATGTTTCAAAACATCTTGAGAAATGAGAGCTATAACTTTGATTAGATTTGTCGAAGGATAAAAAAGTTATGAGCCTAAATATGGGACTACTCAAAAATAATGTTTTTGATTTTTTTTTTTTTTGTTTTTATAAATGTGGATTTTCAAAAAAATCTGTTACTTACGATAACTTTCCTTGGAATACAGATATTTATTTGAATGTTTGAGACAATCTTAACCAAGATCTAAGATTAAAAATTATTTAAATTTGTCGAAGTTATTCTTCGCAGTTGTGAATTTAAATGTAACACAACTGTTTAAAATATAAAAATTTTAAATATTTTACATTAAACCGTTTAAAAATTTAAACGAAATTATTATTAGACTATACAATATTCATGATACTCAACAAAATTGTCTACTAAAGCCTTCATAAGGAAAAATATTTTATTTAAAATTTTCTTTCATCACCTTTGTTTTTGAAATGATTTATTACAAATCTCTAATTTTTTGTCCACTCCCTGTTTGTATACAAGTATTTATTGTTTGTAAGTAGCAAAAAAAAAAAAAAGTCAAAACCAAACAATTTGGCTCATAAAGTTTCAAAAATGAAGACGAATAAAAGGGTGGCTGTTTTGCCGGTATTAAGTTAAATATCAATTTACAAAATACATAGATATTGAATATGAAAAATAAGCGTATCATAAAAAATAAATATCAAAATAGTAATGAAAATCTATATCGTACAAAATTCACTAGTAAAACATATGCAAGGATATAAAATTAATAGATATGTATTTTATATATGTACATATGTATATAAATACACTCAAAATATTATGTAGTTTACTGTTTGCAGTTTAATAAAAATATTTTCAGTTGAGTTAAAAATAAAGGAACATGCATTTATACACTTAAAATACTATGTAGGTAAACCCCACTGCAAATGTAGTTAAAAACAAATGAAATTTTACTTAAAGAAAGGACGACTTTCATATCAGTAAATTCAACTAACCTTGTCATTTGTTTTTTAATGTTCAAAAAATGACTAACAATTGTAGTAAAAATTAACCACATGTTAGTAAAAAATAAACAAACATTTCTTTTTTATTCTTTTAAATAACAAAAAACAACTGCAAACAATGAATGTAAAATCATAAAACAGTCATTTGATGTGGTTTGTTTTTGAAATGAATTATAAGCTTAGTAAAAAAATTAATTTGTTCTACAAATGACTGACATTTACATTAAAAATATAGAAACTGTATTACAACCCAAACAACTACATATTTTTAAAGCAGAAGTTCCCAGAGTGTATTTCAAATAAATATTTTTTTAAACTGTTTTTTACATTTTTTCAAAGTAATTGACTACCATTTACAGATTTTTTTAATTTCAGTTATTATTTTCAGTTATTATTTTCATTTATTTAAAGTTTCAGGCACATTTAACCACAAAAACGGAATACTGTCGTTTATTTCTCTCTGTTACAGTTATTATAAATAAATTTTTTTTACAAACAAATATTTAAAAAAATTCGTGTCTGTTTTTAATTAAAATGATTTGTTTATATACAAAATTATATTAATTCAAATTACAAGAAGTTAAAAAATTTTACACATGTTGTGTGTATATATTTTGTAAAAAAAAAACAACAAAAAAATAAAAAAACTGAAATAATTTCAACTTTTCAACTGAACATAACTTTTATTTTGACTAATCTGTAGTTAAAATTTAAACGTTTACTTTTAACTTAAACCTATGCCAACTAAGTAAATGGACACAATTCAAATAGAAATTACTGCTAAGTAGGCATGTTTTTTCTCAAAATACATGTCAATAAAATCTTATATTACACTGCTCAACACAAACAAAAATTACAAGGTCCGACATTTTGATAGAAGAGACAAAAAAAAGACACGTGTATCGGCGTTTTGAAAGTTTACATCTGGGTTTCATTTTAGGGGGAGGTAAAGTTTCCCCCAAATGCAAATTTTGTATTGTCAATCGGCATAGAAACTCGAATAAAGCTTACGTTTAAAGTATATGGTGTGTTTAGGAAATTTATGTAAAATGTTACGGAGAACATTTTTGTAGAATATGTTAACCCTCTAACTCCTCAAGGTAAGGGTCTGTTTTGACCTTCTTTTAAAAATGAGCAAAAACACCATTGAAACAGGGATTTAAGGGGTTAAAATGTTAAAATTTTACTACAAGTCCCTGAATACACCAAAATCAAAAATTTTTGTAGAATATGTTAACCCTCTAACTTCTCAAGGTAAAGGTCTTTTTGGTGCTTCTTTTAAAAAAGAGCAGAAAACACCATTAAAACAGGGATTTAAGAGGTTAAAATGTTTAAAATTTTACTATAAGTCCCAGATGTAAACTTTCAAAACGCCAATACACGTGTCTTTTTTTTTGTCTTTTCTATCAAAATTTATAGGTCGGACCTTGTAATTTTGGAAAAAATTGGATTTTGTTGAACAGTGTTATAAGCTTTATTGTAAATATGCAAAAGTGAAAAAATTCAAAGTGAAAGTGGTCGAACAAAACAGTTTAAGAAAAAATGTGTATGACATAATTGGATGGTATGTTTTATCATTTCGTCTAGGAGTATGTACCACGTAGCACAAAATACTCCATATTCAAACGTTCTGAAAATGGAGTGGCATCAACAGGGATAGAAAAGAAAGGACGTCTAAAAAAATTGACCGCAGCTAAGCTTGTTAAAATTAAAAAACCGGCAGTTAATCGAATTGGGGCAACAAATCGTAATTTTTCCACAAAATTTTGCGTGAATGTGAAACACTAACAGAGGAAGACAGTAGCCAAATATAGTAAAAAGAAAAACTTACAGAAATACCAACAAAATGCAGACAACTGAGAAAAAACTTCATAAAAAACAATGCTCAAAAAATTTTGGATAATGAAAAATGCATTTCGTTTGCTTGGAACAACGAAAATATTAATTCTGGATTTTATTCTGATGACTTGAAAAAAGCGTCTGAAAAAAAACTGAAAAAGTTTATCAGAGATAAATACTCTAAAGACGACATATTATTTTGGCCAGATTTAGGAAGCTGTCGTTATGCCAAAAAGACGTTACAATGGCTTAGTGCAATAAACATAACTTTTGTACCGCAATACGTAAATCCTCCAAACGTCCCTAAAGCACGTTCAATTAAGGAGTTTTGGGGTCTTTTATGCCAAAAAGTGTATATAAATGGTTGGCCAGCCAAATGCACTGAAGAAGAAAACTGACATGAATGTCGTCCAAAGCTTGATTGGAGGTATGAACCATAAAATACACCAAATAGAAGATCGCGAACCGTTGGCTCTCTACAATAAGTGAACTAATAATTTATAGTCTAAAAATAGTTTTTCAAGTAAATAGTTATTTTTTTAACTTAAACGTTTTAAAAATTGTCCAACTACTAAATTGGCATAGGTTACTATTCATTTGTTCTTATGGCTTTGTTAATTGTGTAAACAATGTAAACATGTAAAATTGTTGTTTTTCAAAGCAGTTTGATTGTATAATTAGTGTTACCAGATCAGGCAGTTTGTACAGACAAAAAGATTCTCACACAGTTTTGTTTTATCTGTTGTATGTAGTGTTTCGGTTTGAGTTAAGCCAATTATCTTTTTCTAGTGCAGACAACCAAAGATTTGGGTGATGCCAATGAAACAATTATATTGTTTATCATGAAAATGATCAAACTTTTTGAAAAGCAACAAATAAATTCTAAAGTGACAATATCATATTAGATTTTTGAACTTGAGGTAGAACAATATTCTAACTAAATATATAAAAATATAGAAAGTCAAAAAAAAAAATAATTTTTTTATTTATAATACAAAAATTTAAACAATATTTAAAAATACATAAAAAACATTTGACTTAAATGAAAAATAAGTAGACGGGATTTTAAGCGATTTATTATTTATGTTAAATTACATTTTCAGTTAATTTAAACTGCAAACTATTTTAAGTGTATGTAATAAATGATTATAAATGTAATCATTTCAATTTTGTTGGCAATAAATATTAAGTGAAATCACATTTTAGTGTAAAAGAACTAGGAAAATATAGAAAACTGAACATGTTAAATACCAAATCTACCTAGTTTTGACAACGAAGTGGCAATTTGAATTTAAAAAATGTTATTTATAAATATATTCATAAATTAAGTTAGAATATTGTTCTACATCAAGTCCAAAAATCTCGTATTATATTAATATATTAGATTTTATTTGCTGCTTTACCAAAAATTTGGTTATTTTCATGAGAAATGAAACAATGAAACAATACAGTTGTTTCATTGGCACCAACCAAATCTTCAGTTGTTTGCAATATAAACCGATACATTACATACAATGGACAAAATAAACTCTATGAAAATCCTTTTTGTCTGCTTCAATGTATAAACTGCCTGATCTGGTGACCCGAAAAAACAATTTTTGTATTTTCAATACTTAAATTAAAACATTTTGATTTTTTAATATATTTTATTTCACAAACCAATAAAATAATGTTTATACTTTAAAATTTTTAAAAATTCTATTGTTTGTTTTTATAGAATTAAATATAGAAAAATGAATATTGCTAGTTTTCGCCTATGCAAAATTTTTTATCGCAAAAGCGAAAATGTCAGAGTTGTTAAAAAAAATCATTCTTAACTTATAATTTTTTTTTTTAATTCTATAATTTTTATAGAGTTCATTCAATATATAAAAATTCAACTTGTTTGTTTCTCTTGAACGAAATTTTATAGCTCCAGCAAAAATTGCGGATATGGTAAAATAAACTTATTAAAATTATATTTTTAGATCCAAATATTTTAAAGTTTTTTTTTTTAATTTTCAAAGACATTTTATCGCTCAAGCGAAAATGGTGGATTTCATTTCGAAGTCATTTAAAGCTGATTTTCTACATAAAACGCATGCACAATTTTCGATTTCCTTAATTTCTTAATGTTTCTCATAATAGAGTTTTTTTAAAGTGAAATCAATATTTCCCTTTTTAGCGAAAATCACTAATTTCTATGCCAAGAAAAGTGAAATTTATTATTTTAATGTAAATCTTATTCAACCCCTTTAATATTTTTCGATTCCCGAATTTCTGTTAAAGTTTTTGGTAGCCCAAATTTGTAATATTTGTTTAAATTTTTCTATCTTAAAGCATTTTAGTCATGTAGTAAATTCCCCTATATTTTTAAAAGGCTTCATTTTTATTTTAGTAGTGGTTTTTATTAAAATGTTTTTAATTTCGACATCACAAAAAGGTAGTACAATATTTTTTTTTTACCATCTAATTTTCTAAAATCTAAATTAAAATGTCAATAAAACTGTTTTAATGAAATAATTAATTAGATTTTCAATGAATGACCAATACCCCATGCAATACAAACCAACAACCGCATATAGACAAAGCCCCCGGCTATATTAACTTATATGAATGAATGGAAATTCAATAACAGTGAAACTTAACAATAGCGGACAGCAAAAGTTGCGAAGATTTTTGTTCGATATAGAAAGGTGTTCGCTTTAGAATTTCCAAACTAGAAGACATTTTCTATAGAGTTTTTTTTTATACAAAACATTTAACATATTCAAGCCTGTCGTAAAATAAAAGAAACTTTTTCTATTTCACGAAGTTTTTTGTTGTTTTGACAATAATTTCGTATTTGTTATGCATAAATTATTATGAATGTAATGAATTCCTAAAAGTACTTTAAAAAGTTTCTATAAATTATAATGAATTTCTTTTATGTAAGATCGAAGACAACCCTAATTGATAAAAAACTGTTATCGATTAAGAAACTATTAAAGTTAAACCCGTAACTATTTTAACTACACCCGATGGAAAAAGTTCCGATATGTGTATATATAATTTCATATCACAATATATCTTAGTTGATCGTAAAAATGGCATACATAACCTTATCTCATGTAATCCCATTAGATCACATCTAATATAAATTGATACGAAAAATGGGTCTATATAATTTGTTCAAGTTATATATAATTTGATACAATTTGATATAACTTTATAAAATCCTTTAAAATTGTTTGGAAATCCGCACTAATACTTTGTTTCACATTTCAAATAATAATGAAAATTTCAATATAAATCAAAGTATTTTAAAATTAGATGTAATTTTAATTTGAATAATATGTGATGCGATATACAATTATATGTAAAAGTAATCGATTTTTTTTCTTGTTTCTAGCATATATGTTTATTAGGGCGGGTCGATTTAAAAATCGCTTAACGTTCAAGGAAAATCGTATTCTAGGGATCAAATTAAGAAACTTTGCCGAAGGAACCATACCTCTAAAACGAATTCTGATGTCCCGACTTTTGACCTGTAGGGTGAAATTTTGAAAAAATCCCACTTTGACCCATTTAGTGTGCCCCAATCGAATCCAACCCAATCGAATATATTTATACTCTATTTCTTCCGAAGAAGAAATAGAGATCCTAATCTTGGAAAGACTCCACCTACTTTCTTAAATATCTCTATCCCGAGATTTGCACATTTTGCTAAAAAAACACGGCTAAAAGGCCCTCTTTTAACTTAAATTTTAACCCCTAGAATGATGATTTATGCATTAATATGCTAGCGCGTCTCCCGTAGAAGAAGTATCTCCCATAATCTTGGAGAGATTCCTCCTACTTTCTGTAATATCAAAATGGGCTTTTTCAAAATTTGACCCTACGGGTCAAAAGTCGAGACATCAGAATTCGTTTTAGAGGTATGGTTCCTTCAGCAAAGTTTCTTATTTTGATCCATAGAATACGATTTTCCTTGAACGTTGAGCGATTTTTTTGCCTCCATAAGAATAGACCCGGCCTAATGTTTATATTTAATTATCAGAGAAGGCAAATTAACTTTTTATCATTTGTATGTTTTTTTCAGTTATTTTATAATTGCTTTTTTACGATTTTCGGACTTAAAAATAAATATTATTTAATATGTTAACTTTGAACTTTTTTTTAAGTGCAGCTTTTCTAAGTGTTTACTTTTCATTTTTTGTTACAATATTTGTTTGCTTTAAATACATTGAATTTTCCTTTTTTGTCTTTTCTGATAATTATATATAAAAGAGATAGATTTTTTTTGTTAATTTCTACCATATATGTTTATATATAATTATATATAGATTTTTTTTTTGATTTTATTGTATCATATATACCTATATATTATTATATATGAAAGTATACATCATGTTATATTAAGATATATCAAGTATGTATGAAGAGATAAAAATATCAACTTATATTTAACATAAGATATATTGGTATATGATGATATATAGCGCTATATTAGAAATTTTCGTAAAATATGTATAAGATGTAAATATATATCTTTACATATGGCCATGTGTAATTATATATGATTATATCAAGCTATATATAACTATATATAAACTTTCTTCGTCGGGCATTTACAGTTACTTTTTAAAAGCCGTAAAAAATTTCAAATTAACCAAAACTTTTGTCTAATAAAGGAAAGAAGTTTATTTTACGGATTTTTTTTTTGTTTTGACAACATCCCAGTGTGCCAAACGGATCCGTTTCGGATCCGTAACGGATCCGCATCTTCGTATTTTCTATCCGTAACGGAATCCGTTACTGATCCGTTACGGATCCGCAAGCGGGAGAAATTCCTCTCGAAAAAACGGATTCAAAAACGGATTTTATGTCCGTTTTTTGGATCCGTTACGGACTCGTTACGGACATCATATTAGGATCCGTTACGGACGCGTTTGTTTTCATAAAACGGATCCGTAGCGGAATCCGTTACGGATCAGTTTTGGATCCGCAAGCGGGAGAAATTCTTTAAAAAAACGGATCCAAAAACGGATTTTATGTCCGTTTTTTGGATCCGTTACGGACTCGTTACGGACATCATATTAGGATCCGTTGCGGACCCGTGTATTTTAATAAAACGGAATCCACTGCGTAGTTTTAATAAAAAAGATTTAATATTGTGATGAATTTTTTGTTTTAATTTTTTTTTATTATTATTATTATTAAATTCACAGTCATTTGATAGTAAAGTAAAAACAATTCAGTCAGTTCATTTAAAATTAACATATAAAAGTAAAATACATTAAAAACATAAAAAACAATTCATAGAATATTAAAAAAAGTTTGTTTACAAATAAATAAATTAATGGCCTAACCCACGATTTTGAAAGAAAACATAAGCGCACGAAAGCCTGTCACTCACTTTGTATTTGTTTTTGTATAAATTTAATGAAATTTAATTCGAATTAATTCAAATGAATTAGAAAATAGTTGCAATTAATTTTGGACAATTCATTTGAATTGCAATTTGTTTTGCCAAACTTATTTGAATTGGAAATGAATTGCAATTCAATTTTTTTCAAATTTATTTGAATCGATAGAAATTGCATTAAATTCTTTATTTTGGTGAAAACAATTAAAAAAAAATTAAGGTTATTCGTATTGAATTCAACTAAAACAGAATGATTCCTTTACAGCTCAGACACCGACCTCGAATAGCAGCAATTACAACTAAATTTTTGGCCGCTTTCTTGTTCTTGGTCCCCATCCAGGTCAGATTTTGTGCTAACTCGTCCTGGAATATGGAATGGAGAGCCTTTCTTAAAAACCCTTGGGAGCATTTAGCAGTCGTACTCATTATAAACGATACCTACATAAAAAATAGGTAAAGTTAAGCGTATGTGCAAATTTATGAGTACTAGGGCGACAGTTAAAAATCGATTTTGAATTTTTGGAACGCTAACTGCACAAATGATAAGTTTCCAGATTTTACGGTAGTCACAGTTTGAGCACGATTCGAGTATATAGGGCTTTGAACCCCTCAGCAGCACGGGGGTAACTTACACGAATCGTGCTCAAACTGTGACTATCGTAAAATCTGCAAACTTATCATTTTGTGGCAGTTAGCGTTCCATTTGCTGGGTCCACACAAGGACCTTTTCATAAAAAAAACTCAATTATTAAAAACTGATTTTGCTGGGTCCACACAATGACCTTTTCTTAAAAAAAACTCAATTAGCGATTACACTGTCAAATCGCGATTACACTGATTCCGTTTTTTAACTCTATTACGGATCCGGAACGGGTCCGTAACGGATCCGCATCCGTTTTTGTGCGCATTGGGATTTTTGTATTTTTATGCATGTATTATTATGAGTGTGTAACTGATACCATTTTATTAATAAGGGTTTAACCAATATCGTACCCAAGAATAGCAATCCTAAATAATATAGAACCATAATAATATGTTGACACTTACGTATTTTGAGCAAAACATCTGTTTTGGTAAAAGAGAAAATGTATGGGAAAACATGTACAAAACATGTTTTATTCAAAACACATTCAAAACACGTTCAGTAGAAACGTAGTATAAGAGATAAAAAAGCAGTTTTCAGTTGAAATCCGAAACCGTTTCAAAAACCGTATCGGTTATTTTACAAAAACCGTAAACGTAACAGAAACTGAATTATTAAAGATGAATTACTTAACAAATAATGCTGGGGTTTAAAAAAAATATCGGTTACGGTACACGAATCTATTACGGTGTTAGTTTAAAATGGCATTTAATAAGTTACGGTTTCCGGTTACAATAGCCGTCTTTAATGAAGTCCTTATAGGCCTAACAGTTTTTGTAAATAAAACGGGTAACAGTTTTTGAATTGGTTACGGATTTAGTTTGATATTGGGTTAAAATGTTCTATGAACAAATTAGACTTATAATTCTGTTGGGGACACCCGAACTAAGAATTTAGTTCAAAAGAATTTTTACACTACTTTTTGATTCTTATTCAATACAGTGTTGGCGAAAAAAATAAAAAATTTAAACGGCCATTATATTTATCTGTACCCACAGGTCCAAACGCTTTAGGGGTTTTACTATACTAACCTAATACAGTGTTATTGGCATTTTGTTGGGTTTTTAAGGAGATTTCACTGTAATCCATGTAGGATTTTATAATATATTTTAATTACAATGTAATATAATGAACATTTTTAATAAAAAACCATGTTTTTTTTTTTTTTTTTAGCTATTTAACCAAAAAAAAAAAAAAATTTAAATTTAAGCCAGATGCTATTTCAGTTTATTTAAATTGACTAATGTCATTGAAGCATTTGGTTAGCGGATTGATTTTGATTATGCATATTTTGATATAATCTCGAAGCGGGACTTAAAAATTTTAAAGTAAGAAAAAAAAACTTCCGGTGCTAGAGGTTGGGATGCCGGTAGTGACGATATGTTCAAGTAATTCTTCATTGAAAGATTAAATTACTGTTGTCTTTTTAGAAGATATGAAAAATTTTGCTTTTTGAAAATTGCTAAAATTTTTGCAAAAATGTTTAAAATTTTTCTTTGGCCTAAGATTTTTCATTACCCCCTCTCTGCCTTTGCAATGCCAATTTGTATTTATTGCTTTTAATAAAATTTCATTTACACATTATATGCTCTCTACATTATTATTGTAATAGATTTCCTACAAATAAATTGAATAATTTGAAGTAATTAGTACACAGCTAATTGTATTAATGATTTATGTAAATGTTCTTACAATATTTATACAGACACACACAAAATGTCAATTGAAATTAAAGATATGAGAACAAAAAAAAAAAAATATCATAGGAATATATCAAAGACAAATTGGAAATTAAAATGCCTTAATATAAAAATAGCAAAAATTTGATAACTTTATTTTAAAAAGAATTTACAATAATAGTGCAAGCAAAAATGTCCAGCCAATTCCTAAAAAGAGTGTGGCCAATAACCCTCAAAATTACCGCCCAATCGCAATATGATCTGCGCTCTCGAAGGCTCTGTTATGAATTATCTATAGTCTTACTCACTACGTAGCGATCGACAGCTAAATTCAGGGGTACCGCAGGGTTCTGTTCTTTCTCCTTCTCTATTTCTTGTTTTTCTTAACGACCTTCTTGGTCAAATTTTCAACCCTATTTACTCTTTTGCAAATGACAGCAACATTTGCCATTCATTTTCCTTCGATCGTAGGTGAAGACTTGACTAGGTTGGGAGCAGGAGGCGGATTATGAATGACACACTAAATCAGGACATTTCTTCAATCTCAGAGTGAGGTCGTGTGAATATGGTCGACCTTAATGCTCGCAACACCTAATGTTGTATGATAACCCATATGGAAGTGGCGTCAGTACTGTCATCTGAACATTTACATGGTACCAATGTTGAGAAATCGGAAACTCTTGGAATAAACACTTTTTTCAAGTGTCACAAGAAGCATTCAAGTGTCTCGGTTTTTTACAACGGTGTAAGAAATACTTCACCCCTTCTGATTTACTCTCAATGTATACCACCTAATAAGGGATAAGTAAACTCATGCCCAGGGCCCGTGTTTTCATTCGGAATACTTGATTCCCAGCAAAAAATAACCGCTTCAACCGCCTTGCATACTATAAAGCAATTACGGAAGGCATTCTGTGGTGCTTCCCAAAATGCCTTCTTTGAGTCAGTGAATAATGCTTACAATGAAGCAATAAAGAAAGCATACCATGAAGCATTAATGTTGTCAACATACAAAAAAGCGCTTCTTATTGACTAAGAAGGCATGAATTTATTGCTTCTAAGAGCACATGAATGAAGCGTTTTTCACCTGCTTAAAAGAGACATACCATGTGGGGCATCGCGAACAAAAATTATGCCTTCTGGATATGCTTTGAAAACGCTTAGTAATTAAATAATGCCTTACGGAAGCGCTTCTGGGTAAGCACTTTTTCTTACTGGGTTACCTGTAAGAGCATATCCGTTTCTCATCGATTGGCCAGTGAACCGCACAGCGCATTACAAAGAGAGAACTCGTTCATCAGTACTACTAGCCGTTTGTGGTATAAACTGCCCACAGATGTCTTCCTCGTCACTTAAAAATAAAATATTCACAAACACTACTCCCTCATTTTTTTACCGGCTTGATTTTGAAATATCTGCAACTTCCGTTAAAATAACGCTAAAATACCGAAACGCTGATTTATAAATGTTCGCGCAATATTAACAGGAAAAGCCTCAATTTTGATAAAAATGCTCCCATTTTTCATAATAACTTGTAACAGCACTACGCAAATCGTTACTCTTAACCTTTTTTCGATTTTTGTTAGATAACATGGTCTATATAATAGATAATAAGGTTTATATATTATTTTAAATATAAGTATTGTATAGTTCTTTGAATTTTTAGAACATTAATACTAGGTCTTCTCATAAAAACTTGCAAAAAACTTGTAAAATCTATATATATAAAAAGAAGTGTACATTTTGATTGTCACTCCATAACTCGAGAACGGCTGCATAAAATAAAAAATGGCTGAATACGTTTTGTAGAACATGCAATGAGGATGGGTTTTTAAAAAAAAAATTGTTTAAAAATGTTTGATTGATTTACTTGAATAAACGTCACTACATTGCTAGGTCTGTCAAAAAAACAGAGTAGTATTGGAAGATGACAAAGCCAAATGTAACAATTTTTTGTTGTTGTTTTTGTTTTTTCTTCGATATTTTAAATTTTGAATCTCGCTCCTAGACGAGGACAAGAAATTCTCATTTAGTTTGTGATTTAACATAACAAATATCTCTAGAAATTCTAATAACAAAGTCCCCTGAAGATTTCCTTGGACATCAGATTGCTTTTCAAAATTTGTTAAATAAGTTTTGGGACTTTAGCACATTTAATTACTATAAATGCAATTAATGTTTATCGCGATGAAAATAAATTTAAATAACAAATATGCAGGTGCTTGTGCAAATTTAAATGTAACTGACACTAATAGAAAACATATGATTTTCTATTGTTGATTTACTTGAATAAACGTCACTACATTGCTAGATCTGTCAAAAAAACAGAGTAGTATTTGGAAGATGACAAAGCCAATTGTGACAATTTTTTGTTGCTGTTTTTGTTTTTTCTTTGATATTTTAAATTTTGAATCTCGCTCCTAGACGAGGACAAGAAATTCTCATTGAGTTTGTGATTTAACATAACAAATATCTCTAGAAATTCTAATAACAAAGTCCCCTGAAGATTTCCTTAGGCAGGAATGAAATCCGGATAGGGACACGCCTACATCCGATTGCTTTTCACAATTTGTTAAATAAGTTTTGGGACTTTAGCACATTTAATTACTATAAAAAAAAAAAAAAATATTTTCGTTTGGTAGAGATGTTGTGATTTTTCTGAACATTGAATATCAAAAATTTTGCTTTGTTACACAGCATTGCTTGGATACGGGTACATTCTTCTTCGAAATATCAATCCACCACGACTTTGTAACGGAACCAGAATTTCAATGAAAATAAAATTTGAAGGCAAAACAACGTTTGTCGGGTCAGCTAGTTCATTATAATTTTCAAGCTACAAAAGAAATTGAAATTCGGAAAATTTGCAATTGATTGTGAAAATTTTTATTTGTAATTACAAAAGTTATAGGTCAATTAAAGAATTCTTTAAAATTTTTATTAAAAATTTAGATTTTTGAATTATTTACTTTCAGCTGAGATTTATTAATAGAAAAACTACAAATGAAAATATCATTTTAAAAATTTGTTTAACTTAATTACATTTTAAATTGTCTTAATTTTGATTAGTCAAGCCACGATTTGAATACTTAACATTTTTAAAGCGAAATTTAAGTTTTAATTTAAGAATTACATTTTTAACTTATAATAGAGGTTAAATACACTAACTTTATATCCTCAGCTTCGCTTATCGATAAAAACTTCGTTTTAGCTAAAATCCTCGATTTTCATACTAAAATACTAAAATATCACAAAACTAAAAGAGTTTTGGAAAATTTTAAACTTCTAGTAAATTAATTTTTTTGTAAACTTCTTTAACAATTAATAAAACAATTTATCTTTCAGCAGTTCTTTTTGTTTTTAAATTGTCATTTCCTTAACATATGTTTAATTTTAAACAACCCCTGACCTTGCCTAAAACAGAAGTCTTGAGTTTTTTTATTTTTGTAAATAATTATCAATATTTTTTTTTTATTGTAGAAAAACAAAATATTAAAAATGATTAACAATTATTTATGCCTAAATAAAGATCATAGTTTTTAAACTGTACTATAAGAATATTAGTTAAATTTCTGTCTTATCATTATTACAACAACGCTGGTGGCAGCGGGATTTGTTTTTTTCTTCTTCTTCTTCTTCATTTTAGCTGCCGTTCACAGCAAGATCCGCCAAGCATACCTTTACTTAAATTTAACGTACTTCCCTAATAAAATCATTAATTATACCAAGACCAACAAATCCGATAGACATATGATAAAATGATTTTGTTATTAACAAATGTTAAGCTTTATAATAAAAAAGATACACTTGATGTATTAAAACTGCTGGTAATTGTATAGAATAATGAATGCAAATCAATTTAAAAGAAAATTTTTCCAAAACAAAAATTGGGTTTTAAATACAAGTAATAGAACTGAAAATAACATTACAAGATAACAAATCAAAAGCTTAAACTACATAATTCATTTAACCATTGTGTATGAACAAGTACAAGATCACAAAGATCAGACAGAAATTAAAAAATAAAAAATGAAATGCAGAGATTCTCAAAAGGTGGTCAGAAAGAATGGTTTTTAAATAGATATGATTAATTTATTTTATTGATGAACATTATTAACTTGAAAATCGACAAAAAAATAGAAATTTTTTAACTTTGAAGACTTTTGATAGAAGTTTTCTCTATTTGAACTCATTTCTTCTAATTTATTCAGAAAGTTTAATTCTTAATTAGTTGGTAGTTCATCTGCTTTAATGCCTTAAAAATTAATAAAGTTATCGTACATTTTCTGAACAAAGAATTTGCACACATAAAAGTGTTAACATCAATGTCAATATTATATTTATAAATAATGATATAACTTTAACAAGTTTAAAGCGATTTAAAAACAAACGCTTATTTGATCAAACTAAACACATAGTCTGAATAAATGAAATAAAACCTACACTAAGGATATTATGTAGTTAAAGAAGACAGCAATTGTAGTCAAAAACAAATGAAATTTTACATGAAGAAAGGAACGACTTACATTTCATTAAATTCAACTAACATTTGTCATTTGTTTTTACTGTTCTAAAAATTACTAACAATTGTAGTAAAAACTAACCACATGTTAGTAAAAAATAAACAAACATTTATTTTTTTTATTTTTTTAAATAACAAAAAACTACTGTAAAAAATTAATGTAAAATCATAAAACAGTCATTTGATGTGGTTTGTTTTTTAAATGTTCTATCAAATTAGTAAAAACTAAATTTGTTCTACAAATGACTGACATTTACATTAAAATAAAGAATCTGTATTACAATCCAAACAACTACATATTTTCAAAGCAGAAGTTCCCTTAGTGTAGTATTTCTGCAATCTACACAAAAACAAAATTTTTCTCATATATTAGCAGACCTGGGCAACGTCAATTAAATTTGTGAAATTTTTCTTAATCATTAAGAATTTCACAGCTACGCTGGCATTTGTGGGCTTAAACGCTTTCTTGACAAATTTTCAAATTTGTCAATATAAGACATGAGATATACTTAATATTAACATTTGAGAATTTAATTACAGGTTGATTACTATGTTATGTCTAATTGCATGTAATTAAGTAATTGCTAGTGTTTTCAATTCGGTTAAGAAAAAATAAACGCTGTATAAAATACTATCAAATTCTTTTAAAATTGAATGAAAGCGATCCTCTAGATAACATATTTTTATCAGCTTCAGGTAATGTAAATCAAAATTTCTGTGAATTCCAAGAGAAGGTTAAATTTGTTTTAAATCTATGTCAAATAACCGTCAAATAATTTGCAAATTAATTCTACAGTAAGAGGAAGTTGAATTGTTTCTTCCACCTCGCAAGAACATTTTTTATAATTGGTTCCCAACCACTACAATTTTCAAAAATGCTCCTAGTTAGAAACAGTTTGAGGGGTACCAGTTCGAATTCGGAGAAATTAAATCGGTTGATTTTTGGAACAATTTCAAACTAAAATCACTGGTGTAAAAACCGACAATAGAACGAGTTATAAAAAAAAATATTTGTTCTACAAGCCCTTCTTCGAAACTCGCATATTTTGAAAATGGTAACACTTGTCTATGTATGTGTAACTCTAAGGACTTATTTCAACTTAAACTTATGTACAAAACTTGGGTTCCAACTATATTTTTTTTAACGAAAGGTATGAAAATTTGTAAGTATCCAAAAAAATTTAAAAAATTAATTGGAAAAGTGGCATTTAATGGCAAATGCCAAAAAATTGTCCTGCTGATAACATTTGTTTTAGCATAATGTACTAATTTCCATATCATATTTTAGTAAAACTTTTTACTATTGCCTACACTCAAAAAAATAAGTTAGTAGAAAAGTTAGGAAAATGTCTTGTCAATTATACTATTTTCAGCAAAATTTTTTACTCAAATTGTGTTTTCAACTAAAATTTTAGTTATACTTATTCAGCACTTAACTGTTTTGAACAGATGTTTTACTAATATTTCACTAGTTTATTTTTCTAAAAGAATTGTGCTGATAAGAACATTAACAGTGTGGACGACAACCAGATTGAAAGATATACGTAAAATGAAGTAGATGTCACGGCATGTCAAGATGTCGTAGAGACAAGAAAAATTATGCTAAAAAGTACAACATATAACAAAATCAACAACCCGAGTAAAAACGTTCATAAACAATCACATCTTATTTAATATAATGTTGTGTAAAAACATATAGCTTTATATAGCTTAATATGGATAAATGTGATAGCGCAAATGATCACATATAATTTTATTTTGGATTTGGTTTTTCGAAAATTTTTGAAATGATTCAATACATATTAATATAGAGCAATTCCATATGAAAACGATCAAAATTGGCAAATTTTTGGACGACCCCTCTCCGATTTTAAAATAAATAGTCTCAACCGATTGCCCAGCAAAAAATAATGTACCTACATATTTTTTTTTTTTTTTATAGTGACTGGTTTAGTGGTGGTGTGCACCACTGTCATGTGACAAAATTGAAGAATTCTTCATAAGGGACCTCATTGAAAGTTGTTTAAAAAACTACTAAAGCGATCGCAACGAGTGATAGCTCGTTGGAAAGGTATTGAATCAGGCTTTAATTGAAAAATAAAATTTTCCTAATTTTTCTCAGAAATTTACCTTTTTTTCCCATGAAAATTAAATTTTCCGATTTTCCACAGAAGCTCCTAAATTTTCCGGCTAATTTTATTTTTTTTTGGATTCCTCATAATTGTTGCTTTAAGAATCAGCAATAAAAAAATGGGACCGACTCCTTGTTTGGACAGGAGAAGAGCATTTAAGAGACCACCTTGTTCTCATTGTTTTTATATTTTTTATAATTGAATTATTTTTAATTATTTAACAAGAAAAATTAGGAAAATTTTATTTTTCAATTAAAGCCTTAAAACAACTTTCAATGAGGTCCCTTATAAACCAGTTACTATAAAAAAAAAAATATGTAGGTACATTATTTTTTGCTGGGCAATCGATTGAGACTATTTATTTTAAAATCGGAGAGGGGTCGTCCAAAAGGTGATCGCTTTCATATGGAATTGCTCTATATAAATATATATCGATTGATAATACCGTAGATGTGACATATATTAATACATATGGTGTATATTAATAAATTTTATATCGCTAAATACAATATTATTTAATTTCTACACAAAATTTGATCATTAACGTCCGACCGAATATTTGGCCAAAAAGTAGTGTTCCACCAAGTTCGGCTAAATTTTGGCCGAACTTGACCGAACACCGAGTATTTGACGAAATTGAGTAAATTTTTCAGATAACATTCTTAAATTTTGAGTACAAACACAAGGATTTGTATTAAATTCTCTATATATTTCAGTAAAAATAAAAAAGTTCAAGCATTCCCACTTTATGCAAAGCCCATCATTAAAATAACTGAACTCATTATTTCATATTTTTGAAAAAAAATTCTAAATTAGCTTTTTTGTTTGATTTTCTCGTGTATTTTTAGTTTTACTTTAAAAAAATGTCGTTATCAAAATCAACCCAAATTCACGTGTTATTCAAATTAAAAAGTAAATTGAAAAGTTCGTCGACGGCTTCATCTAAAACTTGGCCGAAGTTTGGCTACGGCTAGTAGTTTTTGAAAACTTTCAGTTTTTTGCTTGTACGAAACTTAACAGCTATGCAAGTAGTTTCTGAAAACTACTCGTTTTTGGCTCTACATTCAGAGAATAATCTTCGTCGTATTTATGAAAAACTTCATAAATATGAAGAAAAACTTCATTGATTTTCGTCCAACGTAACACTTCATAAATATGATAAAGCTGTTTCATACAAGTTTAAATTGAAGACAAGCTTCATCATTTTTATTAAATATTTCATAAGTATGAAGAAATTTCATAGCTTTTCATGAAATGTTTCATAAATGCATCTTTTTTTTAATACATATGATGAAGCAAATTCAACAAAGTGTCTAATAATTTTTTCAGTGTTTTTTCTATTAGTCAAGTTAAATTATCACAAGTAAAATTATAATTTTTCTATTAATTTAAAAGATTTATAGAAAGAATTATAAAGAAGTTATAATTTTTCTATTAAGTTAAAAGAATTTTTCATCTCCCATACAATTTATGGATCAACAATAAAATTCAAAAATTTTGTATTCAAAAAATTCCATGGAAAATTTAGAACACAGCAAAATTTAGAACACATTAACGATTTATTAAACATTTTCATCGATTTGGTGAAACTTTTTACCCTGAGTGTATTATAAACGAGGTATAAATTATTTTTAAAAGAATCACAAAACAAATTTAAGAATTTCAGCAAATAAATTAACTAAAGTATAGCTAGATTAACAAAAAAGTGTAAAGCCATTTTTACAATGTCTTTTTTTTTTTCTCAAAAACACATTTAAAATGCTATGAAGAGATTGCTTAATCTTTATATAAGAAAAATACTTACGATTTACCTTTAGATTACACTACACGACAAGGTTTTTACACAAACTTTTCAAAGAAAACTATTTTCAATGAATTAATTTCTGATTGTGTTATAATTACTTTGTCATTTTAATTGCATTTAAATAAAAAAATATATTTTCAGTAAGTTTTAGCATTTTCTATAAATATATATATAATAGGAAAGGATAAATGACGTATTCTAATTTCGCTCTTTCTATAACTTCTTAATGAAGAATGAGAGAAGGATCTGGTCGAAAACGTGGTGTATTGCTCCAAATACTGTTACAGCTTGAGCATCGTTGAATTTATTAACTGCCCAGCAAAACTTTGGTAATGGGTGCGATAAAGTAATGCATTACCTTGTAATGTGTACTCCTTACCTGTATAATTTTTTTCCAACAAGAAGTAATGAGCTACCGATAATTGAACACTCATGGATTACCTTGTAATGATACCTCATTACATTTTACATTACTTCAAAATATAAAATAATTACATAATGCATGAATTATAAACGTAAAGTAATTATTAATATATATTTTTGAAAATCTATTTATAGACACATTATTTTGTGATTTTTTGTAAGCATGAGGGTAAGGTGTATATTTTTGATATCACGAACAAAAACACGAAGCACAACAACTCATATACATTTTAAGCAATAAAATATTATATGTATCGATAGCTCAGTTGGTAGAGTTCTCGCCTAACTAATTGTTAAATACCAGAGACCCCAGGTTCGAACCCCAGCATGACCACGTAATTTATTTAATAAAAAAAATTTATTTATTTAATTAAAACAAAATATCTGTAAAAAAAAATGTTTATGCATTTTTTTATAAAATCTATTTATAGACACATTACTTTTTCCCACCATGTAACCATATAAGTAACCAGTTACTTTACTCCCTAACAGGTAATGAGTCCAACCATTACTTTTAGGCTCATCGCCTGTAAAATTCATCAGTGAAGTAAGGTGTAATGTAATACATTACTTTACCCATGATTTGGTAATGTGTGGTTTTGCTGGGTGTCATGTTAGTTTGCTGTACAACTGGATGTCAAATATCCAAGAAGCCACGAATGCAAGACAGCAGTTCACGTGAAATGTGCCAATATGCGCTTCAGTGTTTGCATATGTCCGATAATAAGTTGAAATGAATCTATACCATTTTACCAATTAATATTTGTATGCTTATTTGCACAATTTTTACTATGTTCGCAGTCACAAATCAAATATAATTTAATATTTTTTCTTAAATTTACCAAATCAGGTGTGTTACTTGCATTTTTCTATATTTTTATCAATTTTTTAGGGGGTGGCAAGCAGCAAGCCTCTTTTTTAAGGGGTCGATAAAATTAAATTTTTTTTTTAAATTGAAATTATTTCCAGCTCAGGATTGTGAAATGATATTTCCTATTGCTAGGCTATGAATATGACAACAATACGTTGATTTTATGATGAGTTATGGGCAAAAAAAGCTAAGGGGTGCAAGCCTTTACCCTACATTTTAAAAGTTTTTAGAAAAACTATTTAAGATTCACTGATATAAAGACCCAAAACCAACCGATATAAAAAAAAAACATCAGTAACTACAGTTGTACTCATCATGTAATGAAGTGTGTAGTTTTTGTAAAGATTAAGATTTATTTGATATTAAACATGAGTAGTAGGATCTTCTTTTTTTTTTGTTCTTTCTACCTATTTTGCTGTCATTATTGATGTGTGTTAATTTATCAAATGTAACTAAAGAACATGAATAGCAGCCCTTTTTATTAAATTATTATAATGATGATGATCATCATCATTATCATCATCTTTAAGATCTCAAAACAAGTGCTACAGATAAATTTCTATGCTCCGGCAGTTTTTAAATTGCTTCTTTTCTTCAAAAAAAAAAAAATAAAAATAAATAAAACACAAGAAGTATCAAAATATTTATAAACTCATTCATCTTTTAAACACTTTTTGTCATAGAAATCCAACCTACTGTCCGTCAGTTTCATCTTTTTTTGAACCCAAAAAATTTAGAGAAGAAAAACGTACAAATTAGCTTTATTTTGAATGAGAGGCAGTTATAAAATAACACGCATTCTTGATGTTTTTCTAAACGTTGTAATTAGGTTTTTTTTCTATTATTTTGTTAAACTTGTATGTTGCATGTTTTAATGTCATGTTTTTGTAATAAAATAAAATGAAATAAAAATACCTGCAATTGGCGCCTAAAATTAACCAAGATTTGATCTATGAATGTAAATCATTTTAAAATTTCTGTCGGTTTACATATGTTAAGATTATTTTTTTTATAGCAGAAGACAGACGACCTCACGCAATTGACTTTTTTCTGTTTGATAGTGATTAATTGATTTATGATGCATTTAAATTTAAGATTATGAAACTTTTATTTTAGTGTGTATTTAATTATTTAAATACAAATTTTGAAAGCTTTTCAGGTTTGAGATGACACTAAATACCCTTCTACAGTTTTTGGAATAAATTATTTATTTTGTTGTACAAAAATTGTTTATAACTTTGGAATTTTCCCATGGATTGTTTTGGAATATACCGTTTTATCTTTATAAAGATTTATGCTTCAGGTAAAATACAGAAACACTATTCCGATTTCATTTTTAGCGCCATGAGATAAACACCTAAAAAAAATCATATTAAAATTATATTAATTTAAAACCAAAATTAAACGATTTTCAGCAAATACCCACTTTTTCTTCTTAGCGAACAACATTTTAAATATTTGTAAACTAGTGTAGTTTAAAACGTTTGTTTAAATTTTTAAGGAATAGTTAGTTATAAGCGTGTTTAGTGATTCGTACAATCACCTCTAAACGAGGAACACTACGATGAACATAGCGATTAGTATGGAACCTTAAGAGAAAGTTGCATTTTACAATTGATTTTTCGCCTGCGTGGAATGGTAGCGATATTGCTTTAGAATCTTTTTCGCATTAATTTAACCCTGTAATGCACTTATTGTTGTTAGCAATTACAGTAGTCGCTCGGTTATATCAATATCCAGTTATGTAAACTTCCAGAATAGTGAACAAAAAAAATTAAACACAGAAGGTTCTAAAGAGTGTGAACAGCTTTCAACCGTTGATTTTTTTAAATGTTTGTCTTATTAGAAGTATGATTTTCCCCGAAATAAGTGCAGAACCTTTTTTTAATGTTTTGAGTGTTGAGTTTTGAGTGATTGTCTTTTGTCTTTTGAGGACAAGGCACTACAAAAATCCCTTGAAGCAAAAAAATTACAAAAAAATATAACCGACTACTTTTATGTACATTAATTATTAAAAAACTTATTAAAAATAAAAACTTAATGTAATAAAAATCATTTGAATTACTTATTTTATATTCTCTCGATTATGTGAACTTCTCCATTTAATGAACATTCTCTGTTTGAATTAGAAAAACCATATATTTGAGACAAAAAACTAACATCAACACTAAGAGAATTATGTGCATGATATTAATGAATTTTTGCTTTAGATGCATGAATTGGAGTTTGTCAATTGAACCTTTTCTTTAAATAAATTAGTTTTAAATAAAATTAAACAAAATAGTTTCGTTAAAAATTGTTTCATAAAATTATCGAGCAGAAACCCTCAGATAGTTTTTCATCGTATAAATTCTTCTATATACGAGAGATCTTTTAATGTGAGGATAACTAGAGTCTGGAATTCGTTACCTAGACATCTTAAAAGCTTTGTTGTTGCAAGTGCTAAGTTTAAACGTAAACTAAGGCAGTTTTTAATCACTCACTATAATTTAAATAATTTACGATTATTTTTCATATTTTTTCTATTTTTTTTTTGCCGTCTACTTAATTTGAAATTCTTATTGCTACATTTTTAACCGGTAAACTTTAGCAAAAATTTAATTTATTTTAGACATTTTTTTACATATAAATTTATTTTATTATTTTTTGTAAAAATTTATTGTAGAATACGACTCATATTTGGCCCTATGGGCTTGGTTTTTGGATTAATAAATGAAATGAAATTCAACAATGCAGCTTTTTCATAAAGGTTAAGACATTTTTTAATTTTCAAATTTCATTAGTTTAATGAAGAAATTTCACTAAAACCCATTAAAGGACTTATCTCTGTGATTGTCGTTTTTTTAATTTCGTTGTATCGCTTAGTTTAGGCGATATTGACCGAAAAAATTAAAAATATATCTTGGAAACTAATGAAACCAATGTGCGTAAATTATAGTGTCCGACCTAAGACTTCGGCTAGAAAAGGCTTTTTGTCGGTATTCGGCATTTTAAAGGATTATGGATACATTTGACAAATGGGAAAAGGTTTATTGGGCTTATTAGAGCCGATTTTGAGTGTCAAATTTAAAAAAAAGTCCATAGTTATACAATGAATTCAGTATTCGGCAGACAAACCTTCGGAAAAATCGAAAAACTTCGGCGGCCGATTATTGAACTTTAAATGGAATTTAGTTTTCAATATGAAAATTTGCCCACTTTGTTTCCAAATACCAAAAAAACTTACCAATCATCGTTTTTTGGCCGAAGTCTTCGGTCGGACAATATTAATTTTTACTTCACTCAGTTATTATTGATATATGCTAAAGGTACGTTCAGATTAGTCAAATATTTGACAAAAAAACATGAAATATTTTTTTGCCGCAATCTGAACACAAAATATTTTTGTATGTCAAACAGCAAATCAGCTGATTTTGGTCAAACAAAATTATTTGCATTCAAATAAATAGCTATCAAATATTTTCTTCTGATTTGAGCAAATATTTATTTGATCTTACAAAAAAAATGTAAGAACAAACAATGGCAAATAACAGGTCGTAAAATCGTCAATTTTAATTTTTTTTAATAAATTTATTAATAAAAGGCTTTATGAAAAAACTGAAATGTAAATAGATATTAAAAAGCGAATTGGCTGAATGCAAATATCTTAGGTTTGGGAAATATTTCGAAAGATTAATTTTTTATGAAAAAAACAATTATTTTTTTTACCCAAAAAAGTACGTGAAAATAAAAATTTAATCACTTAGATAATCGATTGGAACATTGGTCCAAAATGGAACGATATGGAATGAAACGGGGAACGATTGGAATCGAAGCACTGTACACAATTGTGTTGTCGTACGTGAAAATAAAAATTTAGTCACTCCGATAACAGAATGGAACATTGGTCCAAAATGGAAAGATATGGATATGGAATGATTGGAATCGGAACACTGTACACATTTGTGTTGTCGGTATAGCACTTCTTGTTAAGGTTTGCAAAAATTGTCGGTTTTGCTATATCATGCTTAGTTTTCGAGATAAAAGCCATTTTACAAAATGTCGATATTTTAAAATGTCCAGTATCTCCACAACTAAACGAGATATACCAAAACGGACAAAATTTTTGCTCCAAAGGAGTATTAATATACCCTTATAAAATAATGATCAATTTTTTAAAAAACAGTCAGTTTTTCGACTAAATAAATCTGTTATTTTACACTTTGATTAAATAAATATTTAATACAAATATTTGTTTCAATCTGAACGCTCGACAATTATTTTTTCGTTTATTTTATTTGAGAGCTGTTTGAACAAACAAAAACTATCAAATATTTGATCATAGTTTGAACATAATATAAAATAATTTTTTATTTGACACAATTGGAAGCAAATATGTAAACAAATATTTTGTTCAAATATTTGATTAATGTGAACGCACCTTAAGAATTAGAGTTATATCTGTATTGCTTTAGAATTTGTAAAGATTTTCGAAAATTGCGAAATTGGACCAAAATATACTTTAACTTCAATACATTTTTATCAAATTCATATGAGTTATTTCAAAAATTTTCGACAACTATTAAAACTGACTTTAGATGTCTTTTATTGCTCAAGGCTGTTTGAATTGCGTGAAACGATGGACAACGTTATGTAGACTTTACTTAAAAACTATGACATGCAAAGTTTCACGTTGGAAAAAGTCTTCACCTAAAGAATAAGATGGACATTTGAAAGTCGAAAAATAAAAAAGGTTTTTGAAAATTACAAGAGTTTTTTCATTTATTTTGCTCATAATTTTTAACTTTCAGATCCAAACCAATACAAAACTACTTAAGTGATACATTCACTGAAAAAGTAATTTTATATCGCTGCTCGGTGATAGCATCACTTTTTCACTTTGTGATAACTAAAGCGTTGTATTAATTCCGCCAAAACGTACATCAGATAAAAGATTTTAGTTATTGAAATTTTAAGGACTTGAACTTTTATGGAGCAAGAAAACAAAATATTCATAATCTCAAAATGCATGCTTGTATAAATTTTTTATTTTGCGTTTTAAAAGTGTTTAATATAATTTACTGCAAATAAGTAACCCTTACCCCATTTAAGTATCTTAAAACCTCCAAAACATTCATGTTTTTCAAAATAATCGTGGTTTGTTTGGTGAAATATACCATTTGACATGTGACAAATACCAGGAGATCTATAAGTTTGTGTTGCTTTAATTAAGTCCAAGCTAAAACTGTAATTTTGTTATTTTTAATTTGATTTAAATTAGAAACCGCCATCTTTTTTGCCACGTTAAATTCCTCATACATATTTTTTATTTAAAACTATTAAAATTTTATTTAATTTTACTTTTCAACATAAATGGAATTTTGTAAAGTTTAATAGGCAGTTGCAAATTTTGTACACTTTAATAGATTTTTTTATTGTGATTTTTCAATTTAAATTTTGATTTCTTAAATTTAAACACTATTTAAAAATATCAATTTACTTTTTGTTTCTTAAATTTTCGTTACTTAGATCATAGTATAACACGTAAAAATTCAAATACAGCAAACAATTAAATCAATCGACCTTAAAGGACCTATCCAGGGACCAGACAGCCGTGGACATATCAATGCACTTATACCATATATATTTTTGTAGTGTACGTGTTTTTCCTTTAAATTAATTTGTTCTTTATTTGTTTCTTGTTGTGCTTTTTGCATTTGCACACACACGTAAAAATATAACGTTGCTGTTAGCCAGCCAATATGCTCAATAGACTGGCCCACGCTTGTATGAAACAAAAATAAATATTTTAATTTTTTCTCCACAATCTGCGTCTATACCAAAAATTTGGACAATCGGTCGATATTTAGAGGTAGCTTTTGGTACTAAATTTATTTGAAAATATAGTTTTAAACACATTACTACAGGGTGCAAAAAAATATGTCATTTATTGCCCTCCTATAACAAAGTCATATTTAATTGATCGGTCATTTTCCCCGTATGGAAAATGCTAATCTTATTGTGTATAAATATATATTGCAAATAGTCTTTATAATAAATCTGCCTTCTATGAATTATTGAAATTAAATCTCGAAGAATTTTTAGCTATCTTAAAATTCCATCTCTAATTTAAAATATTTTCAGAGAAACCATAAAATAATAAACAATTAAATATCAAAAAAATCAATTAACCAAAAATAAAAAAAACACAAGTACTATTCATAACAGACATTTGATTAACTTTGCAAAAAAATTTAAATAAAAATTCTGGACCCCACTTAAATCGCACAAAAAAGCATGCGCCAGGCTGCCGGAAAAAAATCAAAGGGGTACTTTTGAGTTATTATTTAAAAAAAGTTTATTTAAAAGAACTTTAATTCAATTGTTTGCATCACATGCGTGTACTTGAGTTTCAATTCATAAAAAAAAAAAAATTAAAGAAACATTTTTGGAAACAAAAATCACAACACTACAATCTATTTACTGCTGAGACTCAAAAATGCTTGTGGCGCTTTATAAAATAAAATTCGAGTACCAGCAACCCAACCATCAACTACAAATAACACTGTGCAACAAGAAATTGCATCCTTAACGAAACATTTATCAAAAAAAGGGTATAATATTACCAAGTATTGTAGGATCATTTCAACTAATAACTATTTTTGTTAAAGTTGGTCAATCAACTTAGGAAAATTGTATTGTATAAAAAATAATGATATTTAACAACAAAAACTTGGTAATTTTTCCTTTTTTAATAGTAAGCAGAAAATCATAATAAAATTATCCCTTCTATTTCATAAGAATCTCTAAATAGTTTAATAAATGTTCCCATATATTTATATCAAAAATGCTGTTCTTTGTGTTATTAAATATTATTTTATTTCTAAAATATGAAATATATGACATATGTTAAATATTACCTCTACTAATTAATTAACACCACCTTCACATTATCACTAAGCATAAAAATACGCCATTACATTCCATTGCTAATGACTTAGAACTAGAAAAAAATAAAATAAAATTAGTATTAGAATTCATATTTTTAATAAATAACTAAAACAAACTTACCTATTTTTTTAACTGATTTTTGTTCCGGCTACTTTAACGACATATTACATTTAATTGAAATATTTGATATATTTACTTCACAATAATGTTTAATAAATATTTTATACAAATTTTATTTCATTGAGATAAAACTGTAGTAAGAATTTGGTTTTCGTTCTCAAAAAAATACACTTATAGCCTTATGTACAAGAAATTACATATTATCTGTTATCTTAAACCATATTTATTTTGTTACATTTTACCAAGTACTGCTTGATTAAAATATGCACACCAAATGTTAGAGGTATGAGTGTATGAGTTTGACATTTTGTAAAGATTTAGCATAATAGGAACAGTTGTATAAATAGTTAGATAAAAATGTTAAGTTTGCATAATGTATGAAATTACTTGCCACGTGGAAAGTAATTTAGGAAAATTTTGCGAATGCAATACAAAATTAATACAATGAGATACATAATTTAAACAAAACTTGATAAAATTCACAGAATTTTAATGAAAAAAATTTTACTAAGTATGCTTTCAAAGTATTCCATCTGGAAATTTTTTGTGTGTATGATCATTACAGAAGATAGATATGACATTTTTACTCATATTTGCTTTTTTTTTTGCCATTTTTTGATTTTTAACTTTTGGGCTTAAAAATTGCCTTGTTTTATGATTTGTGAGCTTTAAAATTGCCTTTTTCAGATATTCTTTACATTTTTTCTCAAAATTTTTTACTTTTTCTTTTAAAAAGAGTGATTTTTTTACCATTTTTGTAGTTTTGCTTTTTTTTTTTTGCCATAAACACAATGGATTTGGCCATTTTTTGTCTTCTATGATGATCAAATATTACAATGTCATATATGCCCATATATGTTTATATACGGTCCCATTTTTACCTGTGTTGTGTGACCTGGAAAAAGACCAACTTCAAAAGATCATAAAAATTAAATCCATGTTAAGTTTTTAAAATCTTTTGGGGGGTTTGATCTAGTGATAGTATATTTTCATTCTTAGTTGGTTTCTTTCACGATATAATCGGTGACCCCAAATTTGTTGCACAGTGTAATAATAATATTTTCTAAGAGTCAATAAATGGATGGGTAGGTTTTTAGTATGTTTTGGGCAATTTTTATGAACATAGAAAGTCATAACTATAAATTTTATTAGGGAACAAATTTAGAATCTTAAAAAAAAATAAGATTTAATGGGAAAATCTCAATATGGGGTCAAAATTATAAAAAAAAAATAACTACAAAAAAATTATGACATTATTATGAGTTCATATTGTATCATTTTTTAAAGCTAATTACTTGTAAGACTTAAATAATTTTCTTCATTATAAAACATCGTCATTATAACTATGCCCACCCACTTATAGTAGAAATATTACTAAACTGGAAATTTAAGAAATGTATTACACGCGTCCTTCAATTAAGTAACCCATATGAGTGCTACTACTTATTATTTGTAAAAAAAAACATTTTCTCTGCTAATTTCAGTCTGTGGTACCACCAACCATACTTCATTAGAAGCTTGTAAATTTGTAGTTTTTTTTTTTTTTGCATAATAAATGATTATGTTTGTAAATTTTTTATGCCTTAATAGACAATTGAACATTTATTAATTTTTCCGGTTTTAATTTTTAATTTTTTTTCTTGGCGTTTTTTTTTTCTAAATGCTATTCTATAAATTAAGAAGAACTAAAAGTAGACATTCATGTATAATAAACAAAAAAAATTCAATTCAAATATCAATTAGCAATTCCAACTACTTGATCAATATTCAATAATGTACTAATAATAATAATCAATAATAAAAACCATCTCGTAAATGTTTTTCTGGTTTGACTTTCTGAAAAAACAAATACAATAGAAAACTAAGTAAGAAAATTACAAACGGTCAAGAACGACCAGACAATACTCTACATAAGTTTTGGTGAAATATTACAAAAATTTTTAAATTACAAAAATAATAAATATAAAATAAAGTACTAGAACCATTTAATTAAATCATGAAGCTTTTAGAGAGGGCCGGAAAATGCTTAAATTAAAAAAACTTTCTAAAATAACTCAAAAGTTTATGCAACTCGAACAAAATTTATTTCTGAATAAAAAAATTTTGGCAAAAATCGTTAGATTAAAAAAAAAAAAAATATTCATCCGCAATTTTTAAAAATAATAATATGTTGCATATTGTGGTGTAATGGTTAGAGCGTCGGACTGTTACATAGATGGTCCCGGGTTCGATCCCCGGTGACGAGAACATAAAATTAGAAAAATAATAATTGCTTACACTTGTTCGATCCTTCCTAAAGGGTTACAAATTTACCTTAATGGTTTTAGTACTGTATTTTATTCTTTTTTGTTATTTCCATTTAACTACGATCAATTATTGCACCCGCTTAAGGGTTTCAAATTTACTAAAAAAGCTGTAGCTCGGGCCACGTTTAATGGATCTGTAAAACTGAACCGTTTCGTAAGGAAATATCCTTTCATTTGAGTACCCATGCTTGTATTTAAATATGCGTGTCCGTTTTTTGAACCCAGACGGCCTATGAGTCCACGGCGTCACTTATTTTTTTTGACATATGCCCGCTAAATATTTAAATAAATCTGATTTATGATTAAAAAAAAAACATTTATTTGTTTCGATTTTAGTTGTATTTATAATAACACCGATTGCACAGAACTACGTCCAAATATGAACCATTTTTATCTATAATCAAGACGGTTTTTTTTCTATTTGAGAGAAACAATCAAATTCCATTAAAATATTTTTATATAAAATTACATTTAAGGCGGACATCCTTTGGGAATCTAGGTCTAAACATGAGCCGATTTTAATCATAATCAATATGATTCACCCTTGAACTAATATAAGTTATTGTACTAAATTTCATGACATCATATTTATATTTGTGCCTGTGGGCGGACAAACCGTCATCACTTAATTGACTCAAAAAGTGATTCTGAGTTGATCGGTATACTAGTTAAAAAATGGGTTTATATTAGATATTTTTAGTTGTTACAAACATTAGCACAGGCTCATTATATGTAGGGTATAAAGAAACATTTAATAAAAAATAAAGACGTAGGCAAAGAATGTTTGAAAAAAACTTAAACAACATTTTTCTTTAAGAAAACACGCTTTGTCGGAAAAAGCTCCAATCCGATACCAAAATGTTTTTTTTTCTCAGAGCAATTTTGCATCAAAATCTCCTATCAAATAGTTTTTTTTGGAAAAATCTGTTTTGACTGTGCGAAAATTCAAATTTTCCAATTTTCTCTAAAACTTTGCGAGGTATTCAGAAAAAATACAATTGACATGTCATACTTTAAAATTTGCATCACAATATTTTAACTTTGAAAATCTTGTATTTTTTGTATAAATGATATTAATCGAAATGACTCCAAATTGAGCATCCATTAAAAGGTCTGAGTTTAATGATGCTATGTTTTTGTTAATTTTCATGCCTCTTTCAAAGTGGACGGGTCTTCAATTTTGCAAATTCTTTGCACTTTTATCTAAAAAAGTGAGCGTAGGATCTTAATAAAAAGGGTATCTTTGAAAATCTTGTTAATATAGACTTAATAAAATATGTAATGTTATATCATTTCCACACTCACAAGAACTTTTCCATAAAAAATGAACGGAAAAAATATTGTGAGTGCAAAGATGGGAGTAGGTTAAAAAATATTTTATTTTATTTATATAGACTTATATGTGATGACTAGGTCAAGGAATTTCATGCAACTAAAAAAGGGAAATAGGCGCTTAAAATATGCAATTAAGAATCCATAATTTGCGCTTAAAATATGAATTTAAAACGAAATATGCACAAAAAAAATAAAAAATAATATGCACTAAAAATACAAAAATATGCACTAAAAATTCAAAATTATTCGATGCCATTTTCATGCTAATTCTTTGATTCGGAAAAGTATCTGATCAAAATCCGTTTTTCGCTACTGACAATAAACATTCGTTTGCATGAAATTCCTTGGCCTAGTAATGCCCAGAGAAGAAATTGTAAAAAAGGCAAAGGAATTGTAAAAAAGGCAAAAAACAGCAAAACTACAAAAAAGGTAAAAAAAATTAACTTTTTGAGAAAATAAGTAACACATTTTGTCAAAAAATCTTTTAAAACGTGGAATGTCTAGAAAAAAGCAATTTTAAAGTTCAAAAATCTTAAGAAAAAGCTGCTTTTAAGCCCAAAATTTAAAAATCAAAATATGACAAAAAAATGCATATATGAGCAAAACTGATAAAAATAGCATATTTGACATATACTATTATATATATAAAGGGTGTCCCAAGAAGAGCGCAATTTTTAGATTTTAAATAAAACACAGATATTTAAAAAAAATCGTGAAACTTTATTATATCGTAAAGTAGACAGAATGAGGTTATGTATGGAACTGAAGCCAGCTGACCATGGACAGCGAAGGGAGTTCGTTAATTGGGTATTGGAGAGACAACATGAAAATGCTGATTTTGCCGATAAAATCATCTTCAGTGACGAGGCCCATTTTCATCTTGATGGCTTCGTGTTTTATTTAAAATTTAAAAATTGCGTTCTTCTTGGGACACCCTTTACTATTATAAAAATTTGTTTGGTTTTATTATGTCACATATACTTATATATATTTATATATGGAAGTATATATGATCTCATATTCAGATCAACTTATACACACGCAGAAAAAAACTGGGGGAATATCATCGAAGTGCTTATCAATTATACAGCTACATAAGTTCCGAATTAGTTAGTTTTACTAATTTCTTGTAAAATATATGAATTTTTTTTAGAAATTTTTCACTATTTTACTAAGATTTGTAAATATTTTACTAGAATTTTGTAAAACTGACTTGAAACTTATGTAGTTGTATAATTGCTAAGCATTTCGATAATATTCCATCAGTTTTTTTCTGCATGTAAAATCTATTAAAATATATTAAAATTAAAGTATATTTTTGTCAAATTTCGTAATTTTCGCAAAAACGAAATTTGCCTTTTATCCCAAAGATATGGTTCGAAATTTATTGGAAATAAAAGTAATAACATTGTAAGGTTAATAAATTCGATCCATATTCCCTACGTGCAATAATGCCCATCTACGACCCTGCTTTCTTTTTATTGTTATTGAATCAAATGATGAACTTATTTTAATGTTCTTTAAGTAATAAACTCTAGATATAATGAAGTCTTTAATTGAATATTGCGCACTTTATGAAAACATTAAAGCACATTAAAAATTATTAAAATTAACAGAAAAACTTAAACACTCACCCCCACTCTGAGGTAACAAAACACAAATCATATAAAATATATTTAGTAAAAATTTATTGTAAAAAAAGATATAAACTAATCGACCATAAACACTCGAAAGAACAATATGATGAATAAACCACATGTTTTTTTTTTTTCAGAAAACACATATAATGAAGATGAAACATTGTAACACACAGATATGTATGGTAAAAAAATAACATACCCCTTCTCACACATAGAAGCAGAAAAATTGAAACATTTACCGCCTGCAACGAAAATTACAACGAACATAATACAAAAATCTAACTAAAGGTTAAAGTAACATTAAACTCCTGTACAGCGCTGCCAACTTTGACGATTTGTCCTAATTTTGACGATGAATTTAAATATGATGAAGTGAATTATGATAAAATGTATGTACAATGAACTTTTTTAAGAATTTGCAATTTTAATCAAATTTTAAAACGTTTCTCTATAATTTGCTGAAAATATTATATCAACTTTTTTTATTTAAAACATTTTAAGAAAATGTGAAAACGATCTCAAATAGAACATAAATTATGTATTTACCAATTTAATGATCAACTAAATAAAAACTTCCGAATTATGAAAGATTTTTTAAAAATAGGAAAATCTAAAAATGATTTTCTACTAAAGAATAAGACTCGTAGGCATCTGTAAAGAAACTAATATAAAAAAAATATGAAAATGGTGAAATAATTACAATAATTTAAGCACTTTAAAACGATGTTTCGTGTAAATTTCCCTTTTTTTTATTAAAATATAAGAAGTTTTGAGAATGTCGATTTTTTTACGATTGCTCTCACCGAAAAAATATGGTCAACAAAATATCACTTAAACTATTGCTTGATTTCAAACTTGATTTCAGGTTCAATTAAGAGTTTAATAATATTTATTATTAAATGTTTAATTGAAAATTAATTTGTTTCACACAAAGTTTCCAGTTTTTAAAGCTATCAGCTGCGTTCTGTTTTTCATTTTTGGGTGAAAATTAAAATATTCACCTCTTTTGGGTTCCCAATTTCGAAAAAGTAATTTCAAATCGATTTCATTTTGTTCCTATCGAAATTAAAGTGAAATTCTATGTTATGCAATTCGAAGCTTGTGTTGTTTCGCGTGATTTCAAATCACTGTCAGTTGGCTGTGTGAAATTCGTGTGAAATTCGTGTGAATTTTGTATTTTTCTTACAAATCCCTCCAAAAAAAAGCCCTAGATAAACTCTACTACTAAAAAATACCCTTAAAAATATTTTTTTCCTAAAATGGGCTTATTTTTTAGGTTTTTATTAAAAATTCTCCGAATAAATATGTTAAAATAAACTAACTCAGTTGCAGTTAAACTGGTTTCCTCCCTTTTTCTAGTCAAAATCAGAAATTTTATTTTAAAAGTTCAGTAAAGTGTGTTTAATTTTACCAACAAGCTTGTGTGTTTTTGTAAAAGCCTGGCCCTGCATAATTTCCTTAGTGTTGAACTGAGAGCAATATAAAAAAAAAATATAAATTACAAAAAAATATAAATTCAGATAATTAAAATGGGTTTGAGCAATCCCGTAAATATCTTCTATTTAACCTTACTTTTTTAATTTTTTCTTTTTCCAAAAAAAATACCGATACTACAAAAGCGAAACTCATATTTTTAGAAATTCGTGGAATAAACGGATACAATTTATGGTTGCTTTTCGTTTGATTTTTTTTTCAAGTGTCAAATATAAAGAAAAAGAGAAGAATAACAATGTAAAAGAAAACAGCTGTTGATTGAAACAAAACTGAAATAAAATCGATGAGATATGAAATCGATTATCATTTCATTCGTTTTTTATGACACAGTGAAAAACTAATATCGATTTCATTTTCACTATAGATTTGAAACCACTTCGAAATACAGAACGCAGCTGTATATATTTACTATATTTTACTTTTTAACTTTATAGCAATGAAAAAAAAAAAAAATGACAGCATTAATCGAATAAATTAAAATAATTTGCTAATAGTTAAAAAAATACGCAAAAAACCGTTAAAGTTAAATAAATAGTAGCCATAGTGTTAAAAAAAAATCGCCAATCGCTAAAATCAACAAAAATTAAAAAAAGCATTAAAATTAAAAAAAAATAATTACAATTAAAAAAACTCTGAAACTTAAATAAAGACATTACAAAAATTAAAAATGTTCTCGAGATATAGACGTTTTAAATTATGTTTATGTAAGTTTTTCAATTTATGTGATTTTTTCAATTTTAGCGATTTTTCGCAATTTTTTTAATTTTGACAATTGTTTACAAAAAATTAAAAATGTTTTCGAGATATACAGGTTTTAAATTTTATTTATGTGATATTTTCAATTTTAGCGAGTTTTCCAACATGAGCGTTTTTTTTTTTTATTTTAATTTTGACAATTGATTTCCCATTTTTTTTTTTAATTTTGTAATTTTTTTTCACTTTCGGTAGTTTTAAAGATTTTTTTTGTAAAGTTTTACCAATTTTTCTTAAATTTGGCAACTTTGATTGCAATGTTTAGCAGACTTTTTGAAACTTTGAATTTTTTTAATTTTGATGATTTTTTTTAATGTTGACGATTTTTTTATTACAGTTTGGGCGATTTTTTAACTTTTGTAATTTTAACAGTTTTTTCTCAAGAGATTTTTTTACCCATTTTTTTTGCAAATTTTTAATTAAATTTTAATAGTAGCAATTAACAATTGTTTGAAATGAAATATAATATTCAATTAAATTTTTAATAGATATGATTAAAACTTTAATTGAAAAGAAAATCAAGTAAATATTTACAAATAATTTTATTTGAATTCAATTAAATCAACAAATATTTTAATTTAAACACGATTTTAGTTTTTTCTGTGTCATTTTTAAAAAGACTATTTTCACGATTTTTTCCACAGAAATTTACGAATTTTAGTATAAATTGCATTGGCAGCACTGCTGCTGTATATAAATATTTTTTTTTTTTAAATAAATGATTAACATCGCTATATTACATATTTTGTGGTCATTACAAAAATAGTCTCTATGATATAAGGTAATACGTTATTTTGATCGATTTTTTTTGTTTTTAAAAGTACTACTTTGGTCATCTACGATATTAATGTTTGGTATGTTTTTGGATTCTGAATCCCTTCATACAACGCTTATATAGCTCTTAAACGCTTAAACAATTCAAGCATGAAGGTCTAGTAAAAAGAGAAACCAATATCATATTCTACACTGTATGACAATGTATGTATTTTTGGTAAAATATCGTTGTTGTTGTAGTCGATTTTTTCTATTCGTGGAATACATACATCCATATTATGACATAATTATTTATTCATTGAATAATTTCATGTGAATTTAATTCTATTTAAGTGACCTGAGAAAAAATTATATTTTTCATCAAAGTGATGAGTAGGGAAGTACTACAATGTCAATATATGTTGATGTCTTCATGCATAGGAAAAAATAAAACCAATATGCTTCATTGATTACAATATAAAAAACGGAACCTTTAAATTATTGGGTTACTAAGGAAACAAAAAAAAAAAGGTTTTTATAATAACTGGGTTATCGAGATTAAAACAATTGCAAGATATTAACCCTTTAATGTTCTCAGTTTTTGTTTGCAATTAAATTTAATCTATTTACGAAAACAATGAATAAGCTTTTCACATTTTTCTATAACGCCAATCGAATGTTTCGGTTGTTGCGACTGAATTTTCTGGTTGTGAAAACAACCGCAATTTTGAAACGAAAATAGAATTTCAATTGTTTTAATAGTAATTTTGTAATAATACCAAAAAAATGCGATAGCTACAATGGAACCTTTCGATTGGCTAGAAATACGGTTACCACTACCGATCTTGTTTTCTGGGTGTATAAATCTTGAAAATCAATGATCCAAGAAACTGGGATTTATGCTTAAATTATGTCTTTCACTGAAAAATAATTATGTACGAAGAATTTGAGTCTTAGTGTTGCTACTTTAGAAGTTAAGACGATTTTCGCCTTTTGCAAAATTTGAAGAAAACGTATCTTTATTTCAACATATATATTGTTAAAAATTCTACATTTTGCTCTAAATTTGAAGTACCTACATTGGGGAGCTCTTCTGAGTACATGTAAGTACTTTTTGTACCTAAAGATTCAGGACGAAAATATATGACATTAGAACAAACCATTTTTTGTAAAGGTATAAGGTACTCTGAATATAAATGTGGTCTCAGAATCACACTCCGGACATCAGGCGTTCGAGCTATATTACAGGAAAGTCCTTGATTTGATAAAAATGCTCCGATTTTTCACCTTCCGGAAAATATATTTTTCATATTACTTGTAACGGCACCTGAATACGCTACTCTTACCCTTTTTCGAAAACTTATTTCCTAACTAAAATATCGTCTATTGAAATTCAGGTTGTAACAGCAATTTTAAAGTCCCGCAGAGTAAAATTGTAAAAAAATCGAAATCATAAGCAAGTTCAACTTACGATAATTCCAAGAAAAAAAATAAGTATTATGAAAAATATATTTTTCCGAAATGTGAAAAATCGGAGCATTTAAAAAAAGGCTTTTTCTGTTAATATACATAGTTCGAACGCCTTATATCTTTGTGTGATTCTGAAACCATATTTGGATTCAGCGTACCTTATACCTTTTGAAAAGTATGGTTTAGTTCTAGTGTCAAATATTTTCATATATTAAGAAAAATCTGTGAAAAAATTGTAAAAATTAACGTTTTTAATTTCATTTAGGTGATATTTTCAATATTGGCGATTTTTTTCAATTTTATCTTTTTTATTTTTTTTAATTTTTGGCGATTTCTTAAAATTTTTTGGCTTTTTTCAATTGAAGCGATTTTTTATATTTTAGCGATTTTTAAAATCTTGACCGTTTTTATGTAACTGTTAGAGTTTTTTTTTTTTTAAATTTTAGAGATTTTTAAGATTTTTTTTCTTTTTTTTTTAATAATTTTCCCTGATGTGTGCACTCCGATAAATTTATAAAGTATACGATAAAGTATTTTTGTTTTTAAGTAATATTAAAATTGGCGTTTTGTTACAGAATTATAGTTAGATTAAGCTAAAAAAAGATTGGGCCGCTAAAAAAGTATGTGTTCCTTATTTTTTTTTTGTCCAAATATCCAAAATTCATTAAGAGCGGAGAGAACGCATCCGGAAGGGAGAGATAAAAAGAGGATTTTCCTTGCTTAGACCACGTTTGCTATAAACCTGAAATTTATAAAATTTGTACGCTTTACAAATAAGAATTTACTCATTATAATTTCTGTCAGGAACGTAGTGGGGAAAGGGCACAAATGGAGAAAGTTCTTCCTAAACTCTTTCGGTCAGAAAGCAAAATACGTGATTTTTGGGGTACGGTTAAATTTGCTGCATTGACAGAATTAGCTTCTTGATATCAATGAATTTTTGAATTAGATCTATGAAATGTCACTGGAATCCGTCAAATGAAACTTTTCATTAAATTAATGCAGTTTTTTTTAATAAAATTTTATACACAGAAAGAAAAAGTTTAATAAAAATTATTGTGAAAAATCTTCATTAGTTTAGTGAAAAATTTCATTAAAACTCGTCCAAGAAAAATCTCTCTGTTTGAAAAGATACTTTCTGGAATATTCAATAGGAACGTGGAAAAATTAAGCAAAACTGGAAAAAGTGAACTTAAGATTTTGCATGTAAAGATGGCGTTTTTCGAAAATTTTAATTGATGGAATAAAAAGGGAAAAGCCACCCCTTAAACATCTTTTAATTTAAGATATGTGTTCCATGGAATTTTGAATACATTTCTAAAGAGCTAATTTGAAATAGCCAATAGGAACGTGGTTAAAGTGGAGTCAAAAAGGGAAAAAATTGTCATCCAAACCTGATGATCTATTAACTTAAAATGTGTCATGTAAGGCTTGATTTTTATAAATTTTGAAGGGAAAGGCAAGATGGGGGATGTCTCCCTCTTAAGGCCCTGCCTAAGGCTTTCAAAAAATATTTCAATGATGATTTAGCCAGTAACATAAATTTTAATTTTTGGAAATTTTGAATGTAAAAGGGCAAAAGGCTCTAACCTAACGACCTGTCCGTTGAACCGCCTGGTTTAAAAATCTGAAATTTTAAGTATATGTTCTCATAAATGTACGTCCAATGCAACGTTCCATAGTATTTATGAAACATTTCATAAAAAAACAAACAATTTCATCATATTTATAAAATTTGTATTAGTAAATTTGCATATGTTGTATTAGTAAGGATTTCATTATTTTTGTGTAGATCAATTTACACAATGATATGGTCATTATAGTTCCTTGTTATTTATGAAAATGTTTCATATATATTGATAAATTGTTACAATGGAGGAAAATTAATCAAACTTATTCCTGATTTTCTCTGGCTGTGCCTAAAAATACGTAATTAATGTCAAAACTACAAAAACTCTTGTAAAATTAAAAAATTTTCGATTATTTTAAGAAAGTTTTAATTATTTTGATAATTTTAAGTATGTTTTGTATGAATTATTATCAGTATGGAAAAATACTTTTTCGATTTTTGATTAAAACTATATAAGCTTGACAAGCTGAAGCTGAAACGGATAAACATGTTAAGGAAAAGAGTAAAATGATTTTTAGCTTTCTTTTAAATAAACTGTAACTCGCCCATTAAAACTCTTTATAAAGTCAAAACTAATTTTCATAAAGTTTTATAGGAAAATATGAAAATACCCCAGGAAGAAATTGCTAACCGTATCAAAAAAATAGTACTGGCAAACCCCTGCTACTTTTGTAAAGCCCACTGTGGTAAAAATTATTAAAGATACACTATGTAAGTAAAGACCACTGCAAGTTAAAAACAAATGAAATTTCACTTGCATAAAGGATGACTTACATCTCAGTAAATTCAACTAACATTGTCATTTGTTTCTTACTGTTTAAAAAATTAACCACAATTGTAGTAAAAAAAAACCACATATGCAGTAAAAAATGAACAAACATTTATGTGTTTTATTTTTTTAAATAAAAAAAAAACGACTGTATATAATGAATGTAAAATCATAATACAGCAATTTTATGTTATTTGTTTTTTTAAATGAACTACATATGCAGTTAAAAATTAAATTTCTTCTACAAATGACTGCTATTTCACTTAAAAATAAAGATTACTAATTACGACTCAAACAACTACAATAATTTGGAGCAGAAGTTCCCTGAGCGTAGAAAAACACTTTTGTTTGCAAAGCATTCATTTTTTAAATGTGTTTCATTATACATACTTCTTAAAATAATTTATTTTAAGCAATTTTAAAAGCACCAAATTTTTTTGAATTACCAACGTTATGTCAACGGTGGCAAGTTCGCTCAAAACAATGGTTGGTCACTGGTATCAATTGAGTAAAAGGGAAATACTGTCAAGATTGTTAACCCTAAGTTCCCCCAACGCATAACCGACCATCGCCGACGCTTTGCCAACACTGTACCGATTGTATTTTTCTGCCTGGGTAGTTTCATAAAAAGTATAAAGATTTTCATTGATTTAAAGAGAATTTTCATTGCTTTTGTGAAATAAGTTTCATTATTTTCCTTAAAATTTTTATAATTTTTTTGACAAAAATTTTCACCATCGAGTGAAAACATATAAAATCAACCACTCGATTTCGTCCAGCATTGCTGATTTCAACCAAACTTGGTATAAAATATGTACATCATAATATCGCGTTGCAAAATATGAAAAATATTCGAAAATTTTAAAAAAGTAGTAGCACATTATCCTTCTTATCTTTTTAACAGCATAATCTGCGAGAGTCATTGAGAACCTCTTTTTAAAGTTACTAAAATTGTAAGTCCCTAAGGACTTACATAATTGTTATAATTTTTATTAAAAATAAAAATTATGTTTTTTCGACCTTTAATTGTGCAATGAAAATGAAAATTATTCAAGTTCGAGGCCATACTCTATATTTCTTCATTAGGATATTGTCCTAACAAATAATCTATAGAGTTTTTTGTTTTCAAATTTATTATTTGACCCTTTCAGGAATGTGTTGATAGATCTATTTCGGGAATTTTCTAGGTTCCCATCATCAGAACACGTTTTGAAAGCGGTAACAATCCCATGCCAAACATCAAACATTCATATGAACTAGTTTACTCACTACATGAGAACTAATATACATACATATGAGTTTGAAGTTAAAGATTATAACCATTGATCAAAAATAAATAGATTATTTGTTAGGACAATATCCTAATGAAGAAATATAGAGTATGGCCTCGAACTTGAATAATTTTCATTTTCATTAAGAAGTTCCTTGAATTAATAAAACTCTTCATGAATGTCTTGAAAAATGCATTGGAACTAAGCCAATGAACCGCTTCATATGATTTTTTAAACAATTTTATAGAAGTCCAAAATTAATGCACGGCTACATTGAAATAATTAATCACTTTTTTAAATAGGTTGAACACTTGAGAATTAAATATTAAAAATAATGTTTGTTGCGCGCTCTAAAAATCGGTCCCATGTTATATTCCTACCCCAGGAACTCCGTCGCACTGACGAAATTCCTCAACCTCTTCCATCCAATGGCCCTAAAATCCTCACTGGATAGTATTTCGACAATGGCTTTACTGTATACACGAATTATTCACTATTTCACTGCGACATGTATTGTTAAAGTAGGTTTTTAGTACGAAACCCGGTACAAATTGTACAGCAATCAAGATAATGGTAAACTTTAATCAGAAAATGCCAGTTTAATTTAATTTTTTTTTAGTTATTTAGTAAAAAGTTTAATTTCCTAATTTACACCTTGAAATATGTTTTAGTTTAAATTTTTCCTAAAAAAAATGTTGAATCTTCATTATTAATTGTTCACGACCATACACATTTTTTTTTTTGTTTAAATAATTAAGACTTTTAATAAATAAATATTGAGAGTAATAATTTATTTTGATGGTTTTTTTATATTATAGTTTTTGTTTTAACACAATTCAATTAGTTCAATTATCATAGATGTACTAGCAATTGTTACGAATATTTGTTTATGTTCCATCAAAAGATACCGAAACAAACATTCACAAAAAAGTGCTAAATAAGGAAAATTATAAAATCAAATATACAAAAAAAAAAAAAAAAAAATAAAATCTTATTACAATTTCATTTAAATAACTTTAAAATGAAATTAAAATACTTTTAGTGTTTTAAAAACAAATTAAATTTTGTGGGTGTCTTTTTATATTTTAAAATCCCAACTTATTTTTATGTAATAAAGTATAACAAAAAATCACTAAAATTTGTTATCTTGGTTTTAAAAATCTTAGCTTTAACTGCGTCGTATATAAAATAGGGTTTTTTGTATTATAATTTATATGAGCTATTTCAAATAATGTCCACACCAGTTTAAACTGACTTTGGATGCCTCTTATTTCTCAAGGTTTTTTTGAGCTGATAGAATCGATAGACTGGGTTAGGTAGATTATACTTAAAATCTATAACATGCTAAGTTTCACGTTGAAAGGTCTTTGCCTACACGGAGAGAATTTATTGGACGATTTTTTTTTCTCTTAACTGATACAGTTTTGTTCACTATGTGAATGCACAATTTATTGGAGCTTTCTAGTTTTCGTGAAACTATTTTTAATGAAACTTTTTCATTAGTCGTTTAAAATTTTTAATAACTAATATGAAATTTTCATTAAATTTAATTAAAAGTTTCGAATTGTAGTGACAATTCATGGATCTAATAAAAAAATGCATCAAACACATATATATAATTCGCTCAGTGTAAAGAATTTATGGCAATTTAAAAATCTAAAAATTAAAAAAATTATTTAAAACTTACAAGAGTTTTTTTCATTCATTTTATTTTTTTGCTCATAGTTTTTAATCCTTAAATCCAAACCAATACAAAATTGAGTAACTAGACTTAGAAGATATTCGCTCATTTACTTCAAAAAACGTCTCAACTCAAAAAACATGATTTTTGAGTTATTGACACAGAATTTTTCATTATATCACGTTTCACATTGTGTAAAAAATTCGTATTGATATCTTGTATACTCACTACCTGAGAGAAATTATGTCGTTATTTTTTTCTTCAAGGTGGGAGTAAATTGAAAACTTTAAACTCGTTTTCTGCAAAATCAAAATTTTTGAGTTATGACGTTATTGAAGTAAATGAGCGATATATTCACTTAATAAGCAATTTCCACATCACTGCTTTGTGAAGTTTTTAAACTTTCGCAGTTTTTTTCATAGGGATTTTTGCACCGTTTAATGGAATTGAGTTCTGAGAACAGTATTTGAAAAATGGTGTATTATTATACAGCTTGAGGTGTACTTAACTCGACTCGACTCGAAAAACGAAAAAGCGGGATTTTGGTGCAGAAAGCGGAGTATTTAAATATTTTTGCATACAAATATGAATTATATTAAAGTTACTATTTTTTTTTGTTAAAATCGCTTTAAAAATGTGTGTTATACAAAATTCGAAGTTTGAGTGAAGTTTTCTATCTTAATAGAAAAGTTTTCCAAAATCGTCCAAATAAATTTTTTTTAAATTTTGGCGATTTTTTTTTTTAATTTTGCCTAGTTTTTTGTTGTCATAGAGATTTTTTTTTAACTTTGGTATTTTTTAAATATTGACAATTTGTATCTCATTTTTGGTGTTTTTTTTTTAATTTTTGGGTTTTTTTTTTTAAGTTTTGAGATTTTTTTTTTAATATTAGCGGTTTTTTAATTTTTGGAGATTTTATTGGTTATAAAAACTGTAAATTTTGTGTGCACCAAATTCATTTTCAATTAACCATTTACTAGATATTAATAAACCTTTAATTAAAAGTGAGTTTGAAATTGAAATTGTTTTGACAATAAGTTTTTTTTGTTATTCTGTTATTCAATTTACTTGGGTTTGGTTTTGTTCGAGTAAACGAGTAACTTGATTTTCAGGTTTTTAACTTACTCGATTAATCGATAAGATTTTAAATTTACTCGAGTTATTTTTTATTCATGTTATACAAAAAAATTTTGAAAATATTTTGTCGAACATTTTTAAAATTCCTCACATGTGAAACTAAACTTCCTTGTACAAACTAAATACCTCATTAAAAACAAGTTAAAATAAGCAACTAACAAAAAAAGTAATGTACTTGTATGTAGATTTATGTAAAAGATATCAAAACTTAAAAGTAGGGGATTATTTGTTTATTTCAAAAACTAATAAAAAAAATTTTATCAAAAAATTACAATCATATATTAAATATATGTTAAAATAAAGCAAAAAAAAAAGTAGTAAATGAGCAAAAAAAATTTTTTAGAGATAGAACTTTTGAACACTTACTTACTCTTCTCCGGAAGAGGATTTAACCAAAAAATGCGAACATTAAAAATATTTTTCTTGATTATGTATTTGGTTTGTTTCGGAAGAATTTGCGATAAGATTAAAAATTTTAAATAGAGCACTTTTTGGTAAAATCTGTTTTGGATTTTGCGAAAATTTAATTTTCGAATTTTCTCGAAAACTAAGAGAGATACGAACAAAATTATTGTTTTGTGGTGTAATGGTTAACGCGTTGGACTGTTACACAGATGGTCCCGGGTTCGATTCCCGGTGACGACAACATCAATTTAGAAAAATAAAATATATGAGTCTTCTATCACTTATATGTATCGCTGCGCCCACCTTCGGTGTTCCCATAGCACTTAACCCCACCGGAGTAAAATTATGAATCAGGGCTATGAAACAAAAAGCTTCAATAAATTCGCCAACTCTACATCAGGTGGCGAGCAAAAACTGTTCTAAGACTTATCATCTCGCCCAATTAGAGTGTTTCCATGGTTGAAGCCCCTATCCCCTTTAAAAAGAAAGCAACACATTAATTAATAGGAAGAATTTCCTGAGTGCTGCTTCTCTTTTTTTTTTTTTTAAAAAAAAGGTGATTTTTAAGAGCTTTCGGATTTGATTTAAAAAAAAAAACACATAAAATTTAGAGAAATGTATGACATCTTTATTTGAGTCGGTAGAACGATCTATATAATTTAATGTTAAAAGATGATTTCATGTAAATGTTGACCGTGGCTACGCCTCAAATGGTTCATAGGTTGGGTCCAATTTTGTCATACTCTCTCCAACATATCGGCCGGTAGCTCACGAATAAATTCTTCATTATTGGCTTTCAGTGCGTCAACCATTGCGGGCTTGTCCCTATAGACATGAGCCTTAACATAGCCCCACAAAACATAGTCTAAAAACGTTAAATCGCACGATCTAGGCGGCCAATTTATCAGCCCCAAACATGAAATAAACTGATCACCGAACTCGCCTCTTAATTGGGAAATTGTTTCGCGTGCTGTGTGGCATGTGGCACCGTATTGTTTAAACCACATGTCACCCAAGACCAGCTTTTCCATTTTGGGCAAAAAAAAAAATTTGTAATCATTGCACGGTAGCGCTTGCCATTCACAGTAACGTTCTTGCCTTCGTCATCTTTGAAAAAGTAAGGTCCAATGATGCCACCGGCCCATAATCCACATCAAACAGTGTATATTTTTGGGTGCATTTGTAGTTCTTGCAATGCTTCTGGCTGCTCTTCACATCAAATACGGAAATTTTGCTTGTTCACGTATCCATTCAACCAGAAATGGGATTCGTGGCTGAACACAATAAATTGGAACTATTCACTTTCTTAATCGAGAATAAATTTTGATAATAAAATTCAATAGTCTGCGAGCGTTGTTTGTTTGTAAGTCGATTCATGGTTAAATTATAGACCAAACTGAACATGTTTAACAATAACATGTTACACGAAAACAGCTAAGCTGCCAAAAAGAGTGTTGCCCAAAATAAAGTTGCTAAAAAATCACCGTTTACTTTAAATATGCATTTCAATATAATAGCTGTCAATAGGTTATCAATATCGAAAATAATGTGAAATGTCCGCCAAATAACTTTTTTTTTTTTTAATCCTGAACCAATTGGACTAATTATCTGTCAAATCAGACATGAGCTAAGTGTTACCATTCACGAAATAAGCAATAGTTGAAAAAAAAAACGTTAGATGGCGGACCCTTTAGTTTTTGCATAAATAAAATTAACCGAATTGACTGCAAGATTGTGCGTCCATTAAAAAGGCCACTTTGAGTTAAATGGGGATATTGTTTTGTTGGCGGTCACGCCCCTTTTAAAGTGGACGGGTCTTCAAAGTTGGAAAACCTTTACCTTTAACATTTTATATAATATATTATATTTTAATTTTTCTTCAGAAATAATTTTTGTCATAAGTTGTTTTTTCCTATCTCAGATAGTTTTCAAGAAAATTGAAAAATCTTAGTTTTTGGAAATTCAAAATAGATTTTTGCAAAAACTGCTCGATCGAAAATTTTTATTTTTATCGCAAAAGTGTTTTGTGACACCCCAATACATATTAATGAAAAACATTTTTGGTTTACGAAATTCTTCCGGCGTACGTGCAAGACACGATGTATTAGTTTTTGATTATTTTAAATTTATTGTAATTTAATAATTATTACTATAATAAAAATTACTTACTTGCCAAAAAAAAAAAGTATAGTTGTAGTTGTTATCAATAGCTTGTTCTCATTTTTGTTTCTTCCTTCTTTAAAAACTTTATATTACGAACGCCAAAAACATTAACATAAATCTGCAAATAGAGAACAAAAAACAGAAAAGAAAGTTTTAAGATTAATTATTTTTGATAATTAAATATAAATAATTGCAAATAAAAATTTTTTTTTGTACACCCTTTAAGAAATTTTAATGAAATTTTTAATTACTAAAAAAATTTGTTAAGGCAAATAATTAAAAACTGTATAAAAAATTTATATAAAATATCTTAATTTGTATAAAATTTAAATTATAAAAAAAACTAAAATACATAAATAATTTCTTAATAATAAACCAGAAGCAAATGAACTTTCTCAAAGAGGTCAATGAATTTTGTTTTAAAAATTAAAAAAAAAAAAATATTAACTATTATACCAAAAAAAAAATCACCAAAATATACAAATCACTAAAACAACGGTTAAGAAAGAACAATATATTTATGTATTGGCGTTAATATGATGATTTTTGTTTTTTGGCTAAAAGTAACATTTGCTATTAACAATACAAATTTTTTTTTAAATTAGAAGCTATTTAAGTTTTTTTTTTTTAACATGTGATAACATTATACATACAAGCAATTATGTTAACTAATGTTAAGTAGATATATAGTTAACCCTCAAACTGGCTTAAGAAATGAAATTTATACCATGTGTTCGTTACGTAAAATAAAGCATAAGATTTTCTACCAAATTCTTTATTGTTGACTACTTTGGGCGATATGAGCTAAACTAGGTTTAGAGCAAATATCGAAAGTTATTGGATACAAATTAGTTGCTTACGCACTAATTACACATTGTGTGCTTTTGTTTAAGAAGATATGGGAAAATCTACGGAACCGTACGATTCCATGCCACTCAGAATTTTAACGATTTTAAGAACAATGTATAACATTTTTTATGGTATCAGCAATTCTGAGGCAACGAATTTAGATAGGCGAACATTAAACATTATTTTTTGCGAAAAACAACGTCAATCAAACCAAGGAAAAGCTTGATAAATAATATGGGGACTCTGCACCATCGATTTCAATGGTAAAAAAGTGGTTTACTGACTTTCGTTGTGGTCGCACAAGTACAAATGACGCTGAACGTGGCACATCTGATGGGAATACTTAAAATGTGCGTTCACCGGATTGTAAGATTTGTTTATAAATTAGGTAGAACTGATCATTTTACTTTATATGTGCGCGACTTTTTAGGTTGTAGTTTTGACGATTTTGTCAAACTAAGGAGTCTTTTATTTTTTTACAAAATGTATAGGCAGAAGAAACCAATATTCTGAACGAACACACACTTTAGTGCAGATACATTTTGAAACCCAGATATTGCAACAGGTCATTTCAAGCTTGGGTTATAAAACTATGGAATAGTGTAATACCTTATAGTGAAAGGACTTTTAATAATTCCGATTTTGTGTTTCGGAAAATTGTACTTGAAAATTTAGCGGTTACTGGCTACATTAGACAATATATTCGAAATTTGTTTGCTACATGTATATTTTAGATATTAATTAATGCTTAATGTACCACTTTATTTTTATAAATTATATTAATTATAAACATAAATTCTTCCATGTAAAGTTTATCTTTATTCATTTGGACCATTGGGGCTTAGATTATAAATACAGAATAAAATGAAATGGAAACGTTCTGGACGGCCAATTGAGGTCAATACATCCGAAATTGTCGAAAAAAACCACGATATGGTGTTGGCCGATCGAAGAGTAAAAGTGCATTTCATATGGCAATGTGGTTTCGATTTTAAATGATCAGTTGGGTTTAAGAAAGTTGTCTGCAAGATGGGTGCCGCGTTTGCTCTCAATTGACCATAAACGTAATCGTGTGACAACTTCAAAGGATTGTTTGGAGTTGTTTAACCGCAATTGGAATTTTTGCGGCGTTTTGTAGCTGCGAGTGAAACATGGATCCATTACAACACTCCGGAGACCAAGCAGCAGTTTCAACAATGGGTTTCTCCGGGTGTATCAGCTCCGAAGTAGGCGAAGGTAAGTTTACCGGCCAATAAGGTGATGGCAACAGTTTTTTGGGATGCACGCTGGATAATCCACATCGATTACCTTCAAAAGGGGAAAACAATAAACGGCGAATATTATGCCAACTTATTGGACCGATTTAAAGAGGTTTTAAAAAAAAGGACCCTATATGGCCAAGAAAAAAGTTCTTTTTCATCAAGATAATGCACGGGTGCACACGTGTACAGTCTCAATAGCAAAATTCCATGAATTGGGTATCTTGAGTATATGGTACCTCATCCGCCATATTCTCCGGATTTAGCACCCAGTGACTATTTCCTATTTCGAAACCTAAAGAAATGGCTCGGTGCAAAGAGACTTAGTTCCAACGATTGAAATTATTGATCAAACAAATGCCTATTTTGTGGACCTCAAAAAACCCTATTTTTGGAAGGGATTCAACAATTGGAGAAACGTTGGACTAAGTGTATTGAGCTAAAAGGAGATTATGTTGAAAAATATTTTTTTTTGGAACCCAAATTAGGACTTAGCATGGAAAGTTTACTCGAAAACGTGTGGATCCCCGAAAAATGCAGAAAACCAAAAATTCTATAAGCGAACATTTTTGGGGTTTTTTGTTTATAACTTTTTAACCTGGTTCTAAGTCCACTTAGATATGTTTTAAACATGTTTGCAAAACGTGTTCGTTTCAAAATACCTATTTATTTTTTAAAATTCAAAAAATTCAAAATTCAAGCAGTACACTGCACAAATACAATTTTTTTACCACAATTTTTTTTTATTAAAAAACACTCATTTGGCGCATTTGTAGTCAATTTAGTTAAAGGGTTAAATGTTAGCTTTTTAGTGTTATTTTTAGTTTAAATCTATAAAAAAAAAATTAATGAAATGAATTTGTAATGAGGAGAAATACTTAAAATACATACTGGTTAGTATTTGTTTTTTTTTTTATTTTTGTTAAGAATAAATTAATTATATTTGACAGTTAAAGAAAAATATAATATTTAATTACTATTTTATTTGTATGATCTAAAATTTTAAAGAAATCAACAAATTTAATGGGGACAATAACTTAAGCACAGATAATTTCAATGAAAGCTAATAATGAAATAAATATTTATAAAAAAATTTAAAAAATTGTTTATTTATTTAAAAAATTGTTTATTTATACTTAAAACCAGGTTTTTAATGAAACCTTATCATTGAAAGTATGAAACTTTTAATAAATAACGCGATGATTTTAATGAAAACTTGCTTTAATATCATGCCGATAATTCCCTCTTTAGGGCAATCGCCCGGTGGGTTCTCTCCGATCTTAATGCAATTTTTATATGTGAAAATAAGGCATGCGTATTTTTTTCAGTGGCCCAATCTTACTTTAAAGGCTTAAAAGGTGGGGTCAAAGTGAATACAATTTTGTACGGAAACCTGTACAAAACAAATGAAATTCAAATTTTTTTGAACGCAGAAAACAAAAAAAAAATTGATATCATAATTGCCTATGTAGTGTATTACGGTTGCCATTTATTTGAAATATAGCTTAAAAAGCTCTTAGGAAAAAGTTGCATAAAATCCAAAAAATTATGAATTTTGGAAAAAGCTCAGACATCCCCTTGAATAAATTTAATATGCATTAATATACATATAAATATCGCCTTTCTATCTAATCATCATCGTTATGAACACACCGTTTCGCTTTTAACCCTATAATTTTAAACGATGATATTTTTTATGAATAGCGATAATTTAGTGATTTAAAACCATAAAATAATCCAAAATCTTAACTACGATAGTCAATAAAAAATAGTAAAAAATTATTATCCAGAGTTGCCAAATATTTATTTGAAAAAATCTTTTTGCCCTTTTTTGATAAAACTTTTTTCAAGAATTATTTTAACAAAACATAAACTAAACTTTTATAGTTTTTATTCATGTGTTGATGAAAAAAAAACCCAATTTGTCAAAAAAAAAACTACTTTGCATATAATTTGTTAAAATCTAACCGATCGAAACATAAATATTCCCAATAACCAAAGTAGAAAATTTGCTAAGATTTGTTCCGTTTTCACTTCAAACATAATTCATGTCTACACACAGAGAAAAATTCAGCTATTTGCCAACTGAAATTCAGTAACTACGACTCAAATTCGGTCTTTACCAATTTCATTAGGTTGATACAACTAAACATAAGTTTTTACAACAAAGTTTGGTTAATTCAACTGAACTTTAGTTGGAATACACAAAATATTTAGAAATCTAATGTAAATATCGTTGTGCTAACTGAATTAATAAGTTGTTTCCATTAAAATACACTTTTCAATTCGGTTGGCACTTTATTTCTCTGTGTGTACATTTCATTAATTTACAACTACTAAATTTACAACTACATAAAAACTATGATGTCAGAGTTGCCATATAACAATTTAAAAAAGTAAAAACCACCAATTTCTTTAGAAAAAAATAATTGGTAATAAAATTTTCTTATATTTTTTTCCTGGTAATTCTACACTGAGAAAGTTATATTCACTTCAGTAATGAATTTCTTCATAGCTTTAAGGAAAATAGCCACTGAAAACTCGTCCACTGCAACTTTTCATAGAATCTATGAAACAGGTTTCATTAAAGTCAATGTTTATGAAATGTTTGTAGAGTTAATGCAAATCTTCATTAAACTAATGAATTTATGGAACAGTTTAATAATATTTTTTAATATTAAGAAGTTCTTTGAATGAATAAAACTATTCATGCATGTCTTGAAAAATGCATTGGAACTAAGAAAATGAACCGCTTCTTATGATTTTCTACACTATTTCATAGAATTCTCAAATTAATAAAGCACTTTATAAAATATGTTGAACACGTGAGAATTAAATCTTAAAACTAAAGTTTGAAATGTACGCAAATAAATAAAATTTTATGAAAAATAAAAAAAATTAGGTCTTTTAAATAACTTCATAGCTCTAAAGAAAATTTTTATTAAATTTATGAAGAGATAATATACAAAAATCGAATGAATTTCTTTCATGAAATTATGAAATTTTATGAAAATTTTTTATCAAAAGTTATAATATAAAGTTATAAATAGGATATAATGAAAATGCTATGAAATTGTTTCATTAATTTAATTAAGGATAATTCTCTCAGTGTGCTAAAGAAAATGTAAGTTTATAGCAAAAAGCAAGCGTTTTGTAAGTGTTTTGTAAAGGTTTTGTGGGAGTAATACTTTTTTAAATATGCGGGACTAACTATTGTCTTTAGAATATGCGAAATTCTTTTAACTATATTTTTGGTAAAGTTCTAAGAATTTATTTATTAACCCTCTGACGTTCAAGACCACTTTTAAGTGTTCTTCGCAATTAGATTATATTTTTTAAATGAGCTATTATTAACTAATACCGTTTTTCCACTTACATGTTTTGTGCAAAACATGTGTTTTGGTAAAAAAAAGTATATGAAAGCAGGTACAAAACATGTTTTGTTTCAAAACACGTCCAAAACATCTCCAGTGGAATCGTAGCATAAAAAAGTTAAGTCATTTTAAAAGAAGCCCTAATATACTATATTTTCAGTTAACAAAGTTTTTATGTACAAGATACGGTTTTGCAGCAAAAAAAAGTAAAATTCAAATTTTTCTAAAAGATTAAAAAATAATTATTTCAAATAAATCAAAATTTCAAAAAACTACCAAAAAACCTTAACCTAATCGGAAGACATCGATAATAAACTAAAAAGTAAACGAAAGTATCTTCTTTAAAAAGAAATTATGTTTTGGCTTCAAGGACTCACAAAATTTCATGAGTATGCTTGTAAAGGACATAATCTCAACTCGAAAACGAGTAAGATGATTTTAATGAAATTTTGCAGAATGAATACGTTTTATATGAGTAAAAATAAATAAATTTGATTCAAATAAAGGGTGTTTTTTATAGAGGTATTGAAGTTTTAAATGGAATAAAACAAAGATGCATTTTTTAAATTGACATGAAATTTACTTTATTCTAAAGATAATCTTCTAGCATTATAATTTAAATATGACTTCTGGCATATGACCGCCACGGCTGGCTCGGACGTAGTCTAATCTGGAATTCCAATTCTCGATGACTTTTTCCAACATTTGTGGCCGTATATTGAAAATAGCGCAGCAAATGTCCTTCAACTGGTCAATAGTTTCGGGCTTATCGGCGTAGACTAGCGACTTCACATATCCCCCCCCCCCCCACAGAAAATAGTCCAGCGGCGTTAAATCGCACGATCTTGGAGGCCAATTCATGGGTCAGTTACCAAACGTTTCCTTCAATAAATCAATTGTGGCACGAGCAGTGTTGCGCCGTCTTGTCGAAACCACAGCTCCTGTACATCATGGTTGTTCAATTGATGAACGAAAAAGTCAATAATCTTGGCTCTATAGCGGTCAGCATTGACTGTAACGTTCTGACCAGCATCGTTTTTAAAGAAGAACGGACCAATGATTCCACCAGCCCATAAAGCACACCAAATAGTCAGTTTTTCTGGATGTAACGGTGTCTCAACATACACTTGAGGATTGCCATCACTCCAAACACGGCAGTTTTGTTTATTGACGTATCCATTCAACCAAAAGTGAGCTTCATCGCTAAACAAAATTCGCGCAATACGTATTTCGAACAGAACCATAATTTTCAAAATAAATTTTGCACAATTTGAAAGCGTTGTTCAGGCGTCAGTCTATTCATGTTGAAATGCAACACCAAACTAAACATAAATCACTTGACAGCTGACAAAATGGCCGCCAGTTAAAAAAGTGTTGCCAACTTAAAGTTCTATACCTGTATAGAAAATACCCTTTATAAAAAATTCAAGGCATATTTTTAACTTACATTTAAAATTTGTTCTTACTGATTTGTCAGTTGTTCAAACAATGTTCAAAAAAAAAAAAAACAAGGAACATTTCATTTGAATCAAACGTAAGTAGACCGAATTTTAAGTAATTTTTTATTTATTTAAAATTTGTAGTCAATTTAAACTACAAACTATTTTGAGTGTATTTATTGGGTTAAACTTATCTCTAATTAAAGCATAACTGTAATTAATAATAAAAGTAGTTGGTTATAAAAGCACCAATAATGGTATAAAATTTCAAATAACTCAAGTTGTAAAATTTTGTTTCTTTGTTTTATATAATGATAATTTAAGTTTAACAGAGAAAGCGTTTTTAATTTAAAAAAATTAAACTTAAATATATAATAAACTAAAATCTATAATTTCTATCTTGAACAGAAAAAGAAACACAAGAGATAGATAATAAAAAAAAGTTTATCAAATATTTTCATTTAATAATATTACGTATGGATTTTAACACAGCTGGAGTTATTTCACAAAACAAAAAAAAAAACAAAAAATACTTAAGACAATAATTTAAGAATTTCACACACTTTACCACGGCAGCAGCAGCAAGTGGGTAAGCAGGTAGTTTTGTAGAAAAATTCATATAAAATACGGTAGTAGTTTAGAAAAAAAAAACTATTTTCTTATTTTCAATTTTAAAACTAAACCTTGAAATCTAAGTAATATTTTTGGTAAAACTATTACACTAGTTCCTTATATTGTCTTGTTCGTTTTTTTTTTTTGGTGAATTAAATTAAAGGCGGTAAAAATTGCGTAGACATTTGAAAATAGTCATAAAGTAATAAATCTTTTTTATTACTATCGGTTTATTTTAAGGTTAAAACATTTCTTTTTACAATTCTTTTTTTTCTTGTAGGCGTTGTTAATTTTTCAGTTTCATTGTCTGGAAACATGTACTAGATTTTATTTTAGTTGCACTCTTTTTATATTTTCAATGTTTTTGTCTTTAGATTTTTTAAATTCTCACGTCTGTTTTAGAGTATAAAAATTTATTACAATATGTCTTTCAGATAATAAAAACCAGTTTTAATTACCTTAAAGAATCAAGCAACAATGTTCAAAATTTTCAAAAAAATTTTAAGACTAATACTTAATTTAACAAAAACAAGTCATAAAATTCATAATTTGTTACAGAAATTAAAAAAAAAACAAAAAAATTTTAAAATATTTCAAAATGTTTTTCAAAACCTTTAACATTATCATGTAAAAGTGTCACATGCAACACTCAAAAAATGTATATAAATAAAATTTTATGATCGCGGTTTTCTAAATTTAAACTGTTTTACTACTTAGGGTGTCTTGTGTTTAAACAAATGAAAGGGAATTTTCCTTTCAAAAATTGTCTATTTTCATATTTAGGTATATTTATACGTATGTCTTTAAGTAATAATTTTTAGTGGTGTATGTAATTGTAAATGAATGACTGAATTTTTATTTTTTTTTGTTTCATAAGGTCTATTTTACAATTAGTTTTGACATACGCATGTCATGTTATAATTATACTTTTTTCTTTCCATTGTTTAGATAATTTTGTTTTTTCTTTTAAGGAGTAGGTAAACTGTCAATCATTTTGTGATGATTTAAATGCCCCGATAATTATCAAATCAACACATATCAAATAAGAAAATTGTAAAGGTTAAAACAAAAAGATGACATGTTGTGGTATTATTTTAAACTTAATCAAAAAAAAAAATAAATTAATTCAAATAATTAGGTTAAATAATTGAAAATTACCTTCGATATATTAACTTTTTTTATTAAATAAATAACATGGTCATGCTGGGATTCGAACCTGGGGTCTCTGGTATTTAACAATTAGTTAGGCGAGAACTCTACCAACTGAGCTATCGATACATATAATATTTTATTGCTTAAAATGTAAATGAGTTCTTGTGCTTCGAGTTTTTGTTCGTGATATCAAAAATATACACCTTACCCTAATGCTTACAAAAAATCACAAAATAATGTGTCTATAAATAGATTTTCAAAAATAATTAATAATTACTTTACGTTTATAATTCATGCATTATGTAATTGATGATCGGTAAGTCATTATTTTATGTTTTGAAGTAATGTAAAATGTAATGAGGTCTCATTACAAGGTAATCCATGAGTGTTCAATTATCGGTAACTCATTACTTCTTGTTGATAAATAATGATACAGGTAAGGAGTACACATTACAAGGTAATGCAGTACTTTATCGCACCCATTACCAAAGTTTTGCTGGGAGAGGAACAAAATATATAATGACATATATTTCTAAAATATCTAAAATTTTGAGTTCCATTTAGATAAAAAAAGATTGAATAATTTTCATTACTTTCTATAGCCCAATATTTCGATGATCACCTCTAATAATTTTTCAGGAGTATCTTTATTAAATATTTATAATTTTTAATAGCGATCACAAAACAATTTGCATTCTCTCTATAAATTTGTTCATATGAAAAAAAAAGAAACAGAATACAATGTTTTTTGTGATTAAATATGTTTAGCATCCTGGGAAGATGATTAGATATTCTAATCGAAATATAGGGCAATAAAATATAACAGTAAAAATCATTCAATAATTTTTTATTACATCAGGCCTTAGAGTATCTTGTAATTTTTAGCAAAGCAATGTATATTAGAGTACCGTTTTTTGATTTTTCCGACAAGGGACAGTGTTAAACACTTTTTAAGTATATGGAATGATTTCTACAAGATTTTTGATCGTTTAAAACTCTTATACGTGCATTAGATAATTATTTTACAAATCACATATTATTAACATTCTAATGCCCAAGACCGCTTTTAACTCACTAATATTTTGTGCTTTACTTCACCTAGTGGAAATATTGGCAACTAAAAATTAAAATTTATATAGAAGAAATATCCTAGACGATTGAAAATATTAAAAAAAATTGAGTTTTGTGTTATTTTATTGACAAATTTGCATTAAAAAATTTTAACATTTTAAGTTAAACGATTTTTAAAATTTTTGGAAAATTATAGTGGTTCTGAGTATTTTTTAAAATTGTCAAATGGTAGCATTGAAATTAGTATTTTTATAACCCAGTGTAGAAACGGTAATGACATGTCATTATTACACCAAGTATTTAATACAATTATTAAGGACTTACTAATAACTAGTTAATTTTTTCCATTGTTTTAATACAAAAAATAATGCCCATAATTATTTATTTTGATCATTATTTTAAATATAAAATAATGATCTTAAAACTTTTTGAAAATATATTTTTAGACTCATTATTTTTTAACTCTGGTAAGGACATATATAATTACTTATTAATGTTTTTTAAGCTGGAAAGTAATGTGCCATTTTGTGCAAGCAAGTCCCCAGTGTAGAAATGGCGATGACATGTCATTACTTTTTTCACTAAATGACACCATATTACTCTCTGCATTATTTTATCACAAATAATACGGACTTACTAATAACTAGTTAATTTCCCACTATTTTAATACAAAAAATAATGCGTTACCCATAAGTACTTTTTTTGATCATTATTTTAAATATAGAGTAATGAACTCAATATTAGTTGAAAATCTTTTTTAACCCATTCCTGCCTATTGGGTATTTAAATACCCAAAAAGGAGCCATCTTAAAAAAATTATAGCTAATGTCAGGTAAGAGTTGCATAAAATTGATTTTTACAGGTAGGTGGAGAAAAGATTAAAATACTTTAGGAAAATGTTGGTGTAAAATTGGGGGTTGGTAATTATCTGTTCAATTGTCTGCAAATTTACATATTCTGAAAAATTGAAAGAAAGAATTGAAATTGCCTCTGAAAAATTGGAGAAGCGACACATCGGAAAACTTTATTGTTGGCTAATAGTGTTAGGTATTCTATAAAGTGCAAAATATTTGCAGCTGGGTAGGACCACTCACTTGGGCTACAGGTATGATTTCATGACATGACCATTAAAATACGTATTTTACAGTTTTATGAAGTACCTTTGCTTGAAATATCGATTATTTTCAAGTAAAAATGAAGAGTTTTACATGAAAGAGCATAATAAAATAATTTAATTAAAAAACCACAGAGGAATTATTTTATATCAGTGGTTAATTCATAAGTCCCAAGTATGGGAAATCGAAAAGAAAATTATATCAAATAACTTCCAAAACCTTAAGTAAAGAATGTGTGAAATTTCATCGATATTGGACAATGGAATCGGGGGTCAGGCATTAATGGGTTAAACTTATTATTTTTTCTAGTACATATATTACTACTTATTTTTGATTATTTGTAAGCTGGAAAGTAATGACATTTTTACAAGCATGTTATTTATAGTATCAAATATAGCCTGTCGAAATAAAATTTTACTCATTATTTTTTATCAATATAGTAATGCATATAGGTAACCACATATTTTGTGATAGTTCGTAAGTTATTTAGTAATGATACGTCATTACTTTTCGCAACATCTCTATATTAAAGTAATGAAGTTTGTACCAAATATGCAGGTTTGAGTGGTCCAAAAAAGACGAGAGTTCGATTTTGCGATCTCCACAAGGTTGCCTACTCATTAATATCTAAAAACTCCACGTGGTAAGTTTCAGCTTAATTCGTCAACATTTAGAGCTCGCAGAAAAAGTTAACTTTTAAAAATTAGTAATTTGTCTCGAGAGCAAATTCTCACAAATCTAGGGTTGATTATAAATTTTATTATTTCTCAATTTACTCAATGTACCTTAACAAAATTTTCCAATCTAGTCTAAATTTATGTGCAGAAAATTCATGTAAAATCAAAATGCAAAAAAAATTTAATAGATTTTAGTTATTCACTGTTTTTAAAAAAACTTTACGTAAAAATAAAAATGTTTGTTATAATTGTAAAATTTTCTGAAAAGATGTAAGTATAAATCCAACTTGATTATAAATCCAAATTTCTCAAATTTGAGCTTAATTTTAATAGAGATTAGCAATCTGCAATCGAAATTAAAAAAATTTGTGGATTTTAAATTACTCGTGTTTGTTAAAGATTCCAAAAAAATCGATTTTTTGTAGTATTTTTCTAATTACCTGAAAACGATGTCATCGAAAAATCCAACTTGTAATGCAATGGGTGAAATTCATTTGGACTCACCAGTATTTTTGGATTTAAACAAAAATAAGAAAGCAACGATAAATCTAAAATCGACAAAATGATCCATATTCAATAAATTTTCAATGATGAAACTTATTTTTGTAATCGAGAAATATTTTTGATACAAATTTTAAAAAATATTAAAAATTAAAGCGAAATTCAATTGGTCGCTCTTTTATTTAATTTGAAAAAAACTTTAATTAAGTAAGTTTTAAAATTTCTGATGCTAAATATAATGGAGATCCTTTCAATATTTAATTGGCACATTATCTTTAGTTTGATTACCTCTATCTACAGGACTTTTAGTGTTTTTTTTTTGTTATTTTGGCGCAGTTCTGGATATTTGTAATTTTTTGTTCTTCGGAAGGTATACATTGAGGTTTTTTGCAGCAAAATATTGATTTATATTTTTTTTAGCAAAATGCTTTAAATTTTCGTTATTAAATTTATCAAGTCAGTTAATAATATTTTTTATGAGGCAAATTACTCCAATAATGTAATAAAATGCCAAGAAATTAAATTTGTTCAGTCAAATTGCAAAAACTGTAAAAATTATTTAAGTGTTGTCAATTGAATTTCGCACCAATTTTAAATCTTTTGTCAGATTTATATCAAAAGTCTTAATCGATTAAAAAATAAAGTTATATTTTTGAGAACTACTCAAATATGGGCATTTCCTGGGCAATGGACGCGACATTCGCACACTTTTAGCTGTGCCAAAAAAAAAAATAAAGGAATTTAAATATGTGGTATATATCATCAGTGTATTGAAGTTAGGAAGAGTACTAAATTTGAGGAAAAACATTGGTAATGTGGTAAAAAGATATAAGCAAATATCAACGACAAACGGGCGCAACAAATATAGAAGTTATTTTTATGCACTTATAGAAATATACTCGTACGCGAAATTTGTGAAAAAAAATTTTTTTATACATCGCAAAAAGGCTCAGAAAAAATGTTTTTTTTTCAGTTGTACACTCAGGGAACTTCTGCTTTAAAAATATGTAGTTGTTTGGTTTGTAATAGAGTTTTTTTGTTTTTAATGTAAATGTCAGTCATTTGTAGAACAAATTAAATTTTTTACTAAACTTGTAGTTCATTTAAAAAAACAACCCACATCAAATGACTGTTTTATGACTTTACATTCATTTTTTAAAGTTGTTTTTTGTTATTTTAAAAAAATAAAAATAAAAAAAATGTTTGTTTATTTTTTACTACCATGTGGTTCATTTTTACTACAATTGTTAGTCATTTTTTGAACATTAAAAAACAAATGACAATGTTAGTGGAATTTACTGTAATGTAAGTTGTCCTTTCTTTAAATGAAATTTCATTTGTTTTCAATTACATTTGCAGTGGTCTTTGCCTACATAAATAGTATTCTAAGTGTGTATTTCGGACAAGAAATGAGAAAAATTAAAAATGCTTTTACATTTGTTAACTATAGATCTTTAAAGTTCTGAGCACTTTGCATTTTCCACTAGTGGTTGACCTTTTTCTGAAATTGCTCATATGTATTATTTTGTCGTTTCTAGATTTTTTATAACTCTTTCCTTTTTTTGTAAAATTAAAAAATTATGCTGAGTCCAAAGGAATTTTGATCACAATCTGCAATCTACCTACCAAGGACTTTTATCACATATGATTGTTTTTAATTTTAGAAAGGATAATCGACATCCTTGCAGTTGAACTAAAATTTTGATTTTTATTTATTTATTGGTTAACAAAAATCTCATCTCACATAGAGAATATTCCACATAAATATATCCATGCAAAAAAAATTTTTCACAGCTGTGAAAATTTGTTGAAAATTTTGAAAATCTGGATTAAAAATATTCCCCATTGTTGTTTTAATACAGCTAAAAACCAAGCTTAGGGCAACTTTAACGAATATTCCCTTATAATTTAATAACAAATCCAAATTTCTTTGATCATCGGTTTATATGATAAATTTCTTCCAAGCCAACTTTTCAGCTAAATAAATAATATCGCATTAATACCAAACTAACAGTATTTGTTTTTCTATCGGAGGCAAAAAAAAGTAACAATTATTTCAAAAAGTGTGTAAAGTAGGCGTGGTTAAATATTAACATTTAACTGAATTTGGTAATTGTAGAATTTAAATATTTAATACAAATTCAGAACTACAAAGTTGCAAACATTTTTTTTTTTAAGTTTAGATGTTTTTCCATCGGTCCAAAGATTCTTCGTGGAACTCCCCGACGAAAAAAGTTTCGATATAATCATATATGATTATATATAGTACCACATACAACTAAACAGCACATCTCATCTGAACTGAAAAATGGCATCAATTATGATAAAATTATATATTATTTGATGTAATTTTTTCTACTCGGTTAAAAAAGTTCCTATATGTACATATTTGATTATATATGGTTGCGTATATGAACAAATATGGACATATATTGATTTGATTCCATATATACAACTCTGTACTCATATATGGAGGTATATGTAATTTCATAATTGCAAAAGGAGCTCATATGTCGACATATATATGTTAATTCATATTCGCATATTTTTATATATACTAAAAAATATACATTAAAAAACCTCTAAAAACTGTTTCTATTAAAACCAGTTGGCATATAAAATATATTGAGTAACATGGTTCTTCCTTATTTTTCATGGTTTTTGCAGTACATTTTGAAGCTCATTTATATTCTAATTATAAACAGTGCTAAACAAATATAATAAAGTGCACCATATACACTTACATATCATCATATATGGTCATACATAGATATATATATTTTTCATATAATCAAACATATAATATATAACATACGATAAAAATATATATGACAATATATTGCGCCATATTAAAAAATGTTTATAAACTAAGATAAGATATGAGCATATATCGTATTATATGGCCACACATATAAGCATATATAATGGTATCAAGTTGTAGGTTAGTATTAAACTATTTTTCAAAATTTATTTTTAAAATCTCAAACGACCTTGTTTTTGTAACTCTCCAATACTAGAAAATTGTAATAAAACTATCACCTTTAAAAAACTTCACAAAAATTGTTAAATTAACTCTATGATTCAACCATAAAGGTGCTAATTTAAGACATGTCTACAAAAACCAGTTGTTTAATATACAAAACTATAGATACAACCAACAAAAACAATTGGTAACAATTTTTATTTAGAAACGCTTGATTTCCAAAAAGCGGCAATTGCTTTTGTAAATTAAAATTTTCCAAAAAAAAAAAATCCCAAAACTATGTTAAAAGCATGAGTTTAATTTAAAATTGTTTATTAGACTCTTTTTTTAATGTTTTATACTTTGTATTATTTTATAAGGGGGGATATAGTCCATTGTAATCAATACTTTTTTTTTACTTAATTCTATTAACATGTGACGATACCCAAAAACGATAAAAATGTCGATTTTTATAAAATTTATTGCCAATTGATATTAAAAACCAGATGATCTTATTTGAGAGAGATGGGAATAAGAAAAAAGTGTTTTTTCAAAATCTGTATTTTTTTTCTTTCTTAAAAACAAAAGTGACAAAAGTCAACGTAGTTAAATACTATAAAAATTACCTGCTGTTATTAAGATCTTTTTTTTTTCTACCTGGAATTTTTCATTTCATATTCGCTTTGTAAATTTTTCAAATATGTTTTGTAAATGTTGCCGCCCTGACAAAAAAAAAAAAAAGAAGAATAAATAGAACCTGGTCAAAGCACCTTTTAGTGATCAATAAATTATCCCCTTTTTTCTAAGTGAAACCTAAAATTTTCTTTTAACATTTTCTTTTGTTTTTAATCTTAATATAATCTGCTTACTTTGTTGTACTAATAAATATCAACACTTGCAGTTTTTTTGATAATGCACCATAAATTGTATGATTTTTCATTGTTATCATTACTCTTAAATGCATTTGAAATTTTTGTAAAGAAAAGATTGTGTTTAGACTATATTTAAGACTAGACCTATTGTCTTTTTTTGCCACTTAAGTGCATGACTTTTAACAATTTTAAAATATTTGTTATGATTTTTTTTACAGGCTTAAATAAGTTAATGTGTTTTTTAAAGGATGTGGTGTATTTGTATAAATTAAAAGAAATATTTAAAAATTTCGCAGAATTTTAAAATATTTTTACCACTTTTTTTGCATTTTTCTTTTCCTAAGATAATATCACGTTTAAATAATAAAAATATTTAAACGAATTTTACTAAATGACCATAAAACAAAACAATGCATTTGAAAATTATACTAAAAAACGTAAAATGAAAAGGACATTAAACTAAATTACGCCTGGGAGAAAAATGTTAGTATAATGATGGTAAATAATATAATTGTTCATATACAAAATAAGAAATGTTTAATTGGGATAGAGGTAAAGAAATAAATAAAAATAAAGAATTATCCTTATTAACCCTCTAACGGGTAAGGCTGCCTCAGGGCAGTTTTCATAAAATTTACCACAAATGCATCAAATGAGCGTTTTATACTTACAAATTAATATATTCCGATAGAAAACTAAATTTTCGAAATATTTTGCGAAGAAATTTTTCGTGTGCCGTCCATGGTTTGAAAGCGAGAAAGCTGCAAAATCAAAATTTCGCAAAATTTCAAAAACTTATTATTTAAAAAAAAAATAGTTTTCAATATCTAAAAAACCAATTTAAGTTGCCTAGAAACTCTTTATAATAAAATATAAGTAAGATTGAAGCTTTATCTTTAATAATAAGTCCTTCTTTAGTCAAATGATTTTATTAGGGTCCTCTAAAGAACATCGTCTTAACTTATAAACTAATAGATGGGTTTTTATGAAATTTTGCAGAAAAAAGGCATTAAGTATTAATAGCAAAGCGTTGAAGTTTTTCCAAAAAACGAAAATCCCGATATCTTCTTAAATAGGAGCAGAAAAAAATAGTTTTTCGAGCGTGGTTATATCTTGGTAAGAGAAATATTTTTTGTCCAAAACTTCTCTTTTAAAGTTTCCAAAATGCACCCAAAATATTTTGGCTCATATCGCCTAAATTGAATGAATTTCGTTGCAAAACATCGTTTGCCAGTTAGAGGGTTATCTTGTTTTAAAACCAGATAAAACAATTTATAAAGGGTCCGCCAAATAACTTTTTTTTTTTGAAAATGCTATAAAAAAAACTACTGAATATTTTCTCAAATTTCTTTTTTATTTGAAAGTACAATCCTTCCGGTTAATAATGGAAAAAAATGTCATTAAAATGGCTGCCTCGGCTGGTCATGCAGTATGAGCTTCATCTGAAAAGATGATTTTTTTTGGCAAAATCGACATCGAAAAAAAAAAAACAGTATATGGCGGACCCTTTATAAGTGATTTCAAAAATTTTCGACACCTGTTGAAACTGACTTTAGATGCCTCTTATTTCTCAAGGTTTTTTAAATTAAGAAAAACGGTGGACAATTGCTATGTAGAAAAAAACTAGGATACGCAACGTTTCACGTTGAAATGTGTTCTCCTAAACAATTGGTGGAGAATTAGAAGTTGAATAAAAAATACATAAAACTATGAAGAGTTTTTTTATTGCTCATAGTTTTTGCCTCTCAGATCACAGAAAAAATTATACTTAAAATAATTTCGATTCAATTTTTGTTTAATTTCAAACTCACTTTCAATCAAAAGTTTAATAATATGTATTAAATGTTTACTTGAAAATTAATTTGGTGCACACAAGATTTTCAGTTTTCATAACCCACAATGACAACAAAGAAAAAAACGCCACAATTTAAAAAATCAGCAAAATTTAAAAAATCGATTTAATTAAAAAAATGCTATATACGTTTTTGTAGATTTTTTGTAAGCATTAACGAGTTTTTAAATTTTGTTTTTTTTTCAATTTGAGCGTGTTTTTTTGTAATTTTGATAATTGTTTTCCAATTTTTGATTTTTTTTTTTTTCAATTATAGAGTTTTTTTATTTTGGCAATTTTTTTTTCAATTTCGAGGATTTTTTTAATTTTTGTGACTTTTTTTTTCAAATTTGGCGATTTTTTTTCTTCGAATTTTATCGGTATTATCAAATATTAGCTATTATTTATTTTTTTCGATTTTTTTTTTTTTTTAAATTTTGAAAATACATTTTTTCCTATTTTTCCTTCTTTTCCTTCTTTTTTTAATTTTAATGATTTTTTGATTCTGGCGCTTTTTAAAATTTTGGGAGTTTTTTTTTATAATTTTGGTAATTTTTTAAATTTTGTAATTTTGGGATTTTTTTTTCAATTTTAACAAACTGTTCGTGTTTTGTTTTTTTTTTTTGCAAATTTTAATTAAAATTTTAATAGTATCTACAAAAAATTTGTTTGAAATTAAAAACAATATTTAATTAAATTTTTAATAAATATGATTAAAACCTTAATTGAAAATAAACTCAATTAAATAGTTACAAATTATTGAAATTGATACTACAATTTCTTTAATAGCACCGATTTCAATTAAACTTTTAATTGAATCAACCTATATTTTAATTGAAAGTCGACTTTAGTTTTTTCTTTGATCCAAACCAATACAAAATGGAGTCACTAGACTAAGCGTTTTGTAAATGTTGTGCTTACGTTGAGTTTTAACTATTTTCGCAAACGCGCTGTAAATTATTAAAAATTTATAAAAATTATAAAGAACTATTAAACAAATTTGAATTAAAACTTATAAAGGTTTCTAAAACGTTATTAAATTTTTTTATATCATAGAGCGGCCGTAAGGTGGGCGCCATCAATATAAATAATTTGCCTTTAAATAAAAAAAATAAAACATCCCAATTTTTCCTATCAAATTTTCTCCAGTGTATTTAAATTTGTTGACTTTAAAATCAACCACCCTATTTTTTTATCTGAAACAACAATTGTTAGCAATACAACAACACAAAAAGGGTTAAATGTTTTCATTTTTTCCGCTATTAGCTTGTATTTTCTTTGTATTTATGACTAAATATGTAAATAATCTAGGATAATTTAACAAAAAAAAAAAAAAAAAAAAAATAACACAAATATAATTTGTAATACTACAAATTTTTATAACATATCTTATATTATATTAAATTAAAAAAAAAATATTTATGAGTTTCTTTTGAAATTTATTTAACGTACATAATAATTACACGTATTATGTGAATTTTTATTTTGGTGAATTATTCCTTTAAAACAAATTATAACATGTTGAAACATATAAAAATTTTGTGATAAAATTAATGCAAATAAAAAGCGAGTAGTTAAATGTATAAAACGAAACAAAACTCAATTGACCGTTTGAATAATATTAAGAAAAAGAAAAACATATGGGAGATTTCATACTAAAATAAATAATTTGAAGAAAATACCACATAATTTGAAATATTCATTTAAAATAATGTTTTAATATTTTTTAAATACATTTGTTCTTGTAAGTGTCACTACTTTTTTATATGTATTTAAGACTCTTCTACTTAAAAATCATTTACATTTTGTTGTCTTTAATTGTTCATAACCAGGGCCAGCAACTTTATGCACTAAAAAAGTGTGTTTTTGTTTTAGGCGTCTATAATATACACGAAAAATCTTAAAATATTCCTTCAAAATTTAAAAAATATGCACTTGAAAACTATTTTCACATGTAAATAATTACATTTTTGTGTTAATTGTGCAAAACATATGCTGATAACACTGTACAACACAAAAAAAAAAAATTACAAGGTCCGACCTATAAATTTTGATAGAAGAGACAAAAAAACAGACACGTGTATCGGCGTTTTGAAAGTTTGCATCAGGGTTTAATTTTAAGTACGTTTAAAGTATATGGTGTGTTCAGCAAATTTATGTAAAATATTACGGAGAAAATTTTTGTAGAATATGTTAACCCTCTAACTCCTCACGGTAAGGGTAAGTTTGTCCTTCTTTTAAAAAAGAGCAAAAAAAACAACATAAAAAAAAACCAGAAAGCCAGAAATAAGACACCACAAAAGAGAGCTTACGGTTAATTTCACATTTATTAAGAATTTTATTTTAAAGTAGCCCAAAAATTTAGCATGAAAAAAAATAGTTCAAATGTAACTAAAAATCAGTAATATCTCTATTATTTTACCTTCGATAGCAAATTTGGATAGCAAGTATTCAGTAATGACATTTATTTTTTTAGCTCTTCGCAATTTAACTTCATTACACCATACAACCCAAAAAAAGTTACAAGGTATTTTGTTGTGTCTTATTTCTGACTTTCTGGTTGAATTTTCCGTTTTGGTGTATTCTGGGACTGATAGTAAAATTTCACGGTGAATATTTTTGCGGAACATTTTAAGCTCTTAATGGTGTTTTCTGTTTTTTTTTAAAAGATGAAGAAAAAATACCCTTGCCTTGAGGATTTAGAGGGTTAACATATTCTACAAAAATTATTGATTTTGGTGTATTCAGGGCCTTATAGTAAAATTTCACGGGGAATATTTTTTTCTGAAAATTTTAATCCCTTAAATCCCTGTTTTAATGGTGTTGTTTGCTCTTTTTTAAAAGAATTCCAAAAACGACCCTTACCTTGAGGAGTAAGAGGGTTAACATATTCTACAAAAATGTTCTCCGTAACATTTTATATAAATTTGCTGAAAATACCATATGCTTTAAACGTAAGCTTTACTCGATTTTCTATGCCGATTGACAATACAAAATTTGCATTTGGGCAAAACTTTATTTCCCCCTAAAATGAAACCCAGATGTAAACTTTCAAAACGCCGACACAAGTGTCTTTTTTTTTGACTCTTCTATCAAAATTTATAGGTCGGACCTTGTAATTTTGAAAAAAAATTGATTTTGTTGAATAGTGTAATATATTAAACAATACAAATTAGCTTTAGACTATAATTAAAATTGCTTCGAAACATGAAAAATAATAAATTTAAAGTGCCTCCCTTTTTAAGTTCTTTTTGTTAATTTGCTACGAAACTATCAAAATCCCAATTCAGGGTTTTAGATGAGTGCGGTGCATAGTGCTTGATTAAAATCATTTAAAAAAAATTTTATTTGTCAATGTTTAATGTTTATTTGTCAAATATAAAGAAAAAAATTTAAAGAGTTCTTATTACGAAAAACTAAGAAAAATGCAATAAAAATATGCATTTTAAGCAAAATATGCATTTATAGGAAAATATGCAAAAAATATGAACATATCGATAACATTTTAACTCAAATTCTTTGACATGCAGAGATAGTTTTTATTCCCTGTTCTCAGACTTAAGAAAAAACAACATGAATTTACAAGAACTTAAGGTCCCTGGTCATAACTTTAATATTTGTCCATGTATTTTTCTGGAATATACCTTGTAATATTTGTAAAGATGTGGAATTTTAAAAAATAATATAATAATATTTTTTAAGCACGATTTTAGTTTTTAAAGTCTTTTTTTTTAATTCTTATATGTTCATTTGGAAAAAATATCTTTTTTTTATATTATTGCCTCTTTTCTCCTTATCTGATTAGATTAGAAACTACGTTTTTTTTTTATCGAAAGTGCCGATTAAATTTTTACTCTTTTTTCACATAAACTTTTTTGAATTTATTGAAAAAATGTTAAATCAAATTTGTGTTTAGGTTTATTTTTATTTTGTATACATTTTTATTCAAGTTTTCAATCTTTGTTAAATCTTCCATATCTGCAATTTTCTCGATGGAATGTTTACCAATTTTTTGCATTAATTTGATGACTTTTAGTGAACCATTTATTTTATTTTTTTTACTTATTTTTAAATCAAAATGTTTGAAGTTTTTATTTTTTTCTACATTCAAAGTTTCAGTCTTTGTTAAATCTCCCATATCTGCAATTTCATTTCAATATAAAAATATCTTTTTTTTTTATTCACATTTGTATTATTATTAGGGTTAGTTAAACTTGTTACTTGATGTTTGCATGACAACTAGTTATATCAATTATAATAACAAAAGGTATATTAAAATACAGTTGTAGTATTGAGTTAGTCGCAATAGTAGTAGTATTTACAGACATATAAACAATTTGACTCATATTAACTACCAACAAATATGAAACGACCTACAACTACATACAATTTAACTATTACTAGTTTAGTTTACAATACTACACAATACAACAATTAACATAAACATAATTTTTACGGTAATAAACATCTAATGAAAATTAACTAACCAACCCCCCAACAAATATTAACCCTCAAAGAGCATTTTTAAATTCAAGACAATTTTATAAAAAATGACAAACATAAAATGAATTGTAAGATTTTCTTCTGTTTGCGAAATATTCATGATTAAAAGCTACCATTAAAAAAACTAATGTAAACGCTACCGTGGGGTAGTTTCCTACCCCACAATATATTTATTTGAAAAAAAAAATACATAACAAATTAAATTAAATTAAATTCTTTTTAAATATATATTAATAATTACTATTACGATTATAAAATATTTTTTAAGTTTGCACTCAGTGCAAAAAAAAATCATCAGAAATCTTTGAATATGTTTGCAGGTAATTATATATATGTTTGCAATGATTCAAATTTTCAAACTTAAACAAACATGCAAACATACTTATAATAAACATATATATATTTACAGCCAAACATATATATGTTTGCCGGTAGACTTTTTTACTATATCCAAACATATATATGTTTACAGGCAAACATAATTATATTTGCAAGCAAACATGTTATATTAGAAACATGGGAAACGGAAATGTGTTCCAAACAAAAGTATATTGCCAGCATTTATATATCCAGCAGGACGTTTTTATTCAGCGTGTACTCTATTTAACTCGTTTATTATAAATGTATTTATTTACTATTAAGATAATAATATTTATAAGTTTTATGTTATATTAAGTAAAATATGAATTAACATACGTTTTTTTATAAAAATAATCAAATTATCAATTTAAAAAAAAAAAAAAATTTGTTTGTTTACATACAACAAAAAAAAAACTAAAAACGCGGGGTAGCTCAATTTTGGACCTGATTTTTAATACAGTACTTTTTTGCATGATATTTTCAGCACGATGTTGTTAAAGAATATCTAAAATATCAGAGTTGCCAGACTTTCCCATAAAAAGTTATAAAAAAAAATTTGCATGGGTAGTAAGCTAACGCATGGTAGCTTTCAGGTGTTAAAAATAATTGCGAAAAAAGAATTTCGCAAAAAAAAAAACCAGTTTGAGGAAATGAAATTTAAGCATAAAGAAAAATTTCGCGGAAAGGCTTTTCAGTGCATTATAAATACATATCGTTGTCTTATATTCAAATACATTTCGCTTTGTGACAACTAAATAGCTGTATCAATACCGCCAAAACGAACATCAAACAAAATTTTCATCGGCTCAATAATAAAATCGAAAAAAATAAAAAAATGTTAAGGACTTTAAATTTTATGTAGCAAACAAAATGTTCTTTACTTCAAAAAGCATCCTTTTATATAACATTTTTAATGTTGGGAATGTAAAAGTATTTAATATGACTTATTGCAAATACGTAAAACTAACCCAATTAAATATCATAAAACTGACAAAAAAATGCGTGTTGCCAAAATAATAGCGGGAGAGGGGATAAAGCTCTAACACAAAATGTTATTCATGTCATACAAAAAACAAAATTAAAATATTTTGCCTTAAAGTGTGGAAAATTTTTGAAATTCCTCATATAACAATCAGTGTTTTTTAATATTAAAAAAAGCTATTACAATAAATACAATTTTAACTTTAGTAATGATTTAAAGAGAAAAATATTGGCGTATAAAAAACATTCTCAGCGACATATTCAAAACTAGCAAAATTCTAAAGAAAAAAGAAATCGATTAAACAAAGGACTCTTTTTTTTCATTCCCAAAATTTTTTTTGTGAACTTTTTAGCTAAATTTTTCTCCTTGAGTTTGTTTTAAAAAATCTCTAGTTTCTTTTTAAGTAAAGGAAAAAATAGAAAATTTTATACAGTTTTTACTTGTTTAAATTTATGAATGTTATTTCGATCATTTACAAAAAGACTGACATAACTAAAAAAAAAAACGATTTTGAAGAAAACGCGTTTAAATTTTTCAATCCATATCTGAATCGCTCGACTATTTATCTATTTATTTGGTCTTTTTTTTATTAATAAGTTTTTTACTACATTTTTCTCTTAGAGGCTGCTGTGTGCGAATTCGCTAATAATCCGGAGACCCGTGAGTAGCACAGTTTCTCTATAAAGTATATACTCTATGTACCCACTTTCCAGAAAAAATAAAATATATTAGCCTCTAACTCGAAAAGTATAGATGATATTAATATGAAATTTTTCACAATATGAATTAATAAATCTGCATCAATTTCTCAAAAATCGCGTTTTTTGACTTGTGGCAGACTTTTACTAAATGAGCGATATGTATATCAAAAAAATGTTCAAACAAGTGTTTTCTTAATTTCCGTTTTAGATTTTTAATTTGTCGACAGAGTTTGCTGATTTTCACAAGAAAAACTTTTAAATTATTTAACAAGCAGGTTTTGCTAATATTCAAGACCGAAACTTTCCTATTAGTAACGCAATTATCATTTATATGACATCGTATCATTTGGGATTTCAATGGCTTACGATTAGTACCTGTTTGGTTTGTAAAAACCATTATAGGGTTAACATAATCTTTCATCAACTAAAAAGAAATATTTATATATTTAAAAGAAAACCGTTGACTTGTAACCCTGGCACCTTTTATCACTTTAGTCAATGTTTGTATGCATAGACGAACAACCAGTAGTAGTAGTAGTAGTAAGAGGTTACTACTTACGATTTTGGTGTTTTAAATACAGAAATTAACATATTAGTACATGATAACTATTATTTTTATTATTATTAAAAAGGAGAGTATAGAAAGGATCATACATATAAATTACATTAAAGGAATAATATTTTTATAACTGACATTAACACATGTTTATACAATAGAATTATGAAAACTATATTCTTAAACCATGAACCCTTTAATTATCCTTTTTTTTTTTTGTAAATGTATGAGCTGGGATACAATTTCAAATTGTTTTTGTGTCGATGTTGTATTTAGTTCTAAGTGGGCGTGTATTTAGTTTTTATGAATTCATAATGAAATTAATCGTAATCATAGTTAGTCTACATGCAAATTCTCACTCTATGTTTGTTTTTTTTTGTTAATTCTGTGAAGTATTACAAAGCAACCTTTGTTTTTATGGTTTTGTTATATTGCGGTTTTATACAAAAGAAATTTTTTTGTTTGACCTGTGTACATTAATACAAAATTCATTATTTTAATTTTTTTAAAGTGATTTTTCTGCTGTTGTTTTTCCTTCAATATTTAATGTGTAATTAGTCCCTCATAGGTGGTAATTTTGGGTAATAAAACTTCAGGAATAATTATTTTTTAATCCATACTTAATTAATGTTGTAAGGAATATATTAAAAAAAGCTTTTTGAAAAATTTATGAATTTTTATTTAAAATATTTAGGCTCGATTACTTGAGGACCTAGTAAAATAAAATGAACAGTTCAATTAAATTTTTTGTTTATGAAAAAAGTTCCACACACAGAGAAATAAAGTGCCAGCCGAATTAAAAAGTGTATTTTAAAGGTAACAACTTAAAAATTCAGTTAGTACAAAGATATTTACATTGGATTTCAGAATATTTTGGGTGTTGCCACTAAAATTCAGTTGAATTCACCAAACTTTGTTGTGAAAACTAACATTCAGTTGTATCAAGCGACTAAAATTCGTAATGACCGAATTTGAGTCGAAGTACTCGAATTTTATTTGGCAAACAGCTACATTTTTCTCTGTGTGCGGTTAGTAAAAATAAAAGTTTGGGAAAAATTTACCAAAAAACCTATTATATTTACCAAAATTTTACTAAATTCAATAAAAACTTGTTTGTTAAAATAAAAAATTAAGACTTTGGTGACCACCAGCCAAAAATGATTTTTTTTAATTATTATTTTTATTTATTCGTTCAAAACCTATTTGCAATGATTATCTACAAATATTTATTAAAAACTTAAAAATTGAAAAAAAAAAATTAAGACCTGGACTCGAGCTCAGGACCTTCAGAAAATGTCATCGATTACTTTTGTGACAAACTTAAGTAGAAATTGGCATGAAACGCATTTTTGTTTTTGTAACAGTTTATTTGGGGAATTTTCAGTGATTTTTTAATATGTTTTCGAAGACTTTTCGTTTTTTAATAATTTGCTGAATGCAAAATCTTTGCAGACAACAAGTATATGAAATTTTGTTTTTTTTTTTGTTTTTGTAACAATAAACAGAATATAATTTTTTTTAAGAAAAAACTAATAATTTGATGCGATTGGATGGATATAACAAAATGATAAGTTTTTATTAAATTCTAAACTCACCCAAATCTTATATTCCTATTAATTTTAATTAAAATGTGTATTTACCTGTAATTAAAAAAAGGGAAAAAAAATGCAAATTAGTTAAAATTTTTATAGAAAAATAGAAAAATAACAATCATATTTTAACCCACTGCCGTAATTTTTAGAAAGGAGACCGGTGTTATAAAAGTTAAATGCTGATTTGGTTAAGGACGTATGGGACAATTTTTAGAATGAGAGAAATTTGCTGTGCCATATGTATTTTTACAGTGAATCCTTACATTTTGACTCCCAGGAACCTGTTCTAGAACCGGTTCTATACAACCGCTGAAGCTGTTCTAGAATACATTCAGAGGTAACCAGTTCTAAAAAATGTTGTTGGGAAGTGTCAAAGTTTAAATTTAAATTGCGAATACCACCACCAGAGGGCGCAATTTAGAAATCATTACATCTTTCTACAAAATTTCGTCAAAAAGAATGGATGAGTGGTATAAAATGGGTTAAAATTTGCGCCAGTGTTGAGCACTCAGGAAACTTCTGCTGTAAATATTTTTAGCTATTTGAGTTGTAATACAGTATCTCTATATTTAAGTTAAAAAACAGTAATTTGTAGAAGAAATATCACTTATGACAACAATTGTAATTCATATAAAAAACAAACCACATAAAATTACTGTATTACAATTTTTTTATTATATAAAAACTAAAACAAATAAATGGTTGTTTATTTTTTACTGCATATGTGGTTAATTTTTACTACAATTGTGGTTCATTTCTTGAACAGCAAAAACAAATGACTATGTCAGTTTAATTTACTGAAATGCAAGTCGCCCTTTCTTCAAGTGAAATTTCATGAGTTTTTAACTACATTTGCAGTGCTCTTTACCTACATAGTATTCTAAGTGTAGTTTTAAAGATACAGTCAAACCTCTTAATAAAAAAAATTGTAAAGAGAACATATAAACACCAAAATTAATGAATTTCGAGATTAAAATATTCAAATAAAATTTAAAATTGCGTAAAAAAATTACAATCGAAAAATATAAAATTTCACTCAAAAATTATTTTTGAATATGAAAAAGAGAAAATTGTAGAAAAATAATGTTGTTTTCAGCGAATGAAGTAGTTTTAAAATGAAACTATATAACTTTTTGTAGAAAATAATCGGGTGAAAAATTTCGAGAAATACCAAATGAGTTCTTTGTCTTTTTGCAATGATACTTCCAGAAAAAATATTGCCTTAAAATTTTATTTTATTTTTTTTTATTTATTAATAATCATATAATTACAAATTATATACTATTACCCTAACCGAGCACTAGCTACTATGGCCTTCGGCGCGTTGTAGCGAAAACAGACCAGTGCCTCTGGTGGGAATCGAACCCACGACCCCCGCACTGATAAGCCAGCACGCTACCAAATGGCCTACCGGGGCGCTCTGCCTTAAAATTAAAAACAAAAACTATTCAACGAATAATACTAAATTTCACTAAAAAATATTTTCGCGTAAAAGCTTACTTAAAAAATTTGTGAAAAAAAAACTATTTATGTGTTATTAAATCAAAATCAAACATAAAACTAACAATGTAATTTTTTGCCGTCAAAAAATGTTTCGAAGCATAATAATTAAGAGTGAAATTATTTTCGCGTACAAATTTGTCACTTTTTTTGCCTGAAAAGTTATATTTTACTATACAGTAAACCCTTATTATAACAGCCTCATCTAATAGAGGACACCTCCTTCAACGAGACAATTTTACAATAAAATTAACTTCCAATAGTGCTACACTCAGAGTAACACATATGATGGTCTCTATGAATTGTTTCTACACAAAAATAATAAAATCTTTATTAATATAAAATATCCTTCATATATATATAAAGGGTACGCCAAACAACTTTTTTTTTTGGAACTCCTGAACCAATTGGACTTTGTATGGCATCATACCAAGGTCTTTATGCAAAATTCGTCTCAATGATGTCTCCGAAATGTTCAATTGTTGAGAACGACGGTGAATTGATGTTGATGGCGCTTCACGCACACTTTCTGCCACAGCAACAATATTCTCGGGTGTACGAACTGTTTTTGGCTTTTCACGCTTTGGTTTATCGATGAGGATGCCAGTTTCTTTCACTTTTTTTACAATATAACGAACATACGGACCATATTCGTTCAGCGGAAGGATAAAACTAATTATCTGTCAAATCAAACATGAGCTAAGTGTTACCATTCACGAAATAAGCACTAGTTGAAAAAAAAAAACGTTAGATGGCGTACCCTTTATTAGGTTGGGGCGATTAGTATGCAAAAAAGTCCACTAGACCATACGTCTACGGTGAAAATCGAGCTTCTACATTTTGACAAAAGCCTTATTTTGAAATTAGAAATTAACCTTAAACCCCACCCACAAATATGATTGATGCATTAATCTGCTATAGAATCTTCCAAAGAAGAGATTGATACCATAATTTTGGATAAGCTCCTCCTACTTCCTGAGATATCCATCCCACACATTGTTACTTTCACAAAATACGGCTAAAAAGTCAAAATGTGGAAGCTCGATTTTCACCGTAGACGTAACGTCTAGTGGAATTTTTTGCTCAGTACAATCCCAAGAATCAGAAACGCGAAGCGCCCATTAAGATGTTCAAATCACCCCACCCTAATATATATACTGAAACATTTTATAAATATGATGAAATGGTTTTTGCTTTTTATGAAATGTCTTATAAATACTATGAAATGTTACATTATATGAAAGTTGATGAAACGCTTCATGGATACAATGAAGCTTTATCTTTGAGTGTACATGCCTATCTCGACCAAACGCGAACAATAAAAATAACAAAAATCTACCTCTATTTCGATGTGCAGTAAATTTTAGATTATCGAAAGATCTTTGCAAAATTAGCTGCCACACTCATAAAAGGTTTACAGCTAAAATATAACAGTTATAACACAAATTCCTTGATGCAATTAAATATTTTTTCATAACTCAGAGTATAATATTTTATAAAAAATCATTTAACATCCCAGTAAAATAGTAAAATCCAAATAACGGGTTGCAGAACGACTTTAAACTGTATTACAACAGATTTCCATTTATTTTTTACAACCGATACTTTTTATAAGAAGTCTCACCTATTTCCAATAGGTTCTTTACCTGCCAACAAGAACATGTTGTTTTAGAACCGGTTGTAGAACCAGTTATAGAACTGGTTCCGGTATAGTTAAACCTTACATTTTGACTCGCAGGAACCTGCTCTAGTACCGGTTCCATGTAATCGGTTGTAAAAAAGCTGTTCTAGAACAGGCTCAGAGGTAATCTGTTCTACAAAATTTTGCTGGGTTAAAATGCATCAAAAAAATATAAATTCATACAATGTTAAGATATAATTTTACCATTTATTGTGTTAAACAAAAGGCGAGAGGTTATTGGAGGTAGAAGTGATTGTTGGTGTGTGTGTGGGGGGGGGGGGGGGGGAGTTATTTTATACAACTCCACAGGATTAACACGCAAAAATAAAACAAAGAATGTAAAGATATACACAGACAAACAAAAAACGAACCTGTACAAATAAAACATTTTGGCGACAATATACAATACGATGAATTGAAGTCACTTAGGTGACACCATATATCTACATACAATTTATACAAATGGACGAACAGACAAAATATATACTACCAAACAACAAAAAAATTATACACCAACCAGCCAGTTAATCAAAGGCCATTAACCATTAACAACAGCTCAGTGCTGACTGAGTAAGTATTTTTTTTTTGCTGCATATTGAGGTAAGTAAGAAGGAAGTTATTGAACATGTATAATACTTACAATCATACAACAAATTCAATTCTGGTTAATAATAAAACAACAACAAAATTAACTTAAAGTAAAAGGTGTGTCAATGCAATACCTTCCTTCATCATTGTCATATAAAGAATTTATTTCTACAGTAAAATATGATCTAAAACGACATTCCCGCATTTGGCAAAAATAAAATTTTGATATTAATTTCATAACAACTAATATATCATGCATTCTTTGAAAGATAATTTTTTACTTTAAGTCTTCAGATTTGCCTTATATTAACAACATCCGAAGGAAAAAAATACACATTACCCTAACAAGTCAGTACCATACAGTGCCTAGCCAATTTTCAATTTTCATTGCAAAACACATTGCCAGTAGACAACAAAAAAGCAAGAGGTATTGTAATCAATTCTAAAAATAAAAAAAAGAATCCATGAAAGTATTTAAAATACAATTGTATTCTTAGAACATTTTTTACAAGATACTTACTTTTTTATTTAACTATTTTACTTTTAAATTAAAAAAAAAAAAACATTAACACCAAAAGTTCATTTTTCGACATGTTAAAATAAATTATGATGTGACCAAGATTATTCAAGTTCAATATAATTTATATAAAAAACCGTGCAGTGTTTAGTTATTAATTTAAAATGTTTTCATCCTTACATGTTTCATTTCGCGTCACCCAAAATTATTCAGAGGCCTAATGTAGAAGGGATAGAAGATTTACCCATACTATAATTTCTGAAGGAAAAAGATCAACGGTTTACCCGTATTGTTATATTTACTTGATGATAAGTAAAAAAACAAAATTGGAAGAATTGAACTAATTCAAATCGATAATAGAACATTTTGAACTAATAAACATTGTTCGTGTACATCCCAGCAAAAGTAGACATAACCAAGTAATTAAGCGTGTAAGTAGCGCCCAAACGGAGACACTAGATACCATGCTATTTACTCACTTGATTACTTTTCTTCGCGATGACCCAAAATTCATGGGTGGCCATTACCCGCTCGCTCACAAAAAAGTAAGAATATTAAGTTACCTGATTGGCAACTCATAGTAAAATTATAGGTAATTACTTTTATATTCGGAATAAGTGGTTACTCACAATGATTTAATAAGTGGTTCCCAAGGAGTTACAAAATAAGTAGTTATATTTAACCCTCTAAATGCTTCAAATGAGCGTTTTATACTTTGAAATTAATATATTCCTACAGAAAACTAAATTTGCTTAACATTTTGCAGAGAAATTTTTCGTGTACCGCCCATGGATTGGAAGCGATAAAGCTTCAAAATCAATATTTCGTAAAATTTCGAAAAATAATTATTTTTGAAAAAATATAGTTTTCAAAATCTACACTCAAAAAAAAATTTTGTAAAGTCAGCAAAAAATTTTGCTGAGTCAGCAAAATTTTAGTCAGGAGGGTGCCTGCAAAAAAATTGCTGATGTCAGCAAAATCTTTTGCTGAAAATCAGCGAGCTGATTTTTAGCAACAAAATTAGTAGATTCAGCAAAAGTTTTGCTAACACTTAGTGGATTAGAAATAAAAAAGCTTTGCTAAAAATTAATAAATTTTTTGCTGAATTTTAGTAGACTGAAAAAAACGCAAAAAAATTGTAGGAAAATTGTAATTTAGTTAATTTATTTGCTGAAAATTATAAAACATATTTTTGTGATTCATTTAAAAACAATTTACTATAATTACGAAAAATAAAAACTTTCATTTTCAAACATTGACGACATGAGTTAATTTAGTATCTGAAATATATAGAAATAAATATATATAACATAACAAACATTTTCTTTCAACTACTTACATCAATGGTTGTCTAAATGATGCTATCTTTTAAAGGACGCAACTGCCGAAGATAATTATAGAAACGAAACGAAAAAACAACAATTTTTTTGCAATAAGAAAAAGGAACCATAAAAATCTACCTAAAATGTGTGTCTTTGTCATTCGCTTTACTCTGTCTACATGTCTGTATATGTTTGTTTGCAATTTGACCACACTAGATTATTAATCTATAAACATTTAGTTTAGAAATACATATTAAATTTAAATATTTTATTTTGTCTTTTATTTAATTGATAGACAGTTATTTTCACAAGCCAGTGACAACGCAAAATTTAAGTTGTTTTAATCTTCAATTTTCTTTTATGTATGAAAAACAGATACAAAAATCTTCCATGGTTGATTTTTTTATATGTGTTATTAGAGTTATACTTTTTAGTATCATTTTCCTCTTCTCTACTACATCTTGACATGCCGCGACATCTGCTTCATTCTGCGCATATCTTTCAATCTGGTTGTCGTCCACACTATTAATGTGCTTATTAGCACAATTTTTTTTAGCAAAATAAATTAGTAAAACATTAGTATAATATTAGCAAAAACATTAGTTCAAAACAGTTAAGTGCTGAATAAGTATAACAAAAATTTTAGCTTAAAACAGAATTTTAGCAAAAAATTTGCTAACAAATAGTATACCTGATTTACAAGACGTTTTACTAACTTTTCTACTAACTTATTTTTTTGAGTGTAAAAAACTAATTTAAGTTGACTAAAAACTCTTTATAAGTAAGATTCAAGCTTTATCTTTAATAATAAAACCTTACTTTGGTCCAAGGACTCACAGGATTTTATCAGGATTCCTCTAAAGGACATCATCTTAACTTATAAACTAATAGACGGATTTTTATGAAATTTGGCAGAAGGAAGAAATTAAGTATTAATTGCAAAGCGTTGAAGTTTGAACAATATAAATTGAAGTTCCGATACTTTTTCGCTTAATTTCGGTTTTTCCAAAAAGCGATAATCGTGATATCTTCTTAAATAGGAGCATATATTCTTAAATTTGGAGTGTGGTTATATCTTGGTAAGAGAAATAATTTTTGTTCAAAACTTCTCTTTCATATGCTTTAGTTTTCAAAATGCACCCAAAAATATTTTGGCTCATATCGCCTAAATTAGGCAACGATAAACAATTTTGTTGAAGGACTTATTAATTGTTTTTCGAGTGGAGCACATAGTATGAATTTCGTTGCAAAACATCGTTTGCCATTTAGAGGGTTAAGTTATTTTGTTTTTAATAAATTATGAAAAAAACAATTAAAAATAATTTTAGCTTGTAAACATTTTTAAAACAAATTTTAAACAATATTACAATCAAAGATGTGAAATTAATACTTATGTAACTCATTATTTTGCAATTACATATAAGGTCTTCTATAACCCATTATCAGTAAGTAATTTGTTTGTATTTTAAAGTAATGTAATATGTAATGACCGATCATTACTTGTTAATCTATACAGTAATGACCTAACATTACCATGTTTTTGCTGGGAGGCTAGAATCTCTAGTCATAATACACTGTATTGTTACTGCTTTTTAAATAAACAATAACACTTTCTGACTATAGCATATAGGGACATAATATATTTTACTTTTAAACTTAAAAAAAATTAAAACCAGAAGTTTATTTTTTTATTTTTTATCATAAATTATGATGTGAGCAAAGAGTCAAGTGATAAATTATGATTTTGGAACTTACGTCTTTTTCTCGGTAAGGGCTGAATCAGAAAAATCCGATGACAACATTCTTCGAAGTACATAATTTTAAAATTTGTTGAATTTGTTCAAAAATTAAAAGCGTGAAAAAATCGCTAGTTTGTGGATATGTTAAAAACAGAATAAGGAGATATGTTATGGGCTAAATATATGTACAAAAAAAAATTAATCAAATTTGAAGACTCTCAGTCAATTTCTATGTGATGTATCAAAGAACTCATGATCTATCAAACATTTTAAAAATTTCAATAATTACGAATGTTCATTATCCTTAGCTTTTACTGTTTGCCAAAGTAGTATATGAGTGTATAATAAGTGCTAAAGGACTTATAAATAAGAATTAACCATAACAGCAGTAATAACAACAATAACAAACCAAACACGGCACCAACAACAAAAACCAATGAAAAGCACCAGGAAAAATAAAGAAAACAAAGAAAAAAAAACGTAATCGTCATCATATTGTTATAAAAGGTGATTTTATGGCAATCCACTCATTGTTGTTGTTGTAATTAATGGCAAACAATTACACACAAAATCAACTGCAAACTACACTCACACACACACACACACACACACAGAGTATAAGTTTAAGTAAAGCTAAAAATTTATATTAAAGTTAAATACATTTCACATACATACATACGTATATAAGGACAATTGTATACAGTGAGCGAAAAAAATGCAGGACACAAATACTTATATATTTAAGCCTTAATATAGAACTGGACTAAAAAGGGAAGCATACAGTTAGCCATTCAGTCCTCTAGAGCAATTAATATGGTTTTTATAAATCTACAAATTTTAAGGGCTTTATTTTTACATATTATTACATATTTATTAAACAATTCCAAACGTTTAATTCGAGGTGTTTTTTGAAAATTTCAAATCAGTCAACTTTCATTAATTATAATTTCTCTTATCTCTATTTTAAAAAGCTTCGACGTGAATGCATACGTTTTTCCTGGTTTTATTTTGTCGTTACAAAAAACAAAAAATTGGCGAAGAATTGACTGATACCACTATGCCAATGTTGGGAAAAAGTGTTCCCTAGTGCTATCCAGTCAGAAATTACAAACGGCTCAGAAGTCTAACAACTCGGAAGTTTCCGAGTTAAAGCCCGGTTTCAGGCAAACATTTTTTTTTTTTTTTTGATTTCGTTATAGTTTTTAATATTTTTTTCATATAAAATTAATTTTTTTGTTTCTGGAAAAGCTCATTTAAGACCGACTTTTTTTTTTTGTTTTCCCAACGATGGCAAGCTGTTTCTATTAAACCTTACGTCGGTGCCGACATATTTCTGCAGCCAACGGTTACCCAGCAGTTATCATTTACTAACGTTTTAAGCTATCAAGTATTATATATCTCGTTAGCTCAGTGGTTAGAGCTGTTAGCTGAAAATCTGGCGGCCTGGGTTCGAATACCAGCGGAACCAAAAAATTATATGTGAACTTTTTTTTAACTTAAATTTTTTAAAACAAATTTGTAGACTACCTTTTTCATGGGTTTACCAACATTGCGCCAACGTTGTATATTTTGTTTCCCAGTGCTTGTCCGGCACTTTTTAAACGTTTGTAGGTAAAGACCACTGCAATTGTAGTTGAAATCAAATGAAATTTCACTTAAAGAAAGGACGACTTATATTACAGTAAATTCAACTAACATTGTCATTAGTTTTTTAATGTTCAAAAAATTACTAACAATTGTAGTAAAAATGAACCACATGGTAGTAAAAAACAAACAAACATTTATTTTTTTTTATTTTTTTAAATAACACAAAACAACTGTAAAAAATGAATGTAAAATCATAAAACAGTCATTTAATGTGGGTTGTTTTTGTAAATGAACTACAAGGTTAGTAAATATTTTAATTTGTTCTACAAATGACTGACATTTATATTAAAAATAAAGAAACTGTATTACAACCCAAACAACTACATATTTTTAAAGCATAAGTTCCCTGAGTGCTTTCGTTTTAAAAGAAAAAAAAGTGTCTGACCGAATAGTTCGGTAAGAAAATGTTTATTGAAAACATTTTGTTGGGCCGATCGAATGCGATTTTGAGAATCAAATTTACATAAAAGTCCAACAAATTCACTCTTTGGCTGCCGAACTGTCAGAAAAATTAGAAGAAACCTTTAATTTAGATTGCTTTACAGCTTCCTTTTTTTTCTTAAATTTGACATACATCGGGCAGTAAATCGAGTTAACAAACATTTTTTTCACACAGAGAAAATTTGGTGGACAAAAAAAAGAAAATTTTCAGTAAGTCAATGAAATTTTTCTTCACAAAATAAATGAAAATTTTCTTTAAATTAATGAAAAGTTCCATTTTTAATGAAACCAGTTTTTTAATTCAACTTCTAAATTGAGTGTAAGAAAATTTACATAAATTAAATTATATTTCTTCATACAAGTTTATGTAAACTTTTATTAACAAAAAAAAAAAAACAAAATTTCAATATACTAATTTCAGTGCAATTTGATTGATTTAATGCAATAATATAATGAAAATACTTCTCTCATTGCAATATCGAAACTTGCCTATAACATCTCCAAATGCTAAAAAACGATGAAATGTATTTTTTGACCAAATTGTTACATTGGATACTACACTGAGAGAATTCTCTACATGACATTAATGCATTTTTGAAATTTTTAAATTTAACTACTGCATGCTTTCATAACATTTTATGAAAAATATGAGTTCATTAATAAAAAGTTGAGTTTACTCTATGAAGAAGTTTCATTAAAAACTAGTTTCGTAAAAAGTAATAAGCTTTTCAAAAATTTTAAGAAATTTTCGTTCAATTTATAAAGAAAAGTTATATTAGTTTACTAAATATTTTAAGTATTTTTCGTTCAGTAAAATTTTTTTGATTTTTTTTTGTGTAAAAAATATCTTCAAGAATCATAAACAAAAAAAATATATTTCCCAATTTTAACTAAATTAATTTGTTAAACATTTTCAAAGCTGCCGATTAAGAATTAGTTGAATCAATTAAATAATTGCTTAAATACGCAACTGGCTTAACATTTTTTATTTTATCGCTTAAAAACGTTTGATAGAAAAAAACAATATAACACCAACATATTTTTGTTGTTTTTTTATAAATGCTTATGTATTAGTAATAAATACATGTTTTAAATTTATTTTAAAAACAATTTTTTAAGTTCTCATTTGGTTTATTAGTCTATTAAGTTAAATAATTTAATTTCAGTAGTTTAAATCTGAATATTTCTATATTCCAGAACATTATCATTAAATTGATAATGTAATTTTAAGTTAAATTTTGTTTAAGAAAATGTAGCCATTTTTTAAACAGAAAAAATAATAAAGAAAAATTACAAGTTATTAAAAAAAAAACTCTGATTTCAACAAAAAGTCTAATTTTTCCATAGTCCCTACGTTTCAGTAGAAAGAAAAAAAAAACAAATTTGTGTGAACAATTTGTTTACATAAATATAAATAAATCTATTAACTTAATAAGAATTATAAGCATTAACATCTATTTTATAAAATTTAAACTATAAAAAATACATTTGGTATGACAACAACACGATATTGATCACTTTTTAATATAATCAATTAATTTTTAATTAAATTTATATACATAGGATATAAAATTGAGCAATTTTAACTCCAATCAATTGATTTTAATCATATGTGTATACAAATATAATACAAATCATAATCAAATATATATTAAAATTTAATTGAAAATAATTCAATAAAAGAGCTATCAATTTTGAGTGGAATATGGACTTTTCCTTGTTGGCGAAATTTCAGCAATACAAATAATTGAATCGGCTGTTTACGTGATTGAAATGAGTTGATCTTTTTTTGTGTGTACTTTTTTAGGTAGATGTGTTTATCATAAACCGCCGAAATTATTCTGCAAAAATACAGATTTTTACACAATTATCCACTATTCAATTAATTTGGACAAATAATGTTTTTATTTTGTATTCTGTATATTTAATAATATACTGAGAGAATTCTCTGCATGATATAAATGAATTTTTGCATAGAATCAATGAAGTTGCTTTGGTACCCGTCCATTGAAACTTTTTATTAAAACAATGCAAATTTTCATAAAGTTTATGAAAAATATAATTTTATTTATTAAAAGTTGTATCCACTCAATAAAGAAATTTCTTAAAAAAATAGTTCATAAAAATATGTAAGTTTTTTTATTAATTTTATAAAAATTCGATCAAAATTTGCATATCACATTTGTTATAGATTTGTTTAACGTTTTCAATATTATTAATTAATTTTAGTATTTTTGTCTTTAAAATGCATTTTAACTTTCATAATTAAATAAAAAATATCATCTATTCCATGATTCGATATATCAGTCAAAATCTGATCGTTACACGTATTCTTTATGGGAAGTAATTTCAGGAAACTTAAGGAAATTAATTTAGAAAAGTTAATCTTCTAAAAATGGGATTAACTGCTTAATCATGCACTAAATAAGGCGATTAAACCATTTTTAAATGTTTTTAATAACAGTTAATCCAACTTTTTACCTGACTACTATTTCTAAACGTCTCTGTAATTATACTACTAATTATGTGTAACTCTGTTTTTTATATACTTTGTGTTGGCAACGCTAAAAAACATACTTGTGCTGTCGACAAAATGTTTGCTAACATCGTCATTTTACGTGTTCCTCTTACGCCGGATCGCTATCAACGCCACCTTGGCAATTTAAACTGACAATGTTAATTAACTGTCAAGTTAAACTTTTAACTGTCAAAAATTGCGTATGTTAACGAGGAAGATTAAAAAGGCTGATTAACTTTTAACTCATGTAGATTAATTTCGCAGTCTAAACTTCATATTAAAAAAGAAAATATGCGTTTTTAAAATGCAACAATAAGTTTAAAATATGCATTAAGAACATGAAAATATGCATTTAAAAAAAGACTCTTTGAGGAAATCAAAGCTTAAAGACATACAAATATAGAAAAAATTAAATTTTTCATCTATCTTGGTAATATGAATATAACCTTACGTTTTTTTTCTGTTCAGCAAGATATAAAATAAGTTAAAGTTATTTATTTTTTTCCAATATTATATTTAACAAATTTAAAAAATACTTAAAGTAAATGAATAAATATGCAATAATATAATTAAAGCCTAAAGGCTCAGTTAGTCTCGCCGTTCCTTGCCGTAACGAATCAGCTGTTTCGTTTTTATTTTATGGATAGTGCGTTTTTTAAAAATGCATCTCACATAAACCATTAACGAAGCAGCTGATTCGTCACGGCACGGAACGGCAAGACTAATGGAGCCTTAAGATTTTAAAAAATCTTTTATTTTCGTCCAAGGTCCTACAGGATTCTCATAGGATGTCTCTAAAAGACATCGTCTTTACTTGAAAACCTTATGACGAATATTTTTGAAATTCAGCAGAAAGATTATATTTAGTAGTAGTAGTAAAGCCTCAAGGTTTAATCAAAATATATTGCAGTTAACCCTCTAATGCCCGAATTTTGTTTTGCAATGAAATTCATACCATGTATTCGTCTCGCAAAAAAAATAATAATTTCTCTTAAAAAAATGTTTTTCGCTGACTACTTTCGGCGATATGAGCAAAAATAATTTAAAATTTATCTCGAAAACTAATGCAAGTAAAACAAAAGTTTGTACCAAAACAAAAGTTTCTTACCAAGACATAACCACAATCCAAAAATAAACTTTTTTGTTCTTCCTTTTAAGAAGATATGGCGATTTTCGCTTTTTGCAAAATGCGAAATAGGGCGAAAAAGTATCTTAACTTCAATATTTTTTGTTCAAACTTTAGACTTTTGCTACTATTACTGATTGTCTTCTCTGTACCAAATTTCAAAACGATCCGTCCATTACTTTATAAGTTAAGACAATGTCCTTTAGAGATATCCTGACAAAATCCTGTTCGTCCTTGAAGAAAAATAAGGACTGATTATTAAAGGTAATACTTCAATCTTACTTATACTTAATTTTTAAGAGTTTTAAATCAACTTAAATAAGTGTTTTAGTTGTTGGAAATCTCAGTTAATTAAAAAATAATTACTTTTTGAATTTTTACAAAATTTGAACTTTAAAGCTTTCTCGCGTTTTAACAGTGCACTGAATACGAACAGTTTCTTCGCAAAACTTTTAGCTAATTCACTTTTATATCGAACTATATCAATTTCTAAGTATAAAACACTCATTCGAAGCATTTGGGTTCAATTTTATAAACGATGACAAATGTCATCGTCAGGCGTTAGAGGGTTAAGGTGCTTTTTCGCTCAATTTCGCATTTTTAGAAAAAAGAAAATCGCAATATGTTCTTAAGTAAAAAGCAGAAAAAGTATAATTTTTGGACTGTATTTATATCTTGAGAAGAAGAAAAATTTAGGCCTAAATTTTTTATTATGATAGATTAGGTTTTGATATTCGCTTTAAACGTATTTTGGCCCATTCCGCTTAAAGTAGGCAACGAAAAAAATTTGGTAGGCCGGTTTGAGGGTTAAACAGAAAACTTGGTTTACTTACCTAATGATTCCAAGAAGTGTAATTAAAAAAATATTGTTAAACATTAGCAATAATAAAAATAAAAAAATTACATACGATATGAGAAGTATTGAAGATTGAAAGAATAAATGAATAGTACTTAAGAAGATGCAGAAAACACATACTTAACCGTTATACAACGACTACAATAAAAAATGTTTTTTTTTTTTTTGGTGAATCACGTTCAATTACAAGAACAATAATCAGTACAGAGGAAAAAAATCAACATCATCCATCGAAAAAATAACAACTAAAACCACAAACGAAACAACAACAAAAATTGAAGGAAAATAAATAAAAATAACAAAACCAACAACAATAACAAAGCAAATAAACGTTGGTAAAAGGCCACCTTAAAGTAGCAACAACTACAAAAACGGCAACAAAAACAGTTTAAACAACCACAATGATCTTTAAGTAGGTATTAATTCCTCCCAAGTGGTTTAAACATCACCACTGAGATTTTAATGTTGTTGTAAGTATAAAGGTAAGAAGACGTTGCTGAATGACTTGTACAAATTCGTTAGTTCTTTCTTTATCAGATCTAGTATGAATTGTTTGAAATTTTGCTTTGAATATTTTTCACAGTGTATGTGTTAGTTTTGTTTAATGATTGGAAATATTTCTTTCTTTACGCATACATGAGTGTAATTAATTAAAACGCGTCAGCTGGAATTTCGCGTAAATTTAACTTCTTAACCAGTGTCAGTTGTACCACATCCACAATACCAAAATGTTTAATACTTCTGTGTGTGCTCACTAGGGTTATAACTTTTATTTTTTGCAAAATTTTTACCTATCACAATGTGAAAGGCAATACTATATTTAGAATAAAAATCGATTTTGCTGGTAATTTATATTTACATCTATGTAAGGTGGCCGCTGTTCTGCGAATTTTGATGCCCATATCGTGAAATTGGGCTATTATCATTTTGTCTCAAAATATGTGAAAACTATTAAATTTAAATATTTTTGTGTTCTTCAAGATCAATTTGATAGATAGAGTCTAATAACACTACAATATCCGCGAAATATGGATTTTTAGTTCAGTCTAACATAAAAGTAGTTTTCATCTTCAAAAAGTGTTTTTGAAAACCGCTAAAAAATAATATTGCGTTTCTTTATATTTTTTATTGACTCCATAACGTTATAACCTCTAGTGTTCACTTCTTCTTCTTAAATGACAATCAGGTTTAGTTATTTGGTTTCTTTCATTATTGTTTCTTATTATACTTTATTGATTCCTTAAGAAAAAAAAAAACGCAATGTAGTTTTTCTTATTTTGTGAAAACGAGACACGAAATACTTTATTTTATTAGTTGGTTTTTAATTTAACATCCCCACGAAAAAAGTTTGTATCGAGTCATATTTAGCATGATATAGTTATATATAATTATATATGTGGCCATATGTAATGATATATATTAACATCTCATATTTATTTTTACGAAAATTTCTAATATAGCGCTATATCTCATCATATATCGTTATATTAGATTAGACTAGAGTGGCACTATGCACCGCGACCAGAAGTTGGTTACACATATATATCGTTATATATTATGTTATATGTAAGTTGATCTTTTTTATTTCATCGTATTAACTTGATGTAGTCATATATGAGATTAAATATACATCCATGTATAGTTATATATAAGTATATAAAATACAATGAAACCAAACAAATTCTGTCACATTTATGTATAAAAAATAATAAAACCTTTTACTTTTCTATATGATTATCAATGAATACAAAAAAAGTTAAACTCAATGTTTTTAACGCAAAAAAACATTGTGAAAAAGGCAAAAGTAAAAAGGTAGAAAAACTTCGCTTAAACAAAGTTCAAAGTTATTAGAATAAGTAATAATTTATTAGTAAACAAAGAATTTTAAGTCAGAAAATCTTAGAAAAGACAATTAAAAGCCTAGAAATCTTGCGAAAAATCAATTTTATAGCTCAAAAGAACCGAATCGATATGTATGTGGGGGGAAGCAATTTTTCTCTATAAAAATTATTTGTCTTTAATCCTCTTAGCAGGATTGTTAAGAAAAAGTCAAATCTCGACTTGAATTGGGTCGAAGTTATGAAAAAGTTTTTATAAATGCAGATTTTAGACTAAAATCGCCTAAAATCCAAATGTATTGAATTGCTCCGTGGATCAAATTGTATACAATTGAATTCGACTTTTGACCAGATATTATTGTACTTAATAATATCTTAATACATAAAATTGAATGCAGTCAGGTCCAATATCGTATAAATTGTTTATTGAATATTTCACTGAAGGTGATATTTGCATTTTGAAAATTGTAGTTTTTAAACCATTTACTTTTAAATAAAATATTATTAAACACATTTGATTTCAAATTAATAAAAAAAGAATGAAATAACGCATGAATGTTAATTTAAAAGTTTCAAACCGTGTCGAATAATGTTTTTTTAAGAAAATTTCAACTGATGTGGTACAAATATGCACAGATAAAACAAAAATTGAGTTTTAATTAAAATATTTGTTAATTCAATCGAATTCCGCCCTATTAAGGAAGTTACAGTATGTTAATCATATATATTAAAAATTAATTGAATATTGCTTTTAATTTCATAAAAAACATATTTTTAGTCGATAATATTAAAACTTTAATCAAAAATGAAAAAAATAGGGAAAAAATCGCCAAAATATAAATATTGACAAAACTTTAACAACCACATGTATTAAAAAACTCTCCAAAATATAAAAACTCGTCCAAATGTGTATTTTTTTTTAATTTTTGCGATTTTTTTTTTAATTTTTGCGATTTTTTTTTAGTTTTTGGCGATTTTTTCAATTTTAATATTAGTGATATTTTTTATTTTTGGCGATTTTTTTAATTTGCCAATTTTTTTTTTGTTGAAATTTTAGAGTTTTTTCATTTTAAAATTTATACAAAACTGGTTATTATTTCAGGATTAAGAACAATTTAATACACTCATAGAAATAAACCTGTAAAAATAGCAGAATAAGCTACTAAAAAATTAGTTAAAAATTATATTGCAGAAAAAACTGTTAAATTTAGCAGATTTTTTTTGCTAAATATTAATAAAATAAGAACAGCAAAACTAAATCTGTTAAGTTTTAGTTATATCCTATATGAATTTTATTTAATTGAAAATATCATTTCTCTCTGTAAAATTAGCAAAAACTTTTACGAAATATTTGTAGACTCAAAATAAAAAAACAAAAACTGATATATTAACAAAATGTTTGCTATATTTACCTCAAATTTAGTAGAGTGCAAATAACAGTTTATTTTACTAAAATAAACTTAAATTTTGGAAAAAAAAATTGTAGAATGCTGATTTCATAAGGGCAGACTTTTATTCACATTAAAATACAAAAACTAAAAAAAACTTTAAAAACTTCACATTTTTTAATAATTTTTTTGTCTACTAATATTTAGTAAATATCTTCGCTGATTTTAGTAGATTATTTTGTTACTTTCAATTAACTAAAATTTAGCTCAAATATACACACAGAGAAAAATTTAGCTATTTGCCAACTTAAATTCGGTTACTTCTTTTCAAATTCGGTTATTACTAATTTTATTAGATTGGTACAACTTAACATTAGTTTTGACAACAAAGTTCGGTTAATGCAACTGATCTTTAGTTGCAACTCCCAAAATATTCAGAAATCTAATGTAAATAGCGTTGTACTAACTGAATTTATAAGTTGTTACCATTAAAATACACTTTTCAACTAGTGGAGACTTTATTTCTATGTGTGTAACGAAATATTTGTAAATTCAACAGATTTATTTTTACTATTCTTTTATTACTAATATTTAGTAAAATATCTGCTAATTTTAGCAGTTTTTTTTGCAAGCTCATTTTTAATTAATTTTGAATAGCTTTTTTTTGCTATTTTTTAAAGCATGAGTGTACAACATACAAAAATGAATGAGTGTACAACATAAAAATAAAGCTTTTACAAAATCTTAAACAATTTATGAGCGATAGTCTATTATTGTTTAAACTTTAGTACTATATTTTTCAGAAAGCGGGACAAAAGCAGCATTTATTTTATTTTTGGTTGCAGACGTAAGTCTCCACGAAGTTTCGTAAAAAACTTTTCTTGGTTTATGTTAGGACCTCAAAGGGGTAATAGTCAAACGAAATTTTTCGTAATTACAATTAATTCGTTGATTGTACTCAATATAAATGAAAATGGGACAATAATAAAATCATTTTTTTTTTAAATATGATACATAAAATTACTGAAATGTGGAGAATAAAAATGATAAAAAATTACATTCGATACTTCACATGTAAAATACTTTCAAAACTTTACCCTTACTTTTGTAAGGGCATGATAGTTGATATAAATTTTTTCTTCAAATATGTTTTATATTTTTTAAATTCAAGAAAATTTGAACTAATGATAAAAATTTCTATATTTCTGAATAAAGACCAAACTACTCGAGGAGATTCGAAAACATAGAAGATAATGTCGTTGTTTTCTATCTATGTTATTAAATTAAAAACCGAAAAAAAAACAATTTTCAACAGAATTTACTTTCCGCAAATCCGTCACCATTTGTTTAGTATGTAAAACAGAGGCAACATATTTTATGTACATTATATGGAGTTACAGTTCGTTTACGAAACGTATCATCTCCAGTAATAAAGCCTTGAGAAAATTTTGAACTTTTTGTTTTAAAATATTTTAAGATAATTTTCGATATTATACCACTTTGCCGAACTGCTATTATAAATTGATAAATTTGTATGGATTTTTATTATTTGATATACTTAGCAGTTTTTTTAAGAAAACCTTTGGAAATGTTTACATTTCTATCTTTTTATTATAACAATATCACATATAAATAGTGTCTTCTTTTAATTTAACAAACTGAATACAAACACCCACTCTCCCACACGCGAAATATCCGGTTCCGGTTAACTTAACCTCTAAATGTATTGATGAATCTCAACAAAAATACAAATCAAATAATAATAAAACCAATACTAACATAACAAACAAAACACATTAAGGCGAACTCAAGCAAACACAAACTAAAAATCTCTTCACCTCAAACATGTATGAGTTAGACAGCGAAAAAATTAAATCAAACACATACAACATGTTCGCGTTAAACATGTTGCAAATTGTGAAAGAGAGACTAGACAAATGTATGACAAATTCAAACAAACAAAAAATGAACTGATTAGAAAAATCAAACAAAATAAAAAAAAAATAATGCAAAAAAAAATGCATTAGTATTGGTTGGAAAAAGTATGAGCAATATTTTGTGATGGTTTGGTAGGATTAGGATTTTTTTCTTGTTTAACTAATTGCAAAACAAAACAACAACAAAAAAATCTATAGTAATTAATTTAATAAATAATTGAATTAAAATCAAATAAATTGAGAAAAATAATGAATTTTCAAATTGGTAAAAAAATTAAAAAAACTTTAAATCCAGTTATTAAATTTATAGAAATTTAATTAACAATATAAAAAAACTCGACAAGCTTCCTTGGTTCTAATGCCGATATGTGATTTATATACTCTTTGATGTCATGAGTCCAAATCCGGCTTCCAAAATTGTTTTATCACGGTACAATTTTGAAAAAACCACAGTTAAAGTTGCCAAAAAAAATGGTTATTTTGGCGGTTTTCGAAGCTTTTTATTAAACGGTTGATGCTTTCAAAGTAAAGATAAATATTTAGAATACACTTTACTCTTGAAAATACCGCAATGATATTTTCTAAAGCTGATTGTTAAAATAGCGTAAAGATATATTTAGTTTTAGGGCTATAAGTTTTAAAAATTTTTTCCAAAAACCAAAATTGGCACATTATAGTTGAAAAGGCCATACCCATGAACAACAATGAAGTTTTATTTATTTCTTTTTTATTAAAAAATAGGTATAAAAAAAATCATAAAAATAGAACCGTAATTAACAATTAGAGGTGTGTAAAGTTTCCAGCCAACAGCAAATTTTTTTTTAAATTCAATTAAAAAAATAAAATATGTTTTTTTAATTTAAATAAATTTGAAAATTGGTTATAATTAAAAGCTATAACATGCAAAAAAATTCCGTAAAATTAAGTAAAATATACAAAAAAATATACTCGATATTTCAAAAATAGTTTTTTTTTTTTACTTTTGCCAGATTAGGATTCATCGTACATAGGTTTTTAAAAAAAAGTGTTTCAAATTTAGTTTTTTTGGTTGTTGAGTTGTGTAATTAAAAAAATTTTATATTTTCCAGATAAATCTTTAAAATTATTTAATAATTAATATATTATTTTATATAATTTTTTGTAATCTTTGTGGTTCTTTCATTTCCTTTGAATTTCTTTTCCTTTATTATAAAATTAGCCTGTAAATGTGATTGTTTTTTGATGATTTTTCGATGGGGTTTTCCCTATTAATCCTGTCTGCTAAAATACATAAACATTTCCCCACATATACTACTACAATGTTACACAAACATACAGTTTTTATACATGAATTGACTGACTCAATGTAGTCATCAGTCTACATTTACTTTTGTACTAACTTTGTTCTTATTTTTTGTTTCTTTTCCAACATTTTCTGTGGCGAAAAAGCGTCAATAAGTAAGAAAACAGGCATGGAAAATAAACAACAAAAACAACAACCAAATGTTGAGTAAAAATTTTGTTAACAACAACAACAAAAAACCGCGTTTGGTGTGACACGTGCTTTTTTCAGCTGTTTTGAAAAAAAAAATTATCAGTACGTAAAAAAACTGCAAATATATAAAAAAGTAGAAAAAACTCAAAAGAAAATTCTAAAAAATGAAAAAATCACTTTTTTATTAAAAAAGAGAGTAGAATATTGAAATCAAAACAAAAAAGCAAAGTCTACAACTGCACTGTCACTGTCACTATATAACCGTTATAAACACATGCATACAAAGGAGTGTAACGGCAAAACAAAAACAAACGAAAAAAAAATATTAAACACAGAAAATCGCCGAGAGACAGAGAGTTTTGCTTGAAAAGAGCTTAAGAGCCGTTAGGAAAAAAATAACTCAGATTGCACTATGTAATGCAGTAGGTTGTTATGGTGAATCTACAAAACGGTTTAAGGAGAGGTCACAATAGAAAAGGGTTACATTAACCCTTAAGGTATCGTTAAGGGTCATACATTTTTTATAAAGAAATAAATTGAAAAAAAAAAATCACAAAATTTAAAAAAATCACCAAGACTAAAGAAAAAAAAGCCAAAATTAAAAAAAAAGGTTCGAAATAAAATGTGAATGAAATTTTCTTTCGAGATATGGACGTCTTAAATTTTATTTAGGTGATATTAGAAATTTTTGCTGATTTTTTTAATATTGGAGTTTTTTTTAATTTTGTAGATTTTTTCAATTTTGTAGTTTTTTATATTTCCGAGATTTTTTAAATGTCAGCAATTTTTTCAATATTGAAGATTTTTTTTTTTGAATGTTAGCAATTATTTAAAATTTTGTTATATATTTTTAAGTGCGGGAATTTTTTTAGTTTTGGCAATTTTTTTATAACTATTTTTTTGATTTAATTGGCTTTATTTTTTGTAAATATATGTATGTAGGTTGAAAGCTCATTATAAATTAATAAAAATAACAACAAAATTATCTCGATGTACGTATATGGGTCATTCTTCAGGAAATCGGGTTAATGTCCTTCAATTTTCACGAAATTTTGAGCAAGCATTATTCAGGATCTTATTAACATTTTAATTTCTGGGTTTTCCTCGATTCGTTGTAGTCCGCATTTTATCGCAGTTTAAATTTAGGACTTTTAAGTAAAATACATGGTGTTTAAAACTTCATATCTTCACCGCGTCATCCAATCGTTATGAACTTAGTTATAAACTTGACGAAAAACAAATCTTTAAAAAAAGGATAAAAAATGTCCTGGATTTTCAAATATCTCAAAATTTGTATCGTGGATTTTTTTTTTTTTTTGGTTCAGAATTAACTTGTCTTGTTATCTACATCATATAAAAATTTCAGATTGGGTTTCAAATATGTTCCGTGGGAATATTAATTTTTGTAAACATTCTTTTATACAATATTTTATTTTTAAATATAAAGACGGGCTTTCCCGTAACTTCCCGACATTTTTCAGTACAAAATCCCGGGAAATACTTCGGGAATTCCCGGGAATTTTTTTTGTAATGTTATTAATAGACATACTTTTTTAAAGAGTATAAATTTAAAATTGTACAAAGAGAATTTTCTTGGACGAGTTTTAATAAAATTTTTCGCTAAACTAATATAGTGTTCTACACAAAGTAAATTTTTATTTAATTTTGTGAAAAAGCTTCACAATTTTTATAAAACAAATTTTAATGTAACTTTTTCATTATGCTTATGGAATTTTAAATAAATCAAATGAAATTTTTCAAAAAAATTTATGAGAAACTGCATTAATTTAATGAAAAGTTTTAATGTACGAGTTCCAGTGACACTTCATAGATATAATGCAAACATTCATTGATATGATGCTGATATTGATCTCAGTCTATACACAGCGAAGAATCCTGATATGTCTAATGATAAAAATGCTATAAAATGTCTCAAAAACTCTATTATAGCAACGAATATGCAATCTCAAATTCAAAGTCACACCATAGCAAATTAATTAAATAAGGGTTTTTATTGGTACCAATCGTACGGATATTAATTGATTCGATAACCTTCGGTAGAAATTGTTCGAATGTATTTTTTGAAATCGCTATTATTAAGCATCGACTTTTGGATATAAAATACTAATCTCAGTCTACTTGTTAATCATCTTTCGGCTCCTATCTGCTATCTAATTTAACATTTTTCTCAGCTACTGAGAGATTTACAATTTCTCTTTTTTATTAACGAGACTTCAGTAATACATTTCTTCATAGCTTTAATGACGATTGTCGCTGGAACTCGTCCTTTAGAACTATTCATAGAATCTATGAAACAGATTCATTAAAGTCAATGTTTGTAGAATAAATGAAAATCCAAATGAAAGTCCAAAATTAATAAAAGGTTACATTGAAATAATAAAGCACTTTATAAAATATGTGGAAAACTGGAGAATTAAATCTTAAAACTAAAGTTTGAAATGTATGAACATTAACGAAATTATGAAATTTCATGAGAAAATAAAAAAATTTAATTTTCGAAATACTTTCATAACTCTAAAGAAAAATTTCGTTACATTTATGAAGAAATAATTTATGAAATCGAATGAATTTTTTTATGAAAACAAGTTTATGAAAATTTTCTTAATATTAATAAAATTTCTTGGATATAAAGAAAATTCTCATTAATGTCATGAAGGATAATTTAACCAGTGTATTAATGGTTTTTCATGAAAAACCTCTAATAATAGTATTAACAAAAATACTATAGGAAATTTGTAATATTTTAATATTTAATTTTTATTTACAATGCTAAAAAATTAAAGATTCTAATTAAAATCGTTGCAAAAATTTGCCAACCGGAGATAATGCGATTTTTATGTAATTTAGCTTGGTTCTATGAAAGAAATATTGTCACTTAAAAGAAACTTAATTATTTCCTTATCGAGCGGGAATTCCGGGGATCCCGGGAAATTCAAAAACGAATCCCACTTTCCAAGGAAATGAGAAATCCCGAGAAAAGAAACACCGTAGTTGAAATGTAAAGACAACACTTGTATTCTTTTTTGAAATTATTTTTCCAAGCGAATTTTATCGCTAAACTAACAATTGACCTTAACAAATGGTCATGCAGTGAAAAGAGCCTATTGGAAACTAGTGTTTAATCAAGAAAATAATTATTTCAATATGGTGCCTTATATGCAAAACTCGCGATTTGTAAACAAATTTTTAATATTCGCTGTTTAAACCGCTGTATTTCAAAAAAGGTTTTATTTTTTTAATTTTTAAAAATATATATGTTAAGTATAAATTATTCTTCTATAACGTTGCCAAATCCCTAATGGAACTCTTACGAACTCCAAAGTTGTGAATAAAAATCTAAAAAAGGCACTTAATATAGTAGAAAAAAATATTTACATACTAAAAATATTTTATTGAAAAAAAAAAAAAATAAAAATAAAAGTTTTACAAAAGCACATACATCATTTTAAAGCTACTTAAATCGTTAACAGACAGTTTTTACCATATGTATATTTACAAGAAAACTGCTTTAGGGCGAACCATCCATTGAGATAATTATATGTGAAAATTTTCATGATTTCTAAACTAAACTACTTACTAGCTTTTTGTACAACCCAATCTCACTTAAAGGGCTAAAAGCGAGCCAAGTCCATTTTTAGTTCTTTGGATATCGAATAAAGATAAAATATTTTACTTTACAGATCGACTCCCAATCATTAAAAATTATATTAAATCCGTTTAGATTAAAAAAATATAATTGCCCCTCAATGGGTTAAATAAGTAAAGTGTTAAAATTTACCCTCTAGTTATAAACTGTGTATTTCTGTGCTTGTTTTTTTTTTTTTTTTTTGGCAAATTGCATTATTATACGAATGACTGCAATGCAATAATAATGATAACTGTAATCGTCATTATTATCACAAACATCATTATTAACATCATAAAGAGTAGACAGTCAGCCAAGAAAATCGTCATTATATTCACAGTCATAATAATAATGATAATAATAAAACCCCAACAATAACAACAAAAAGCCGCGAAAATATATTATTATCCCCTACATACCATACAGCTAACCCTCTTTCCCCTTACCTAACCCCTACAGTTAACCTCCAAAAGACCCCTTACCGTTAAGTTTACAGTTATAGTTAGGTTTTGCAATAGTGATATTAAAAAGAGAGGGAGGTTTTTTGTAGTTTTTTGTTATTTGATTTCTGTGATAAATGTCTTTTCTGTGGGTTCCCCAAAATCTCTTTCTCTTTTGTATATCTCTCCGATAGAAGGACCCCCCTTTCCCCACCCTTATACACTCTTATAATAAAAATATTTTTGTTGGTGTTGCAAAAATGCATTATTAAATATTTTTGTTGTTTTCGTCGTTTAGATGTGTATAAGTGAGTGTGTGTTTGTTTTTTTTTCTCATGGGTGTTGGTGTTTGTTTAAAAATTAATAGAATTTTTCACTCTTTCCCATTTAATGCCACATATTTTCATATAATATTTTCAAATCAATTCTAAGTTTGTACGTATTATTCTATGTAGAACGTCGTTCTGCTATTCCTACTATCATAGTTTTGTTAATTTGAATTTTATTTTATATTTTAGGCAGTTTTAGTTTGAGTGGTGTTGCCTTTTTTGCATTATTACATTTTATATAATAATTCTATGTGTTATTAGAAATTGCATTCAAAAAAACTCAAACAATGAAAATTGAACAAATTTTATAAATTTTATAAATTTCTATGCTAAAACTGCGACTGCGTTAGAAAACTTTGTGAAAAATAAATTAGAAAAAATATGAATCTCTAATAATGTCTGTGTTTGGTTGTTTGTAGTCGCAAACATATTAAAATAATTTGTAATATTTATAAAGATTTATTTGAAAGGAAAATAAACTAAAGGGATATACATATTTGATTCAAAATAATTTTGTTTCAAAAGATAAAGAATTTAGTAACGTATGAGTAATATTACGAGTATATTATATAAATAATATTCACATACGCACCCAAATATAGTTGCTATACATTTCGAGCTTTGTTTAAAGTAACGAAAGTCAGTTAAGCTCCTTAATAACTGACTTTTAAACTTTACGTATGAGTAATTTGCGATTTATACGAAAATATAAATCATACGCTCCCAAGTAGTATTTACTAACTAGGAACTACATTGCAAATTATCAAAATTTAATAAAATTTTATTATCATTATGCAGAGAAAATCCTAAATTTTTTAACTCAATAACTGGATAAATAGTATATGGTTGCGTATGCTCAATGTTTTGTTATCACATAAATATTAAGCAACTTTTAATCATATTTTTGAATATTGAAAATATGTTTGTAGTTGCAAACATAGTAATATATGTAGTTTTTAATAATGAAAATGAAAATTATCCAAGTTCGAGGCCATATTCTAGATTTCTTTATTATTATATTGTCCTAACAAATAATCTATAGAGTTTTTGTTATCAAATTTATAAATTGACCACTTTCAGGAATGTGTTGATATATCTATTTCGGAAATTTTATAGGTTCCCATCATCAGAACACGTTTTGGAAGAAGTGACAATCCCATGCAAACATCAAACATTTATACAACCTAGTTATACCACTAAATGAGAACTAATATATGAGCTCGAAGTTAACGATTACCACCATTGATCAAAAATAAATTGAAAACATGTTCGCTATGTGCAAGCTCTACCTTTGGCAGATATACAATACACGCTTTTTGTTTTTATTCTCCTTGTTTTTTTTTTATTAAAAAAAAAACAAGATGTAAAGGGGAAGTAAACTAGACCGTACTTTGCCTTTTTTAATTGTGCAATGAAAATTAAAACTATTCAAGTTCGAGGTCATATATTAGTTCTTATTAGTGGGATAACTAGGTTAATGAATGTTTGATGTTTGCATGGGATTGTCACTTCTTTCAAAACGTGTTCTGATGATGGGAAACTAGAAAATTCCCGAAATAGATCTATCAACACATACCCGAAAGTGGTCAATTAATAAATTTGAAAACAAAAACTCTATAGATTATTTGTTAGGACAATATCCTAATAAAGAAATATAGAGTATGGCCTCAAACGTGAAAAATGTTCATTTTCATTCAACAATAAATTTTTTTTTTATATTAAATGGATTTATTTAAATGGATATGAACCAAAGGGATGTACATATTTGATTAAGCAAAATTAGTTTCAATTGAATAATAATACAGTTAATTATGAGTGATATTATACAATATAATAAATATTAATCATACGCACCCAAATATAGTCTTTTTAAGTTTCGAAATTTTTTAAAGTAGTGAAAGTAAATTAAATTATTTAATAACTTACTTTTAAACTTTACGTATGAGTAATTTCGATTTATTATTATAATATTAATTATACACTCATAGAAATAAATCTTTAAAGATAGCAGAAAAAGCTACTGAAGATTAGTTAAACATCACGTTGCAGAAAGAACTGTAAAATTCGCAGACTTTTTTTTTTGCTTAATATTATTAAGATAAGAATAGCAAAAATAAATCAGTTGAATTTGCAAATATTTGGTTATATTTGAGCTAAATTTTAGTTAATTGAAAGTAACAAATTAATTTGCTGACATCAGTCAAAAAAAAAAAATATATTATTTGTTTAACACGAATACAAATTTACCCTTCTCAAATCAGCAATCTATAATTTTTTGGCAAACATTTTCGTTGATTTTAGCAAAATAAACTGTTATTTGCATTCTACTAAATTTAAATGTAATATAGGAAACATTTTGTAGATATGACAGTTCTTGTTTGCTGTTTTTAGTCTACAAATATTTCGTAAGAAGTTTTGCTAATTTTAGCAAATTGCTATTTTCAATTAACTAAAATTAAACTTGAATATAACTAAAATTTGTGACGGTTTATTTTTGCTGTTCTTATTTTATTAGTATTTAGCAAACAAATATGCTAATTTTAGCAGTTTTTTTCTGCTAACTAACTAATTTTAACTAATTTTTAGTAGTTTTTTTTTGTTGCTATTTGTACAGGTTTATTTCTATGAGTGTACGCACAAAAATACTATTAATTAACAAAAACTACATTACAAATGATAAAAATTAACTTTCATTTAGATTTAAATGCTCTATGAAAGTCCCAAATTTGAAACTCGAGAATTGAGAAAATAATATGGTTGGTATGGCATGATTAATATTTTATTATTAGATAAATAGTAATCATACGTTATAAATCTTATCTAAAATATTTTTTGTATTTTTGTACTTTTTTGTAGCATGCATAATGATTTAAAGTATCTTTAAAATTGTGTATTGCCCTTTTAACTTGAAATTATGATTATTTGTCATACAAAATAGTTTTTTAAATGCTTAACAAAAAAAACTTTTTAGCATTTACTTTGCTTGAGGAACATTAGACACAAGGATGTTGAAGTAATAAATTAATTAATACTAACATAAATACAATAATGTTGACATTTTGGCAATACATACTTAAAGTTTTATAAAAGGCGCCATTAAGCAATTTTTTTTGTACAACTTAACTGCAAATTAAAATAATATGGAATAAAAGTTAAGGACATATAGGCAGTTAAATTACAAAATGAAAGGATTATACGTTTTATATTCTGCAGAAAAAATTCTTAAAAATCTGATAGACATTTTAAATACTTTTAGACATTTTAAATACTTTAGAAAAAAATTTAAATTTTAAGGATCTTATTTTGCAGAAAAAAATCTCCGATTTTGAGAACTTTTTCCTCAAATTCTAACAAACCATAAATACTTACGAATTCTTAAAACTCTAAAGACTTTTTCCTATAAAAAAAAATCGTGTTCTATGGATTTTTCCATTAGTTAGAAAAAACCCTATAGATTTGATTAGAAGATTAGAAAACTTTATTAATAAAATATTTAAAAATAAAGGTTTTAAACAGGCATTGACATAAATTCGTCAGCCTGTAATGCTACATTAAAATTTCAAAACATATTTTAACAATAAATACATGTTTTTTTTTAATTAATTCATTATTATATTTTTTTCCAAATAGTTCTTAATTAAATTCTATAAGCAAAGTTCTTCTATATTTTAATGCAACTTCTATAAGGTTAACAAGATTTTTCCAACTACATGAGCCAGTAGCTCCATTTAATAAATTTATCATATATTCTTTCTCAAAATGTGTTTTACCGGTAAATCTGACCCTGAACTATCTTAGTACTTGAAATTGTTCCATAAAATGTGATATATCCTCCTCTTCTCCAGTATTACATAGACTACAAATGTGTCCAGTGTTGTTAGTGAAACAGTATACGAAAAATTCGTCATAATCTAGGGAAATTTTTGTAATATTTAATATTGCAAAAGTTTTTAGAATTCCGTTTAAAAATTCCTCAGATTCTGCGGGTTATTCTGTGAAAGAAATTCTTCAGAGTTAAAGAGTTTTTTTTTAGGAACAACAAAAAGCGTTTAGAATCTGAGGGTTTTATGTAGAAAAATGTCTCAGTCTAAGATATAAAGAGTGCTTTATATAGCAGTAACTTTAAATTCATTTTTAAAGTGTATTTACGTTATACACTCCATTTTTTTATATAAAAATTTTCATCTTTTCCAAATATTTCAAGATAGTTTCAATGGATTTAGAATTTCAATACAAAAATTAGTTTAGCGGAATATTTAATTTACGAATAGTTATAAAATTTAAAATTGTTTTAGCATACGTACAATTTATTAGGATAAGGCTAAACATGTAATATTTTCAACTTCCTTGCAATAACGGTAAAATATTCTGAAAAAACATTTGAATTGTTTTCCCTTTTCACTCAATTCCAATCGTGAATAAAAGTTCCCTCGAAATTTGTTTCCTTTGTCTAATCATTCACTCGTGAATAGCATAATATTTTATTTGAGGGGGAATGAAAATTGCATGGGAACAAACATTTCCTTTTTTATTCACGATAGCGGTGATGGTGTAAATGATGTAAATATGAAAACCGTGATGTTTCAAAAACTGCTAATGAGAAAAAAATAATTGTGACAGTTTTGGATACCTAAGTTTATTCAAAAATATATGTAGCAAAGAGATGTTCTGCAAAAAAGTGAAACTTGTCGAGTAGTGTAATATAATAAAATCTTAATGAGAAATATTTTTTGAAACCACTTTAAATTTATCTTTAAGCATTTTCTATGAGTGAAAGTCTATGATACTTTTGTTTAATATACTTCAACTATATTAAAAGTCGTCGGTATTTATTTATGTTTTAAATTACCAAAACCTGTACCATTTATTTTTTAAATATTTTTTTTTATTAATGTCCTTTATATCAAACTTTTTACTTCAATGCCATCTTTTTTAACCCTTTTTCTATTAAAATTTTCTATTAATAATCGTTTTAACCATTGTATTCTAAAAAAAAAAAAATTCAACATTATTTTTCGGTTGAAACATTAAGTACTTAATAATAAAAACGTGGTTTGTTATTATTGTTTTATTTACTTAAAAAGTAAATGTTGATTCTTTTGCGAAACCAAAAAATAAAAAAGTATTTGTATATAAATTATTATACCAAAACAATGAGAAAAAAATGAACAGAAAAGGATAATTAAGAATGCTTATTTATCTAGAACGGCGACATTTGGACGGCTGTTATTCTATATTATTTCATTTAATATTTTTTTTTTTAACAATTTTTATGAATTACTTCACAAAAAAGAAAAAAAAATTATTGCACATTAGTGGCATAACAATAAGTAATAGAGAATGAAACAAAAAAAAAAAGGGTTTTTCATAATTGCTATTTTTGTTAAAGCGAAAAAAACTGGCTACAATTTTCATTGCTTTTCATTAAAAATAAGATTTAATACAGAAATTTGTAGATGATTTAAACAATTTTAATACTTAAAGTTAAAAAACTTAAAGTTAACTGAAGAAATAGCAAGATATACGGTAATGTTCTGTTGTAATCGAGAATAGTCCCGCGTTGGGCGCCATTTAAAATATTGACATATTAACATAATTTTATTTAAATTAATTAAAGAAGTGTTTTAAAAACTGTTTAATTATAATATTGTAAAAATAAAATCAATTTTATAATATATACTAGCAAAAACACACGAAAAACATTTTTTTTTTAATTGATAAAGAAACATCAGTTAATCATATATTTTTTCCTTTATTTTAAGAACTACCAACATTTGTGGCTTATTTTTTTCTCTCTGCTAATTACACCATTTTTTCTACAAACAAATCGTAAATATAATTACCCTCTAAAAAAATTTTTGGCCAAAAACAATCATAAACCAAAATACAAAATAAAAGAAGGCAAAAAAAAAAAACAGACAAATATTAAGGAAAAATCTTTTTTTTTTTTGAAGAAACCTTAATATTTAATAAGATTTATTTTCCAGTACTGTACTTGAAATGGCGTTGAAAATTTACAATGCTACCACACTAATTTTTGCTTAAAAACCAGAAAAAATTATTTCTATACCTTCAGCTTCTTATGGCCAGGTTAAGCCAAAAACAACCGATGTGTGTAATTAGTTAATATACATTTATGGTAGTATTTTATGCTTAAAGGGGGTTTTCATAGATATTTTTTGCTTGTTTTTTGTTTAATTTTTTGTTAACGGCTTTAAGTATTATTAACTAAAAAAAAAATGGCAGAATCTATACATTATTAAAATTATTTTTGTATCTTTTGTGTTACTTAAAGCAATTTATTAATATTTTTTCATACCTTTAAGTTAAAAAAAAAAATATATATATAATAATCGTTCAATGACCGTATTTATGTAAATTATTTTTTGTTGTTAATACTTTTTTGAGTTTAAGTTTAAGATATTTTTTGTTTAAGAAAAATGTGATGGTCAGAGTAATGATGCTTTAACTATTTTTTTTTTTTTCTATTAGTTGCTGATTTTTTTTTTTTGTTTAACCATTCACTGTAATTAGTAAAAAAAGTGTTAATTGTTTTAAATTTTTTTTTAAGTTAAACTTGTTTTTACACCAACATCTGTAAAAACTATTGATACAGGTTTGCATATATGGCTTAAAACAGGTGCGTAGTTCTAAGTTTAAGTAATATTTCAATAACTATCTATTTGGTAAAATTTTGTATAATAAGCTTCCAAAGGTCACTCAAACAAAAAAAATTGTGTAATACCTACAGAAATGTATCTAATGGCTTCCGAAGTTATTGTTAAAAAATAATTTTTAAGGCTTTGGCAAACTAAAAAATGTTAACTTCCGTTATTTTTTACTTGATTTTTTATTTTTAGACAGTTTTTGAAAGGAAAATAGTTACACTTTAGAAAATATTTTCAAATTTAAAAAATTTTCGAAACTTTGAAGCAAACTATTTTAAAATTTTTTGTATATGTCTTTGCCGATGTTTAAGCATGCTAAACACAGCCGCGTTAATTATTTACTTTTAGCGGTGCGAAAATTATGGCGGTTTTAAGTTTAAATCATATTAAAGTATACAGTTTTTGCTTGAATTTTACATGGATTTACATGAATTTATAGATCTCATAAAATTTATCACATGTAAAAGTATATATTACACCACAAACTAATTTATTAGAACTTAGAAAGAAAACAGCGATTATTTTGGAAAATACTCATTTTTTTGCCGGTTTTGCTATATTTAATTGGTTATAGCGATCGTTCATTGCTGGAAATCATTTTAAATACTTTTAAATTCGAAAAATTTTATACAAACATGTTTTTTGAGGTTAGGAAAATATTGTTGTTTCCATAAAATTTAATATCCTTAAAATTGTTTGATGCCTTTTCAATTTTAGAATTAAGTTAATTAAAAGCTTTCATATGATATACATTTAGGTGAAATTGATTTAAAGCGTGAATTGTCACAAACCGAAATAACTGCTGCTGTACGCGCTAGGATGGAAAACAAATATATTTTTTTTTGTACTTTATTAATTTAGCCCGTCATGAAAATTTACTCTAGATACCTACTAAAAAATAGCCTCGATTTGGTAAGCATTAATTAAATTTGTATGCTTCCAAACAACCGTCTTGCAATAAATCATTCTGATAAGATCTTTAGCCAGATCGAAATACTAGTATCAACCTAGCTAATATGTTTGATTTGCTTTATTTTTGTAAATATACGGAGGTTGAAAGCTCGTTATAAATTGAAAATAACATAAAAATAATCTCGATGTATATAAAAACAAAAAATTAATATAACTGTAAAAAATATTACTTGAGCCAGAGTAAAAACTACAAATTTTTTATATAAATAGAACATTTTAGGTCTTCAAAGTATAGTAACGTCATGAAGCTTGTTAGGAAAAGACCTAACCACGTGCTTGATTACTAAGAAGACAAGAATGGAGCAAAATTGATTATTAATAGGTTTTTTGTTAAAGTTCTGCCTATTATGGAGGCTCTCACTTTTCTAAAACTTCGGGTTCTGATGAGATCTTTAGCCAGATCGAAATACTAGTATCAACCTAGCTAATATGTTTGATTTGCTTTATTTTTGTAAATATACGGGGGTTGAAAGCTCGTTATAAATTGAAAATTTGGGAAGGTATTTTGCTGTGCTCCCCTGAATATGTTATTTTGAAGCCGTAAATAATAGATACAATGAAGCAGTAAAGAATGCATTCATTGAAGCATTAATGTTGTCAATACATAAAAATGTGCTTCGCATTTCATACGAAGGCATGAATTGATTGCTTCTTAGAGCATATGAAGGAAGCGCTTTTTACCTGCTAAAAAGAGACATACCAAGTGGGACAAGGAGTAAGCACTACTTTTTGATAGGTAACGAAGTTTTTCAATCGAGTTTGTATAAAAAAAATCTAAAAAAATAATTAAATATCTCAAATTTTTAAAACGTTCATACAATTTTTGCGTTTAAAAATTCACTTTCAACTCGGAGGTGATGAATACAGCTCTCAAAACTTAATTCTATTAAACGGCTCAAAACCCTATGGAAAAACTACGAAAGTATAAAAATCCGGAAATTGTGGTTTCGCTCATAAAACCATCATACAACTTTTCACACCATTTTTTTATCGGTTGTGGTTCTGAACATTAAAAACTATGAATAAACAAATAAAATGAATGAAAAAACTCTTGTAAGTTTCAAGCCATCATTTTCGTTTTTCGATTTTTAAGTGGCCATAAAATCTTTTGGTGAAACTTTGCATGTGCCAGTTTTTTCAGTACATATAGTCTACCTACCAGCGTTACACTCAATTTTAAAAACATTGAGAAGTAAGAGGCATCTAAATTCAATTTTTACAGGTATCGAAAATTTGGAAATTACTCTTATATAGAGTTTTCAAAAAAACTAAATTGAATTATTTTAATGGCTTACAGTTGATAAAGTTGTCGTAGTTTTTCGAAACAAAGAATTTAAGCTATTCCAAGACAATGCGATGCTATTGTTTGCACACACAAAAGGGTTAATACCAAATTCATATAAACGTTAAAACTGCATGATTATAAAAAATATCACAACTTGAACAATCTTGAAGCGATTACACTTTTAATTAAACGAACTTTTTGAACAAAGTAAATAAAAGTGTTTCTATTTCTAACAAACTGTTGCAATTATGTGCAACCAAAGGTAAAAAAATTAAAAAGAAAAATAATAAAAAATTCAGAATTGATTGTAAAAAATGTTCACACAGTTTTGACACTTATATTTGGAAAGATCAACTATCTTTCTTTCTAAATCGGACTAAAAATGAAAATTATTCAAGTTCGCGGCCATACTCTATATTTCTTTATTAGGATTTTGTCCTAACAATAATCTATAGAGTTTTTGTTTTCAAATTTATTAGAAGGCGTTTGGAAAGAATTGACAATCCCATGCAAAACATCAAACATTCATATAACCTAGTTATCCCACTAAATGAGAACTAATATATGAGCTCGAAGTTAAAGATTATCACCATTGATCAAAAATAAATTGAAAACTTGTTCATTATGTGCAAGCTCTACCATTAGATATACAATACACGCTCTTTATTCTCCTTTTTATTTTCACACTTGATTTGGTTTATTTAATAACAAGATGTAAATATGTCTTTTTTACAAGTTTGATATAATTTGTATTAAAAATAAAACTTATGTTTTCGACCTTTAATTGTGCAATGAAAATGAAAATTATACGAGAACTCAGACTAAAAATTTAAAATCGCTTAAGAATTGAGTAACATTTAAATTTTTAAGTCTATGAAAAATAGTTTTTTAACAATAACTTCAGATTTTGGCAGTGTTTTCAAATATTTAAAGATTGAAAATTGATATATTAAACCAGACCTACACTGATTCGCTCTAATGTGGCCTATATCTGGTTTTTGGGCAAACTGAAGGCTCCATTAGTCTTTGCGTTCCGTGACGTTTCTGTAACATGCCGTTCCGGATGGCTGTTTAGTGTGGTTAGTCTGTTCTGTAATATATAAAGAAGCTGTAGTTGCAAATATAATAGCAATTTCAGTATCATAATGTGTCCCAAAGCCTTTTTTTACATTATTTTGTACAATTTAGCTTCTTATAAAATGATAACAAAAATGTTCTTGGGTTGGTTGTTTAGTTTTTTTTTTTGTGAGAGCAATCAGCTGTTTTTAGCTGTCAGTTAACGTAGTAATGAAAATTCTGTTTTTAACAGGTTCGTCCGGGACGCAACTTTACATTACAGACAAACTAACCACAAGCACTCATATTCATACATAAAAACAAATCAGCTGATTCGTCACGAAACATAACGTACAAACAAATTCAGCTTTAATCGGCTTATATTTTTATTGTTGTAAATCTTGTTGAAAAATTATTCAAAATAGACAAGAACAAACTTGGAAAAACCCAGAAAAAAACCCCTCTTTAAAGAACATTATGAAAAAATTTTATTTGTTACATCTTTACCGTTTGCAAAAAAAAACTGACAAGAAAAATATTTTTAAAACTTGTTTGTTATTCACTATTTTACGAAAACTCATACTTTATATTGCGTTTTTTGTGTGCATTCACGTCAAATCTTTTTTAAAATTCAGATAGCGGAAATTATAATCGATGGAAGTTGAAACTGCAATTTGAGCGTTTTTCTTAATTTTAGCGATTTTTGTTTTCAATTCTGACAATTGTTTTCCAATTTTTACCATTTTTTTCCTATTTTGGAGTTTGGAATTTTGACAATTTTTTTCAACTTTATCAATTTTGAGGATGTTTTACTTTTTTCAAATTTGGTGGTTTTTTAAAGTGTAAGCATTTTTTTTTTAATTTGGCAATTTTTTCATATATTTTCTTTTTTTATTTTTGACTATGTTTTTTCTTAAATTTTTAAAGAAGGTTTTTATTTCCTAATTTAGCAATTTTTTTTAATTGTGGCGATTACTTTTTTTTCAATTTTAGTAATTTTTTTCAATTGGCGATTTTTCTTTAATTTTAGCGATTTTTTCCAAAATTTGTGGCGATTTTTTTAAAATGTTTATTTAATTTTTAATAGCATCTACTAAATTTTTTTTGAAATTAAAAACAATATTCAATTCAATGTTTTATATTAAATATTAAATGAAATTAAAATCAATTAAATAGTAACAAATTATTTTAATTAATACTACAATTTCTTTAATAGAACATAATTCAATTAAACTTTAATTAAATCCCTGATGGAAAATGTTCTGATATAGGTATATATAATCATATATAGTCATATATAATTCATTATCACATCACATCATAGCTGATCCGAAAAATGGCATACATAGCCTTATCTAATGAAATCCCATTTGATCTCATCTGATATAATTTGATGCGAAAAATAGGTCTACCTAATTTGATCAAGTTATATATAATTTAATAAAATTTAATATAACTTCATAAAATTTGGAAATCCACACTACAATTCTGTTTCACAATTAGACGGAATTTTAATTTAAGTAATATGTGATGCCATATACAATTGTATGTAAAGTTAATTTTTTTTTAAAGACAATTTTTTTTTTTTTTTTTTTTTTTTTTTAAAGAAGAGCAACACTTGCTTTCTTTGGAAAGGCGATAGTGGAGAGATGAAAGGTGGTGAAAGATGAAGGGCTTCAAACATGGCAACATTGTAATTGCGCGAGTAGATAAGTCTTAGAACAGTTGTTGCTCACCACCTGATGTAGAGTTTGCGAATTTATTGAAGCTTTTTGTTTCATAGCCCTGATTCATTATTTTACTTCTGTGGGGTTAAGTGCTATGGGAACACCGAAGGTGGGCGCAGCGATACATATAAGTGATAGAAAACTCATACATATTATTTTCTAAATTGATGACGCCCACTTTGAACTTTTACTTATTAAGTGTAGCTTTTCTTAGTTTTTTTACTTTGTCTTTTTTTATAATTATTTTTTTTTGCTTAAATACACCTGTGAAAAAAAATTATTCGACACCCTATATTTTTTAATTTGGTGCCATACTAAATTGTATAAAATTTAATCCAAGAATGGATTAAATTGTATAAAATTTGATAAATCTTTATCGGAGTTTTATGTATTTAAATTTTATTTTATTAATTTTTATAAAATAGAAGATTTAATTATGTAAAAATATATAACGCATAATTTTAAGTCAAATTTTAAAAATCAATATCAAAAAAATTTTTAAATTACGAACTCATGGTTTTATTTCTTTGTTTTTATATAAAATAAATATGAATATATATTATTAATAATATACAAATATTGTTTTAAAACACTAAACATTCCTTTTGAGTCGCAGAATGACATTTTGGCAAAATCAATTCATAGGACAAACATTTGGGTCAATAAATAATTAATAATTTAAAAGTAGCTAAAGCTGTAAAGGCTATAATGAATAAAGAAAACACAAAACTTCTATGGAAATAAAGAGACATTACATTTTGTATGCCTTGGGATAAAATTCGTTATGAACATATTTATTGTGGTCAGTTGGTTTGGATCAAAAACGGTTAACTTTTTTACAAGGGCCAAATTTAATAATAAAACTTACACATCGTCCTTTTACAAAATCACAAATAGCAACAACTGTACTATAGAATTAATTATTAACGACAAATCTACTTTTTATGTTAAATTTTTTTGTAGGATCTGACAATTTTTATTTTATTGTTAAATCCGAAGCTGTTGTAAATCATATTATACCAATTACCTACACTTACAACTTAAAATAAATAAATCTAAACAGGTTAAGTGCATATGACATTTAATAAGGATAGGAAAATATGTTTGTAAAAAACCTAATTATTTTAAATCTGTTTAGTAAAAAAAGATGATATGAATAAAAAAATAAATTAATAAATTTAGGTTGTAAGTTTTAAATTTATCAAAAACTAATAGTTGTGATTCGCAGGTTCAATATATAATTTCCTAAAGTCTTATATCTAAAGTGAAATAGAAATAATTTTTGGTCTTGGATCATATGTTTTTTATGTCGTTTTGTATTGCGCAATATATAAATTGATTTGCAACCAAATACAACTAATTTAGTCAAGCATATGATTTTGTTATGGCACATAAAATAATTTAAAAAACTTTAAGCAGATATAATTTAATCTAATTGCATTCCATTGAATCTAATAATTTTTTCACTGGCATTGAATTTTGTTTTTTTATATATGAAAGTGGTCGATTTTTTTTGTTAATTTTTACCATATGTGTTTATATATAATTATATGTATATAAAACTCATAGAATTTTTCTTTTTATATTATGTATAGAAGTGATAGAATTTGTTTGCTTTTAGTACATCATATATATATCTTATATATATTAATACAGGGTGTCTGGTAGCAGATTTATATTTTCAAACTTAAATAAAAAACGTAATAATTGACACAAAGTTTTAGTAAGAGCATTGAACTATAGAATGGAAATGCGGATTTTATTTTTTAAAGAGTATGTCATCCAGATGTGTTCCGTCGAGTTGAACACACTGTTCAAAACGGAGCCTTGTGTTCTGCGCCACATGTTGCAGTAAACTTGGTTCAATTGAACTGAATTCTCGATGAATATTTTCCTTTAAAGCCACAAGAGATTGGGGATTGTCATTATAAACCCTCTCTTTGAGATAGCTCCATAAAAAAAATCCATGGGCTCTTTGAGATAGCCCCATAAAAAAATCCATGGGCTCCACTCGGTCCATCACGTATTCGCCGAATACCGAATTTTGAACAAAATTGTCGACGAGCACTTACGTAAGAATCATTACACTTAAAAAATGTCTCACACTACCACTGCGACATCGTGACTGACAAATCCGCACAATCGATAATTCCAACGGCGCCATCCTCCCTCCGCACCGTTTATTACTTTTTGAAATAATCGTATTTAAAAATATAAATTTGCCACCAGACACCCTGTACATGGAAGTATATATGTTCCCACATTTAGATATATCAAGTATATATGATGAGATAAAAAAATTAACTTATATATAGAATAAGATATAACGATATATTATGATATATAGTGCAGTATTAAAAATGTTTGTAAATATAAATATGAGATGTAAATATATATCGTTACATATGGGCACATATGTAATTATATATAATTATATCAAGAAATATACGACTACACACAAAGAAAAAGCTTCATCATATTTAAGAAAAATTTCATTGATTTTCGTCCAATGTTATAATTCATAAATATGATAAAGCTGTTTCATAAAAGTCCAAATTTATGACACGCTTCTTCATATTTATGGAATGTTTCATAAATATGAAGAAGTTTTTTATGATATGTTTCATAAATGGTATAAGACGCTTCATAAATTTTTTTGATATGAAAAAATTTCTTTGAAAACATACAAACTGAACGACGAAATTTTTTTAATACATTAATTTTAAACCTCAGTACTTTTGCAACTGTAATTCAGAATATATCAATTTCATATTGAAATTCAGAATTTAAAAACATTAATTGAGAAAAAGAATTTCCATTTCTACTGAAATTTAGAATAATAAATTTATATTGACATATATTTATATTGAATATATATTCAATGCAAAATTTAGAACACATCAACTGATTAGAATTTCTGATTTTCTGTTGTCGTTATGATAGTTTCTGAATTTTAAATAGAATATCTAAATTACAAAAAAAAAATTATAATTTCAAATGAAAAATCTTAATTACTGTGGATGATGCATACATTTCACATTGATTCGGAACTTAAATTGATAGGAAAACAAACAAAAATATGTGTACAAAGTCTATGAAACTTTTTATGAAATGATTTATGAAACATTTGTCATACATTTTTATTTTTTTTTTTTATATTTTATTAATTAATAATCATATAATTACAAATTATATACTATTATCTTAACCAAGCACTAGCTACTATGACCTTCGGCGCGTTGTAGCGAAAACAGACCAGTGCCTCTGGTGGGAATCGAACCCACAACCCCCGCACAGATAAACCAGCACGCTACCAACTAGCCTACCGGGGCGCACATAAACATTTTTATGAAACATACATTTCTATGAAAACTTCATAAATATGATGAATAATTGATGACAAACGTTTTATGAAACAGTTTCATCAATATGATGAAGCATTTTCCCCTGAGTGTATATATAACCTTTTTTTTTTTGTCGGGTTAATAAACATTTTAATTTAAACACGGTTTAATTTTTTTTAAAAAAAAAAGATTTTTTTGTAATTATTTTTGTGTGCTTATATTTAGAAATTTTTTTTTGGTATTTTAAGAATATTACCTTTCAATTTACTAAAATTTAGCTCAATTATAACTAAAATTTTGTAGATTTAACAGAATAATTTTTAGTATTTTTATTTTATTAATATATAGCCGAAACGGTACCGTGAAATAACTCATAAATGAAATAAGTCCCAAAACAAAATGAAGTTAGTCCCAATTTTAATAAATGAAATAACCTCCAAAAAAAAAGATGAAATAAGCCCCAACATTTGGGAGTTATTTCATAGTAATAAAATAACTCCCAACAAAGAATGAAACAACTCCCAATGAAAAAAGTCCCAAACAAAATGAAATAATTCCCAATTCAAAAATATCGAATTCTGCGATTCAGGGCGCATGCGATTCGCGGCCGTGGCCGCGCCTATAGGACGCGAACTACGGTGGCGCCGCATTACGCGAAACGCGGCCGCGCAGCAGGACGCGAATCATACGCACCGCTTTCCAGAGGTGGCATGTCATAACGTCCAATGACATAATGTCCATGGACGTTATGTCACTCGAAAAATGTCATAATGTCCATGGACTTTATGACAATTTTTAATTTGACAATTTTGGACATTATGTCACTTTCAAATGTGGCATAGCGTTCAGACTTTTTAAAATAAAAATATTAATAATATTTAGTATATCAATATAATTTTTTTAAATATATGTATATCACAAAATAAAACTAAACTTATAAATCGTATAATCGCACACAGAAAAACTTTATTTCTCGAAGCCGCCTGCCGCGTTCTACGGAGGAAAAAAACCCCTAAGAGCGGCCGATGGCCCCCACACATAAACACTTGTTTTTACAAATTACTTGATGTCTTAAAAATATAAGATTTCAACGGATTCGACATCTAATTTGAAAAACAAGTTCTTCTGGGTGGCGGCCTTCGGCCGCTCTTAAGGGTTTTTTTCTCCGTAGAACGCGGCAGGCGGCTTCGCGAAATAAAGTTTTTTCTGCGTGCGACACAAAAGAAACTTCAAAATTACTGATCTGTTTCCACACTGGAGTATAATGTCCATGGACCTTATGTCACCCAAAAAGTGGCATAATGTCCATGGACTTAATGTCATTCCATTTGAGGACATAATGTTACATTGCAGAGTGTCATAAAATCCATGGACATTGTGACACTTTTCGAGTGACATAACGTCCATGGACATTATGTCATTGGACGTTATGACATGCCACCAAAATTACCAAAATTCTAACAAGAACTGCGTTCCTTTTGGTAAAATAACTCATTGTATTGCTATTATTTACTTTGCGACAATTTAATAGAAATAAAATAACTCCCAACAAAAATGAAATGAACAACGATAAAATCACATTAAAAAATGAAAATGAAATAAGTTCCAACAAATGTGAAATAACTCCCAATGAAAAAAATAAGTGAAATAACTCCCAACAAAATCTGGTTGGGAATTATTTCATTTGGGAGTTATTTCATAACGAAATAATTCCTAACTGAAAATTGTGAAATAAGTCCTAACGCATTGGGAGTTATTTCATAATGAAATAAATCCTAATTTAATATGGAAAACTTTTGGGAGTTATTTAATTTTTTTTTTTGTGAGTTATTTCATTTGGGAGTTATTTCACGGTACCAGCCGAAACATCTGTTAATTTTAACATTTGGAACATTTTTTTAGTAGTTTTAGCGAAATTGTCTACACATTTTTTTCTATTATTTTCTATTTTCTAAAATCTTTTCAATGAATTTTTGAATAAAATTTAAATAAAATTTTAAAAATGATTTTTTAACTAAAAACTTACCTTGTAAATGTTGTATTAATTTTGAAATTTGTATTCAAATGTAGATTTAATAATTTCACAGGTTATTTATATTTTGTAGGTTGTAGATTAGTTTTTTATTTATTTATTTTAATTTTCAGTTTTTTTACACTTTTTCAATGATTTAATATATTTTTAGTTTTTTTTTTTTTTTTTTAATAATGTTCTTATTAAGTTTTTCAATACAACAATACTTGTCTGATAACGTTTTTTTTATAACATTAAGAATAAATTGTCTGTACGAATTTATTGTTTTAAATTGCACACAAATAGCAAACAAAAAAAAATCACTTTTTTAAGTTGGAAAAGTTTTATTAATTTGAATATTTGTTTAAATATTTTTGTAGGTACTTTTTTTTTTAAATTTAAACACTTCAATCTAAAAATATATATAAAAAAAAAATGTAATTAATATTTAAAATTTAAAATAAATTAAGTGTTAAATATAAAATACCAACAGATGTTTGAAAATGTTGCTTAATTTTTTTTTAATTAATTGATTTTTATATATTTCTTTTTCTTTCGTTATAAATATAACGGTCAAAAAACTCAAGTTTTTAAACCGGTATTATGGTTTAGTTTTTTTTTTTAATTTAAATTTTTTTTTTTTTTATAAATCAATACAAGGTTTGAAATCTCACAGATGCATACGACGAACAAACGTACGATACAAATCACAAATTCAATATTGTGTGATTTGAAACGTCACTTTTTTTGTTGCTTCATCTTCTTATTGTTGTTGCTGTTTTTATTGTGATGATTATTTTTTATTATTGTTGTCACAGCTTGATTAATAAAATGCACAACTTCCGTTTATTAATAATTTTTTTTTTCTGCTATAGTATTTTATTTTTTTTTATTATGAATTATTTTTTGTGCAGTTTAAGTCTTTGATTTTGTTTTGATTTTTTTTTCGTATTTTTGTTGCAAATTATTTTTTCCTCTTTTTTTACTGTTCTTTTTCTATATTAGGAGTAGAGTAGTACAAATATTTTTTTTGTGCAAAATTTCGAAAAAAAAGAATGAATGAGTTTTTTTTTTTTTTGTTGTTTGTGTTGCTTATATTTCTTAGCGAAATGTGACACGACAAATTTCTATGTGTATGTGTGTTTGTTTATTTTGTGGTGTTGTTGATTACGTTAACAATTTTTTTTACGTGTTTTTTTTTTTGTGTGTTACGTTTTAATATGAGTCAAGTGCCGGCATGTGCTTTTTTCGTTTGCTGCACATTTGCATCTATGAGATTTACAAAAAAATTGTTTTTTTCTAGTGTTTTTGTTGTTATTGTTTGTTTTATTTTATAATCTGACATTAAAACGGAAAAATTGATAATAATGTTTAATAGGAAAATTTCAAATTTCAAGAGATGTCTTATTCTGTCTTATTAAAAAAATTAAGTTTCTTTTAAATTCCACTAAGATTAACATATTATTGAGCTATAAGTTGTTAAATAAAAATATCGGGTTAATATTCTTTCAAATTTTATAAATTTTTCTCAAATTTTTAATTTTTATAAAGAAAATAAGATATGTTTAAAGAAAATCCATCAAAGTTCTGACGAATTTTTTAAAAAACATCGATTAAAAAAGACCAGCGTGGCGTATGATTAATAACAAATATTTTATACGAGTTATTGCTTTTATTTTATGGCAATTGTTACAAACAGTGGATAATTTTCATTTAACGTGATTATTTTGTAAGGCTACAAGCTCTCTACCAGGGCAGGCAAACATATGACACGCCTGCCACTAGTGGCTCGCATCGTCATTTTGGATGTCACACGGAGTTTTCTAAATTATTCGGAAGCAAAAAAAAATATATTTTCAGAATTCTGTAAGAAATATCCTATTCTTATAGGATATTTTTTTGGAATATCCTATTCCAAAAAAATATTACTCTGAAGCTTAACTTTAATAGATTTCAGAACTAGGATATTCCATACAGAATTCTGAAAATATCCTCAAACATTAAAACCAAAATAAAATATTACTCTGACGCTTAAATTCAGTAGATTTCAAAACTATATAAAGCTTTTATTATTTTAAATTCGATTCTAAGGTATTGAGATAAAATGCCAGAGATAAAAACAGGATGTTCAACGGTAATTAAAAAGTTCAAATATCTCAAAAACTTGCTATATTTGTGATCAGCGTGGCAAGATTATGTGAAAATAATGTATTGCGGATTTGTCGGATAGGGTTATCGCTAAATATGTTAATGAAACTTGTTAAACTAGTGCGATTTTGAAAAATGTATGAAAATTTTCAGCTGCTGAAAATTGCGCATTAAAAATTAAGCTCGAGGTTAAATAATTTGGATTTAAATATTATTTAAGTGCTGGTAAAAAACCAAAATAATGCACGCAAAGAGAATTTTAGTGGACGAATAAAAATGTAAATTATCTGTAAACTAATGAAACTTTTTTTCGTAAACTGAACGAAAATTAACTTAAAATTAATGAAAATATTTGTTAAAAGATCAATGTAAATCTATATATGCTATTTATTAAATTGGTATTTTGACAAAAGTTCGTCATGGAAGTTATGAAACGTTTAATAAGTATATATATTCATACATACATATATATGCTAAATTTGTTCCATGCTGAATTTGATTAATATCATGTAGATAATTGTATCAGTGTAGTTGGTAAGACACTAATTCAAATAATGCTCCATAATACTAATAAGGAGAGTCTCATGATGCGGTTTCTACGATCTAAATGATGTCAGGCAGGTAAAGAAACATAAAAGCCGAACCATTAAAAATTTATTATAAAAAGCTGAGATAACTATTTTCTTCAAAATAATACGAAAGAAACGAAAAATCGCAAAATAAGGTAAATTTTGACCCCTGAGATTGGGTCGCTAAACAAAAATACGTGTCATCTATTTTTGCTCCTCCATCATATATCCGAACTTCATTAAAGCCGAAGAGAACCCATCGGGAAACTCTGCTTGTAAGTGGATTTTAAAATACATTCACGATTTTATTAGAAAAAAAAATGGTTTTAATTTAATATATTTGAAAAGTTCTTTATTCTGATTTTAACATATTTTCTTCTGAATCAAAAAATTGTTCAAATTATCAAAGAAAAAAAAAATCTACCTAAATAAAATTTTTTTCCACTCTTTATTTTCCTGCCCTTTGTAGGATATATCTACAACCAAAGTCGTTACATTAAACACCTGAATTTTTTAATTGAACCAGAATTTTTATGATATTATATCATTCTCTGAATGTTAACCTACCTAAACTATAAAGATAAAAGTAATTGTGGGCTTTGTGGTGTAATGGTTAGCGCGTTGGACTGTTACACAGATGGTCCCGGGTTCGATTCCCGGTGACGACAACATAAATTTAGAAAAATAATATGTATGAGTTTTCTATCACTTATATGTATCGATGCGCCCACCTTCGGTGTTCCCATAGCACGTAACCCCACCGAAGTAAAATAATGAATCAGGGCTATGAAACAAAAAGCTTCAATAAATTCACCAACTCTACATCAGGTGGCGAGCAGCAACTGTTCTAAGACTTATCTACTCGCGCAATAACAGTGTTGCCATGTTTGAAGCCCTTCATCTTTCACCACCTTTCATCTCTCCACTATCCCCTTTCCAAAGAATGCAACACATTAATTAATAGGAAGAATTTCCTGAGTGTTGCTTTTTTTTTTTTTAAAAAAAAAAAAAAGTTTTTTAAAATAAAATGTTTAGTTGAAATGTTTTTCAATAAGAACATTTCCACATAGTCTTCTTTACTAAGGGTACGCTTTTTAAAAAAAATTTTTAATAATTTTGATTGTATTCGTTAAAAAGTCGTTTTAATTCTAAAAATCCAAAAATTTTGAACTTGGGTTGTCAAATTTTATTTATAAATTTAATACCGTCGGCGTTTAAAATTACTTTCATACACAATTATGATATTGAAGTGTTTTAGCTTGCAATTGAAGTGTTTTAGCGTGTATTTTTCAAACATGAATTTTAAATATTATAATTTTTGCTAGAAAGTTTAATAATCACAAGTAGAACAATAATAGAAGGATTTAAAAGAAAATTTCCATAAATCTATAGAAAAGTGTCCTTAGTATTTTAAAGAAGAACTACGCTGCACAAATTTCTACATTTCCTTAAAAAATATGGAGAAATATGTTCGAGAAGTTGACTGAAAAGCAGAAACATTGCTTTACTTCTAAATTTTCTATAAACTTGATACTTAAGATCGGATTTAATTGCCCCTACACATTTTCGATTAAAAAAATTTTGTTCATTATGCTTAAAAATATCAAATACCGTCAAATTACCATATTTTCTTAAGACTTTTTCTGTCAAACCCAATTATTTAAATATTAAAGCACCAAATTTTGATTATTTTTGGATGTTTTTAAGATTTTAGTTCAACAGATTGATTTTAGACAACAATTTTTGTAACTAATATTTAATCAAAGGAGTTGCTGTAAATTTAATCTGCAGTTTTATAATTGATAAGAATATTATTAGAGCTTAATTTAGAAAGGCCCTAACTCAAAAATTTATTTGTTTTAAGAGGAGATAAAAAAAAACTTAATTAAATCAAAAGATATCTTTAAATATAAAATTTCAAAAAAAAATTTTAAATTTAGAAATATTCAAAGTTTTTTCAGATTTTATTAAGTTTTTCCTTCTCGGACATAATTACAGCAGTTTTTGGACTTACAAGAGAGGTATCCCGACGCTGAACTTTTCTGAACCTTTTCCGATATTCGAAATCGTTCGGTTTTTATGCGACTTTTCCCGAAAAGACCTTTTCCCCGACATTTCAAATAATTCAATATGTTTGTTTTCTTGCGTACTTTAACCCTGTTTACAAATAAATCTAGTTTTCGTAAATGAAAGACAAGTTTTCATGCAAACGCAAATTCATTTTTAACCCCACTTTTTAACCATTTAACGTGAAACTGGGCAGATAAAAAAAAAATGCGAGTGCATTTTTCTTTTTGCTTCTTTATAACATATTCAAAGTTCATTAAATTTTGCGGGTCGGGATAGCTCCCGTGTTAGAATTCTTCTATTTTAAAAGTTATTTATAACAGATTTTTCGAATTAAAGTTTGTGAGTTTAACGGAAATTTTGTGAAAGTGATTTGCAATTTTATTCAATTTTTTGTTGATTTACGAGCTGGATGGTCGTTAAATAACAAATCTACTTAATTTCTTTTTACCTTCAATTAAAAAAGTCTGTTAAAGTTATAGAAAAACTTGTAATTTTACAGAAAAATTAACTATTTTTAGGACCACTATGAAAGAAATAAGTAAAACTGTTTGTAATTTTAGCAACTCGGGTTTAAAAAATTAGTAAAATATTTTTTGCTAAAATCAGCAATGAGAATAGGTAAAAAATTTTGTAATTTGTAAATGGAGAATATAAAAAGTTTTTAGAAAAAATTATTTTGTATTAAAATGAAGTATATAACTAAACTGTACAATAGGAAATCAAATATTTTACTAATTTTTGTACTAACTTTTCTTTACTGATAATTAGTTTTACAGATAATTAGTTTTACAGAAGATTAATTAATTAAAAATTTAATATTATGAACTTATTAATTGGTTTTAGCAAAGTTAATATTTAAAATATATTATTTTGCAAATAAACTATTTTTTTACAGTAATTACGTTTGGAACCAAATTTAAAAAAATAAATTGACTTACGGTATTTATTTTGAATTACTTTTTATACTTTTTGTGTTTAAAAATAATTATTTTTTACTACATTAGCCTTGAAATATTTTTTTTTTTATAATTATAAAATATAATTTTATTTTTCCCCAATTTTTACTTCAAGTTGATTTATTTTTGAACCAAAATAGTTTGTTTTTCACTGTTTAATTTAAATTTAAGATTTTTTTTACTACAAATGAAAATTATATCTTTTTTATAATTTAAAAAAATATTTTTTTTTTTTAATTTAAGAAAGAAAAATTTATAAAACTTTTTTTTTTATTGTATTACCATTTAAATTTATATATTTTTAATAGAAACTAAAATTTTTTGTTTAAAAATTTGTAATTTTCTTTTATTTCTGTTTTTTTTTGTACAATTAAAAAAACGAATTAATTATTGTAATTATTATCAATTATCCGCATTAAAGTTTGCCAAGAAAATGAGTGAGTGTGTGTTTTGGAATGGTTTAATTAAGTTCAGTTATTATTAAATTAATTGTTTTTGTTTTTTTTCTTTGATTTTAATTGTCTTTTTATTTTGAAATATTTTTTTATATAAAAAACTAATTAGTTTTAATTACTTGTTTAATTTTTTGTTGAAAATTACACTACACTTGTAAAATGTTTTTTATTTGTTGTTATTGTTCAGTTTTTTTTATTTCAATTTCACAAAGTTTAATTATTTTTTGAGTAATTTGATGAAATTCGCGTTACAATACCATGACAAAACAAGTAAAAATTGTACTTGTTACCCGCCTGATTGCTAAAAGCGTACTGATTTTGATTATTTGTTATTACGGCGTAACAAGCACAAGCAAGACCCGTAGTAGTAGTAAAATACAATAAAAACACACGAAAAAAATAATTTCAATTCAATTCAGTTAAAAAGTGTGGTTGTTGTAAATTGTTGTACTCGCAGTCGCAACAACAGCAACTACAACTAAACTGACACAAGTAAAATAAAACACAAAAAAAAACACAACACACACCAACCATATGAAGGAAGAAATAAAATATAAAAAACAAATCATAATATAAAACTACACATACTCAAACGCACAAATGAACCAGAAGAAAGAACAAATACACAAAATCAAGATCATAATGAAGTTAAATAATGATGATTATTAAAGAAGTAGTTAAATGAACAAAACAAAATATCCACTCATACATACAATCGCACTCAACCAAACTTAGTGCCATCATACAGTCCACACACACGCATACACGATTTAAACAGTAAGCAAAGCAAATAACACAACGCATCCAACAAACCATCATACATACTCTCCACACACAATCGCACGCGATTAAACGAATGTACTAAACGAACTACACTTGTGTACTCGAACTATCATGGATGGATGATACACGTTAACTAAACTCTAACTAAAATGGAAAAACTATTTGAGCACTATTTGCACTGGTTGCATATGGGCATTTCCATAGTCACATACGTTACAGTCGTAAGTTTCAATGTGGTGAAAAACAAGGAATAACATATTTTTGTTTTACTTCATTTTATTTTTGTGTAGAACGTAGGGTTTTTGTTTTCCCGGACTTTTTTCACTTCCCGGGACAGCGGAAATTCTTTTCAAATTTCTGTGATTAAGGGATTTTCGCTCAAATGAAAATAATAAAAGTCTTGTATCAAATTTAAATACAATTTGATACGAAAAATTGTGGATTGTATTGTATATAAATGGATAATACTACATTGAAATTAATATAATTCTATACGATTTAATTTAGTGAAAATGATTTTCAAAATAAATTTGTTAAAAGAGCCCAATTTAAATTTATTGTACAGTAAAATTAAAATTTTATATGCTTAACAAGCAAAAATTTTAATCTCGAACTAAAATGGGAAATCACTGATGAGCCTGCCCATAAAATGGCAGAAACTAGTCTAGTGTGATTTAAAAATTAATAGTGTTTATAATTTTTAGAGAAAAAGGTTTATTCTTTTTCTTAACCTCAACATTTCTAAATAAAAAATTCTTGAAGTTTGATATTTTAAATTGTGATGTTCATTTAAGATAATTTTACTCGAGTCGATATCAAAAAATTTTAATTGATTGATTGCTATGGATTTTTTTACACGGAACTCATTCTATATAAAACCATCGAAAAATGTCCAATTTTCGACCTCCAATCAATTTTAACCAAACGTGGTATGAAAGGTATATGTCATGTTAATATGTCATCGTACAAGTTTTTGTTGTTAGTTTTAGCGGTTGTGAAAATATCGCGTTTTAAAATATAAAAAGAATCGAAAATTTAACAAAAGTAATCGTATTTAATCGTACATATCATTATAATGGTAATTGCCAAAACAAAAATAATACCAGCTATCAAAATGATTTAATTTATACTAGCGGTTTCTATTTCGTCAAAAAATCATTTCTATTTGGCGTTTTTTTACATAACCCATCAAAAACTGTATTGCTTTTCGTCGGTGAAACTTAACATTAGTTTAAAATTAGTTTTTCCAAAGGATAACTTCCTAAATAACTTCCAAAGAGAATTTTTGTTAAAAAACAACCAAAGAATAATCTATTAAAATGTCAAATTATAAGAAACTAATTTTTTCTACGGAAATATTGTCTCTGAAAATATAATCATTTTACAAAAAATGTAGAAATATCTATTAAAATGGCAAATTATAAGAAACTAATTTTTTCTACGGAAATATTGTCTCTCAAAATATAACAATTTTACAAAAAAAAAATGTAGAAATAGCTGTTTTTGAAAAGATTTGCATTATTTGGAAACAGTACCTACATTTTAACTAATTTTAAATATATCTGTCCCTTTTCCCCTACGCCGTTGTTTTGAAGGCAAAAAACCTACATGTATGGATTTTCCCTTACTTCTGGCAACACTGCTTTATACCGATTACAAAATTGTATTAATTAAAACATTTAAAATACTCTTACAATCAATGATTTTGTAATACAACCAAATTTATGCTGCAATACTTCAATAATTGGTAAAAACATCCAATATGGAATTTAAAATGAAATTGTGGTAACGACCGGTAGACCCAACGGTAGACCCAACTGTAAAAATTAATACTTGGTACTAACAAAGTGTAGTTACAACAGATTTTCAATATTAATTTTAAAAAAATTTAATTGAACTAGGTATTTATATTTTCCTAGTAAATATGAAGTTAATGTATATTTTTTTAAAAAAATTCATTATAGTTCGCGTTTAGGCGCAGGTCAAAGTTGGGGGTTTTTAACAAATGTATAAGAAATATACAATGTTGGAATTATCATAACTTTTGAACGCGTCAACAGAAAATTAAAAACTTGGAGTCATTGTAAAGATCAAATCCTCTTCTTTATACAGTGTTGCATAAAAACATTTTTGTTTTACTCGAAAAGGATTACGAAATTGTTCCTAATTCGCGAATATCTCAAAAAAACCATAATTAATTTTTCTGAAATATATTTTGCGTTTAACTTAAAGTATCACTTGCAACATATAAAAATTTCAAGTTGGAATTCAGAGGGGCTCACAAATAAACGGATTTTTTCCGAAAGTATCTTTGATATTTAATATAAAATTTAGTATGTTCACTAGGGTGATAACTTTTTTTGGACAACATTCCCCCCAGGGATTTTCTAATGGCAAATATTGTATTAATGATAAAAAAATCTATTTCAGTTCAATTTGGTAAAAAAAAACATTGCGCACCGACAGCGATTTCTAAAATGCCTTTAATATGTATTTTTTTAATTTTTTTTTAATAACAATTTTTTTAAAATATGGTTTATACATATGTAAGTAAGCAAATTTGGAAGAAAAACTATTCCATTGACTCGAAAACGGACTTTACTATTGATATCAGCATGCCTTAATTATATAGATGTGATGGTCAGACGTTGAGGCATCAAAAAAAGTTTTTTTTTAACTTTGTTTGATTCAAAACTTTAACGCGTTTGGTGCGGAACCTTTTTTAACGATAGCGAAAAACTAAAAACGCAGTTATTAATATTTGTCCATGTCCTACACGATTTTGTCTGGGGAGATTTGATATTTGCAAAAAATGCAAAAAGTTATCACCCTAATGTTCACATAGTACCCTACGACAAATTTTAATATTTCATGGCACGCATTAAAAAATTGATATGCATGTTAAACTGAAACCCATATGTAGTTAAACTGCTTACTTAGATTTTCGCAATAATTCCTATTTCCTTTCAGAAAGAGATTTTAACTTTAATTTTGAAGCAAATTATTTAAATACTTGTGCTCACTTAATTATGGATATCAGATGAAGAATAATAATAAAAAAAGTTTTTTGTCGTATTATTTGAGGACCGAACATTTTAAAACATTTCGTTTTTAAAATTTTATCCTTAAATACCCTTAGTTGTTTTAAATAAGTTTGTAAAAAGAAAAAAATCATGTTAAACAGTTGACTGTTCTGTAACACATACTCAAATTTCTGCTTTTTAGCTTCATTAGTTTGAATATGTCGCTTTTTTGCTCATTATTTTTAAAATGTTCCCCCTACTATTAAAATTACTACTGAAGAATTTGCAATTTTTTGCAGAACCTGTATTTGTAATACAAATTTTCTAGAAGATTTAGACATGCTGAGATTAAATTCTGTTAAACAATTTTTTGCTCATTTGTAGTTTTAGAAATGTCAGGATCTTTTTATTTATGTTACGCACTCTGTTTTGTTTATATAAAAATATCCTTCTTTTCGAAATATTTCGGGATATTTTCATAGGATTTTAATTTTAATACAAAAACGAGTTCAGTGGAATGATTAGTTGACGCATAGTGATAACATTTGAAATTTCTTTTCTAAATATACAATTGAACATTTCAACATTTTCAACTCATTTGCAATACCGCTAAGATATTCTGAAACAAACACCGAAATGATTATTCTCAAATTAAATATAATTTTATAGTCAAAAAAAAAAATTTCATGATTTTGAAGTTAAATTTTAAAAAGTTAAGCAAGATATATGTCGTTAATGGTGTAAATATTAAAATCGCGATATTTTAAAAACTGCGAATGAAAAAAAAAAAAATATATATTTTATGCCTAATTTGAATTCAGCGTTTCTCAGTTTATTAAAAAATATGTATTCCAAAAACAGGTTCTGAAAATTGTTAACTAGTGTAATACAAGTCAGAAGAAAAAAAATTGTTTACTTTTAATTTTTCGGTCACGGTTGACCTTTATATGGAAATGCCCATACGACAATAATAACAAATAATAAGAGAATCCTTAAAATCCTCCTCGTATGACCGACTACCATTAATCCCATTCAAACATTCCAAAAACAACTGAACAAAAAAAAAAACATCACCAAGGCAGTAGCCAGACAAGACACATGGTCTTGCTCTTGCGCTCATATAAGTAGTAAATTGAACATCATTATAATTATCATTACTAACATCATTATCATCATCATTATTATAATAATCATAGTTTACTTAAAAGTTACCCTCTCTTTATCATTGTCTCACATGTACGACTACAAAAACAAATCTCTACTTACATTACATACCAATAGGCAGACCAAGCGACAGACACATTCATTCACAACCATTTCCAACAAATTTTAATAAAATACAACCAACCTGCTTTGTCTCTTTTGCAAGTTGCTCAATGCTCGTTCATACTCCACACATTATTATCGTAGTCTTCATTATCATCATCATCATTGTGATGTTATTCTATTATGTTCATTATGATGTTTGTCTTCTTTTTTGTTTTGTTTCTTAATTTCGTAAATTTCAGGTTCGAGTTTTTAAGTTGTTTCTTATTGCGTTGCAAGTGAACGGTTTGAAACGAACATGTGTTTGTTTTAAAGAGTAATATAAATAATTTTTACCCCTTTTCTTTGGACTTTTAGACAAATTGTGGTTGGAATGGGTAAATCTTTAGTATTTGATTTAGAATCGGTTTATACAACTTTGATGTTCTTAATTAGTTGTTTTTCCAATAATATTTTAGAATAAAATGCTAATGCCATTATATTATTAAATAAATTAAAGAGATTTCTTAAAGTAAGAATCCAAATATCTTTCTAACTTAAAAAGTTCCGAAGATCTACTCGAATCGCAGTTGCTGAAGATTTTAATAATCACATCTGTATCTGTCTCCGTCATTTAGGTCATACGATTCCCTAAATCCATTATGTGAAGATTTTAGCAAAACAAAAATATATATACAGTGCAAGTATTCGCGACTACCCATTATCGCGACGGCTCGGTTATCACGACGTCTTAATTTTTAACTTTGCAGGTTCTATAATCGCAACAGTTTAACGAAAAACGGGTTCAATTTTCGCGACTTTTATCTGTTTTTTTAAATTTGATTACAATGTCTATAACCAAAAAAGGGAAATCCCCCTCTTTTGGTATATTTACCTTTTTGGATGATTTTAATCTTCAATTTTGTCAGTTTATTCGTGTCATTTGTTGTGTAAATACATCTTTTAATATGGGAAAAGTTCAACATAGTTTAAAGCCCACGATTTCTCAAAAATTAGAGATATTAAAAAAATTTAAAAGTGGAGATTCCACAAATTAAATTTGTGTGAATTACAAGTTGCATAAGCTTTAATTTACCTCATTACATATAAAGCAAAAAATTCATTAAAAAAGTTCGTGCATACAACGAAAGGGGCCCTGGCAAACGTTGCACCTTAAAGAAAGCTGAGTATCCAAGAATGGAAAAAATGCTTAAAAGTGGTTTGTAAAACAAAGGGGAAAAATATTCCAATATCAGCAGAGATTTTACGATCAAAAGCCAGTCATTTGTATTCCAAAATTTATCAAACCAATTCAGGTTTTAATGCCAGTGAAGGATGGTTGAAGATATTTAAGCGTCGACATGGAATAAGATTTTGAAAAATTACGGGCGAGAAATTGTCTTCGAAACCTCATCTTATTGATCCATTTGTGAAAGAGTTTAAGGATTACGTTGATGAGCACGGGTTGACTCTTCATCAAATCTACAATGCGGTTTATATTATAGGATGCTTCCAAATCACATTCTTGTGACATGTAATGAGAAAAAGTAAGTTGTTCATAAATAAAAATTGTTTAGGTCCGACAATTTTTTTCTTCAAAAGCTCTACGTGATTCAGCAGTTATTTTAAAAAATAATTTGCCAAAAACGCAACTCAAAATCTCCAATTTCTTTACAAATGTTTAAAATGTAAATATATATACATACATAGAATTTTCCAATAAAATTTTGGGTTATGTTATCTCGAATATTCAGTTTTCGCAACAGGTCTGGTTTTTAATTAGTCGCGAAAATCGAGCTTGCACTGTATATTGGAGCAGCAAATAAAATATTTGTAAATACTATTAGAAGTTTAATTGAATTTTGAAATATTAAAGAAATTGTAGTGAAATAAGTAGTAACGATTGATTTAATAATATCTCTTAAAAATTTAACTGATTGCGATATTTAACTGCCAAAAAAAAAACTGGCTTTGAAACACATATTTTTTAATAGACCAACACAGTCAGAAAAAGACAAACGGGCCAAGTGTGGGTAAGAAGTGCTTTCCCAATGTAATGATAATATCATTAGACAATATGACTGCCAATACAAAAAGTGTAATTTGTATTTTTTTTGTCCTGCCGGGATTAGAACCCTGATACAGTGAATTTTTTTGAACAAAATTTGAAAAAAATAAAATTTGAAAAATAACTGACTAAATTTCTGATTGCAATGATCTCAAATTAAAGATAATTATATTCTCTACCCGGTTAAAAATAGCTATATCTATTCATATTTAATATGATTAAGTCATATCTTACTTTGAATGGAGTCACATTACGGTTTATATCATTATAAACAAACACATCTAATAATTTTTACTGAGAGATTTTTTTATATGGCTCTTGATATAATTATATGTGTACAAATCTTACTCTGTATATAACTACATATGCCATATAATAATAATCCAAATATATGTAATGATCGATATGATTATATATGGTCCCATGTTAAGTCTTATTAAACTTTATGTGACTTCATATGAAAATATTTTCATTATAATATTGTATAGCTTTATATATAGTACACTCAAAAAAATAAGTTAGTAGAAAAGTTAGTAAAACGTCTTGTAAATCAGGTATACTATTTTTTAGCAAATTTTTTTGCTAAAATCGTGTTTTCAGCTAAGATTTTTGTTATACTTAATCAGCACTTAACTGTTTTATACTAATGCTTTACTAATAAAGGGTGGTTAAATTGTAAGGGCCGATGTTGAATGTGAACCACACCTAAACGCCAAGTTTTTTTCCGAATTTTATTTGACATTTCTCTATTTCAGACTTACTTAATTTGAACCATGGAGAGATACACAATCCAACAACGTGTTAAAGTTATCCAGACTTATTATGAAAATGGGCGTTCAAATCAAAATGCATATCGTGCACTTCGTGATTTTTTTGGTCAATTTGATCGTCCAAATGTGCGTACAATCGCAAAAATCGTGGAAAAATTCGAGCAAACCGGGTCTGTAGAAGATGTGAGAACACCAGTGCATGCTCGTACAGCTCGTACTGCTGCTGTTCGCGATAGTGTGGCTGAAGAGCCGTCCACCTCAACTCGTCGTCGTGCCCAACAATTGCACCTCTCACGCTCGTCGTTGATGAACATTATGCATAAAGACTTGCATTTACACGCTTACAAGGTGCAATTGGCTCAAGAACTAAAGCCTCTTGACCATTCCAAACGTCGTGAATGGACAGAATGGTGGCAAGAAATGGCAACAGTGGATGATCAATTTTCGAAGAAAATCATCTTCAGTGATGAGGCACATTTTCACCTCAGTGGATTCGTCAATAAACAGAATTGCCGCATTTGGGCGAATGAGAATCCAAGAGTGATTGTCGAAAAACCAATGCACCCACAAAGAGTGACTGTTTGGTGCGGTTTATGGGCTGGCGGCATCATCGGGCCGTATTTTTTCCAAAATGAGGCCGGTCAGGCAGTTACTGTGAATGGTGTTCGCTATCGTGAGATGATAACGAACTTTTTATGCCCCGAATTGGAAGATATGGATGTGGACGATATGTGGTTTCAGCAGGACGGTGCCACTTGCCACACAGCTAACGAAACAATGGCTCTTTTGCGCAACAAATTCAATGGCCGTGTTATCTTACGTAATGGCGATGTCAATTGGCCGCCAAGATCATGTGATTTGACACCGTTGGACTTTTTTCTTTGGGTTATTTGAAAGAAAAGGTGTACTTCGATAAGCCAGCAACAATTCAAGAGCTAAAGGATGAGATAATTCGGCACATTACCGGCATAGAACCTCCATTATGCCTCAGCATATGGAGGTTCTATGCCTCCATCGGATGGAGGTGTGCCGCCGTGTTCGCGGCGCCCATTTGGCCGATATTTTGTTCCATACATAATTGAGTAATACCAATATATCATAATAAAATAAAATTACAATAATTTCCTAAATAGTTCGTGTTTTATTCAAAATCAACATCGGCCCTTGACATTTAACCACCCTTTATTATACTAATGTTTTACTTATTAATTTTGCTAAAAACAATTCTGCTGATAAGCACATTAATAGTGTGGACGACAACCAGATCGAAAGATATACGCAGAATGAAGTAGATGTCGTGGCATGTCAAGATGTAGTAGAGAAGAGGAAAATGATACTAAAAAGTACAACTCTAATAAGACATATAAATAAAACATTTTTTTGTGATTCTTTTAAAAATAATTTACAAAATTTTCGTTTTCCCACATTGACGATATGAATTTATTTAATATCTGAAAATATATAGAAATAAATATATATAACATTATAAAATTTTCTTTCAACTACTTACATCAATGGTTGTCTAAATGATGCTATCTTTTAAAGGACGCAACTGCCGAAGATAATTATAGAAACAAAACGAAAAATAAACAAAAACAAACGAAACGAAAAAACAACCCTTTTTTTGCAATAAGAAAAAGGAATCATAAAAATCTACCTAAGATGTGTGTCTTTGTCTTTCGCTTTACTCTGTCTACATGTCTGTATATGTTTGTTTGCAATTTGACCACACTAGATTATTAATCTATAAACATTTAGTTTAGAAATACATATTAAATTTAAATATTTTATTTTGTCTTTTATTTCATTAATAGACAATTATTTTCACAAGCCGGTGACAACGCAAAATTTAAGTTGTTTTAATAATCAATTTTGTTTTATGTGTGAAAAACAGATACAAAAATCTTCCATGGTTGATTTTTTTATATGTCTTATTAGAGTTGTACTTTTTTGTATCATTTTCGTCTTCTCTACTACATCGTGACATGCCGCGACATCTGCTTCATTCTGCGCATATCTTTCAATCTGGTTGTAGTCCACACTTTTAATGCGCTTATCAGCACAATTTTTTTTAGCAAAATTAATTAGTAAAACATTAGTATAATATTAGTAAAGCATTAGTATAAAACAGTTAAGTCCTGAATAAGTATAACAAAAATTTTAGCTGGAAACACGATTTTAGCAAAAAATTTGCTAAATAATAGTATACCTGATTTACAAGACGTTTTACTAACTTTTCTACTAACTTATTTTTTTGAGTGTAGTCACAACAAGCATACCAACTATCGGCTAATATTATATAATATCAGATCTATTTATATACAATTAGAGATAATTTAATGTAGCGGATATTTACAAATCTCGGATAAAAATATATCAAATTATATCTATATTAATATAATTAGATACATGTAGATGACCCATTCTACGGATCAATTTGTATGTGTTTATAAATAGGAACTTATCAAATAAGATGTGATATATTTAACTCCATATTAAAATTTCGATAAATTTCAATAAAATATAAAATTTTCGCTTTTTGGTTTCACTACAGAATATGTCTTACCAAAATTACCATGTATCTTACCAAAATCATTAAAGTTTCCATTAATTAAAAACCAATAATATGCTCCACAAATGCCCATCATTAAAATATTTTTAGGAAAATTCTAAAGTATCATATTTTTAATAAGAAAATCACATACTTATTTTTTGTAAAATATCTAATATTTGCTATAAATTTGCTACTACACTAAAAAAAAGTGTAGGTGAAATTTTGGTGAAACGTATATTTAAAATATTTAACTAACTTACTGCTAAGTTTTTGTTAAATTGAGTTTTCAGCAAAAATTTTAGTAAAACGGTTTTACTAAAAAGCTAATTTTGAAGTAAGGTTTAAGTAGTTTTCGTTGCTACCAAAATTCTGCTTATAAACACATCGATAGAACTGGCAACAAATGAAAAGACGTAATATAGACTAGCAGCTTGTTTAGATCAAGTAGAGAGAAAATATACAAACAAACAAACACAACCATTATAAGACTTACAGAAAACTGCAACCGCTGTTGAATAAATTAATTCAATTTTTTATGTTGTATACATTAAAGTTTTACTAAATTTTCTGTTAAGTTTTAGATTATTAAATTTTTATTACATTTCGTAACTAGAAGGTGTCTTGAAAAAAAAGAAAACAAATTTAAAAATCAGAAGCCCAAACTTCTATGAGATTTGAAATTAATGTAATTAAATTAAACAAATTTTGTTTAGTTGTCACAGTTTTGTGTGTGTGATGTTGGTGCAGAAACTTAAAGGGGACTTTGCTTTCAGAAGGCCCTTTGTTCGATTCCTGGCTTAATCGCACACTTTGCTTGTGCGACAGTGAAGTAATTTAGTTGATTGGCTGTTGAAATCAGAAATTCCTGAAATTTTAAAATCTTAAAACTTAAGGCACAAAACTTAGATACACTAACCATAAAACCTAAAATAATGAATAAAATATTTCTTTAATTTTTTTTTTAAATAATTTCTCTGCGTGATATTACACAAAATTATTGTCTAATATCAACAAAAAATCCATACCAAAAACAATAAATAATGAATTTTAAAAATACATTCGTGTTGTACTAATTAACATTAAAACTAAAGATACGTGTACTAAAAGCTACAATTTTCTTTTTGTTTCAATTTAATTTATAACACCAACACTTTTGAATACTTCAGACATACAAAGATATAAATATTTAGTAGCAACAACAACTACAATGAAAATGTTGATAATATGGACCATAGTTATAGCTTATGGCGCGACATTTTTTTTATTTCTATATTAACAATAATTTTTTCGTCTTTTTTGAGATTTTTTTTATTTTAAATTTAATGAACAACAAATACGAACAGCATTAGTTCCCCCTCTATTTGATTTCGGTTAATATTATTTTGTATGTTTTGAATTTAATACATTCAATCCCAGCAAAAAATAGTGCTTAGTTCTGGAACGCATTATTTAATTAACGAGAGCTTCCGAAACAATTCCAGAAGACATGATTTTTGTTTGCGATGTCGATGGTATGTCCCTTCTTTGCAGGTAAAAACGCTTCCTTTATGAGCTCTCAGTAGCAATAAACTCATGCCTTCGTAGGAGAGAAGCGCTTTTTTGTGTATTGACGTCATTAATGCTTCACTGTATGCATTCTTTACTGCTTCATTGTTTGCATTATTTACTGCTGCAAAAGAATGCATTCAACGAAGCAAAATTCTTTCCCAATTGCTTTATTGTGTGCAAGACGGTTAAGCGCTTTTTTGGGAGCATACAAATGTACACAGGCAGAAAAATACAATCGGCACAGTGTTGGCAAAGAGTGAGCTACAATCTTCACAGTATTGTCCTGTTACCCGATTGATAACAGTGGGCAACCGTTAGTTTGAGCAAACTTGCCGTTGGGAATTCAAAAAGTTTGGTGATTTTAAAATAGCTTAAATTAAATTAATTTTGAGAAATTGGTATAATAAATCACGTTTAAAACAGCAGGAATACCATCTCAATCTTGTATATCATATATAAATATGTGAAATATAGTAAAATATAAAAAATATTGGTAAAAAATTTTGCGGGTGGTACTGGCAAAACACATGCTTTGCAAACAAAATAGTGTTTTCCTAGTAAAATATTAGTTGTACCTTTAGTAATTTTAAACACGGTGGGTTTTACAAAAATAGCAGTGGTTTGCCAGTACTAAATATATGTACTGTTGGCAATTTCTACTTGCGTAGTTACTTCTTACCAAATCGAGGTTATTTTTTGCTGGGATATTAAGATTTTTGTTTTAAAAATTGTGTATTATTTTATACAACCAAACAAAAATTTAGATTGTCGAAAAAATATATAAATAAAAAATAATATTATACTTTTTGCTTGAACAAACTATGGTCCAGAATTACCATTTGTTTGCTGGCGCTTAATGTAAATAAGTACGACCCGCAAAATCATTAACCTACACTCAAATAAAAAAGTTAGTAAAGTCAGCAAAAAATTTTACTGAGTCAGCAAAATTTTAGTCAGGAGGGTGCTTGCAAAAAATTGCTAATGTCAGCAAAATCTTTTGCTGAAGATCAGCGAGCTGATTTTTAGCAACACAATTAGTAGATTCAGCAAAAGTTTTGCTAAAACTTAGTGGATTAGAAATTAAAAAAAACCCTTGCTAAACATTAATAAAATTTTTGCTGAATATTAGTAGACTGAAAAAAAAACTCAAAAAATTTGTAGAAAATTTTTACTTTAGTTAATATATATTGCTGAAAATCATAAAACATATTTTTGTGATTCTTTTTAAAATATTTTACAATACGTTACAAAATATAAAAATTTTCATACTCCCACATTGACGACATGAATTAATGTAATATCTGCAAATATATAGAAATAATTACATATAACATAAACAAAATTATCTTTCAACTACTTACATCAATGGTTGTCTCAATGATGCTATCTTTTAAAGGAACACTAATGCCGCAGAGAATTATAGAAACGAAACGAAAAAATAACAAAATGTAACATATACAACCCGGTTTTTTTTTTTGCAATAAGAAAAAGGAAACAAAAATTTACCTAAGATGTATGTTTTTGTCTTTCGCTTAAGTCTGTCTACCTGTTGTATTTTTTTTTTTTTTTTTTTTTAAAAGAGAAGCAACACTCAGGAAATTCTTCCTATTAATTAATGTGTTCTTTGGAAAGGGGATAGTGGAGAGATGAAAGGTGGTGAAAGATGAAGGGCTTCAAACATGGCAACACTGTTATTGCGCGAGTAGATAAGTCTTAGAACAGTTGCTGCTCGCCACATGATGTAGAGTTGGCAAATTTATTGAAGCTTTTTGTTTCATAGCCCTGATTCATTATTTTAATTCGGTGGGGTTAAGTGCTATGGGAACACCGAAGGTGGGCGCAGCGATACATATAAGTGATAGAAAACTCATACATATTATTTTTCTAAATTGATGTTGTCGTCACCGGGAATCGAACCCGGGACCATCTGTGTAAAAGTCCAACGCGCTAACCATTTCTTTTATTTAATTGTCTTTTATTTAATTAATAGACAATTACTTTCACAAGCCGGTGAAAATGCAAAATTTAAATTGGTCCAATCCACAATTTTGTTTTATGTATGCTAAACAGATACAAAAATCTTCCATGGTTGATTTTTTTATGCGTCTTACTAGAGTTGCACTTTTTAGTATATTTTTTTTTTTTTTTTTATTTTTATTAATTAATAATCATATAATTACAAATTATACACTATTACCCTAACCGAGCACTAGCTACTATGGCCTTCGGCGCGTTGTAGCGAAAACAGACCAGTGCCTCTGGTGGGAATCGAACCCACGACCCCCGCACTGATAAGCCAGCACGCTACCAACTAGCCTACCGGGGCGCACAACTTTTTAGTATAATTTTCCTCGTCACTACTACATCTTGACATCTAATTCATTCTGCGTATAACTTATAATCTGGTTGTCGTTCACACTATTGATGTGCTAATCAGCACAATTTTTTTAGCAAAATAAATTAGTAAAACATTAGAAAAATATTAGTAAAACATTAGTTCAAAACAGTTAAGTGCTGACTAAGTATAACTAAAATTTTAGTTTAAAACATAATTTTAGCAAAAAATTTGTTGAAAAATAGTATACCTGATTCATAAGATGTTTTACTAACTTTTCTACTAACTTATTTTTTTGAGTGTAAGCTATTTTAAGGCACGGGCTTATGTTTTTACAATTCAGAATTGAATTTCGACTGGATAAAAGAAATTATATTATTGTTGTTGAATATATATTAAGTATACGCTCCAAATAAAAAAGCAGCTTTATTATACTGACATAATGAGAAATAATTTTTGCTTGGCCCATAGTTAAATACGATAAATAACACAATCGCAAGAATTTGTTGGGGTAAAAATTTAATTTATCTCTCAACGGTGTCGTTCTATTCGATACATTTCAACATTTACTTTATAGAATTTTATACTAAACATATTTATTTGATAATTTTCATATATTGACTACCCGATTAAAAAAAAAATGATATGAAGCTTCATATATAATTCATATGTGTTCATTAATGATTCATACATGTTCATATGTTGGACCATATATGTTCATGTGTATGCATTAACGATAACTGAGGTACTATTTAAATGTCTGATCATACACGTTTATACATTTCCATTCATGTTATGGTCACACACTAAATTTTATAAAATTTCATCCGAAAAATGGCCCGACTAAATTGTATCACGTTAGATCTAATTGTTTCATATTTGATTTATTTAGATACAATTAAAAGCGATTTGATATAGTTTTGTCCGAATTTCGTTACTATAAGATTATATCTAATTTAATTTAATATGATATAATATGGTATATATATTATTTTAAATATCGTATCATAGGTCTTCTCATATAACTCGAATATAAGGCAAAACTATCTTAAACGTACAATTTATTATAGTTTTCAAGCTACAAACGAGTTTGTTGTAAAGGGTCCGCCAAATAACTTTTTTTTTTTGAACTCCTGAACCAATTGGACTTTGTATGGCGTCATACCAAGGACTTTATGCAAAATTCGTCTCAATGATGTCTCCGAAATGTTCAATTGTTGAGAACGACGGTAATTTGATGTTGATGGCGCTTCACGCAAACTTTCTGCCACAGCAGCAATATTCTCGGGTGTACGCACTGTTTTTGGCTTTTCACGCTTTGGTTTATCGATGAGGATGCCAGTTTCTTTCACTTTTTTCACAAGATAACTAACATACGGACCATATTCGTTCAGCGGAAGGATAAAACTAATTATCTGTCAAATCAGACATGAGCTAAGTGTTACCATTCACGAAATAAGCACTAGTTGAAAAAAAAAGTTAGATGGCGGACCCTTTATTTATTTACAATTTCCGATAAAATCAAGAAAATTTCAAATTTGTAATTGATATTGAAAATTTTCTTTTGTAATCAAAGAAGTTATAAATTAATTAAGGATTGCTTTTAAATTTTTAAATGATAGTGCAAATATTCTAATTGAAATTAAGTTTTTTTGCTTTATAAAATATTTTACTTAAAATTTTTTCAATTTAAAATAATTAGTTATAATACAAAAAATGTATAGTTTTTGCAAGTTCTAGTGCAAAATTGTAATTATGTTTGTAAGTTTATAAATTTCATATTAAAATATTAAGCATTCAGCTGACATTTTAAATAGAAAAATTACAAATAAAAATATCATTTTAAAATTAAATTTAAATTCACTACATTAGAAGTTTTCGAAATTTTTAATTGAAAACAACAATTTAATTTGTAATGTTCAACATGCCCAAAGAGAAATTTAATTTTCAAATTAAAATTGTCATTAAACACATCAGATTCGATGTAATTATTATATCATATGTAATATTGTATTAAGGCATATAAAATCATATATGAAATCATGATAATTAATACATACCATATGTAGTAATATAAGTCATATCTACGGTCATATCAAGCGATATATATTAAGATATTAATATGTATGAGACCATGTCAAAAATTAAAAAATGCAAGAACTAAGATGAAGTTATATATGATCATATGAGTCATCACATATATTCATATTAAGCTATATAAAGATGAATATTTTTATATAATGTTATAGAGCAATTCCATATGAAAACGATCAAAATTGGCAAATTTTTGGACGACCCCTCTCCGATTTTAAAATAAATAGTCTCAATCGATTGCCCAGCAAAAAATAATGTACCTACATATTTTTTTTTTTTTTATAGTGACTGGTTTAGTGGTGGTGTGCACCACTGTCATGTGACAAAATTGAAGAATTCTTCATAAGGGACCTCATTGAAAGTTGTTTTAAGAAAGTTGGAAAGGTATTGAATCAGGCTTTAATTGAAAAATAAAATTTTCCTAATTTTTCTTGTTAAATAATTAAAAATAATTCAATTATAAAAAATATAAAAACAATGAGAACAAGGTGGTCCCTTATGAAGAATTCTTCAATTTTGTCACATGACAGTGGTGCACACCACCACTAAACCAGTCACTATAAAAAAAAAAATATGTAGGTACATTATTTTTTGCTGGGCAATAGATTGAGACTATTTATTTTAAAATCGGAGAGGGGTCGTCCAAAAGGTGATCGCTTTCATAAGGAATTGCTCTATATTAACATATGATTGCATAAGAACGTTTTTACCCGGGTAAGATGTCCCTTAAAAAACAATTTTTCGATTTTCATTACACCCAGAATTATTGCAAATGAATTCGATAAAACAAATGTTTACCCTAATTGCGGAAGAAAATGGCCCATTTTTGGAAAAAAAGTATATTTTTATTAAAAATTACCAAAATTCAAAATTTGAAAATTCATTTTTTTTTATTTCTTTATTCATTTATTATTGTTACTCAATGTTATTCCGATATGGAATTCTGACTTCATCGGACATTTTTAAACCACTTTAGCCTGGAATCAAAAATGACACACGAAATTGATAGAAATGCAAATACGTCTTAGTTTATTAATACATTGAGAGAATTCTCTGAATTAGATCTATGAATGTTACTGGAACTCGTATATTGAAACTTATCATTGTATTAATGCCGTTTTCATAAAACTTTCTGAAAAATTTAATAATTTATTAAAAACTACATACGACTAATGAAATAGTTTCATTAAAAATAATTTCATTAAATCTATGAAGCTTTTTCTTAAGGTTTAAGAAAAATTTCATTCACATTGGAAAGAAAACTTCACCAGTTTAATGAAAAAATGTTATTAAAACTCAACCAAGAAATTCTCTCTGTATATTAACAAATTGCTAATTTGATGAAGTTGATTGTTTTTATAATATAATTGTTGTACCCTGCTAAAATTCGACATATATGGATCCATACATGAACATATATGCTTCAAACATGTCCACATGCATTCAAATGTGTTCATTAATGATTTATAATTGTTCATATGTTGGACCATATATGTTTATGTATGTGCATTAACGAAAATTGAGGTAATATTTAAATGTATGATCATACACATCTATACAATTCCATTCATGTTCAAATGTGTACATTAAAGAAAATTGAGGTAATATTTACAAGTATTATAGGATATGAACCCTTATGACCATATATGAATCACATATTTGTATTTGTATTTATAAATTTGAATTTCTAATACAACAAGATACAATATCTTATAAATTACAGTATTAAAATCAGACAAGTTAAAGAGAACATTGCATATTAATAACTTAATTCTACTTAAAATTAAATTACAAATTGCAGAATCTAAAAGCTTTAAACAATATTAAAATCATTAAATAATTTGAGAAATCAGCATTTATTAATTAAGATAAAAAATAAAACAAAAAAAATCACGAAAAATGTTTAAACAATAATTTCCTAAAATGTATTGCGTTGCTTGTGCGTTGAGTATCCCTTTGTAGTCGATTCCAGAGACAAATGGTAAAAATAAAAAATTGACACTCAGAAGCATGGTCACGTTAACGGATTTGTATAATGTATCATCTATTCGACCTTGCAAATTGTAAACGTTCAAAAAGATAATTTGGTTCTTTCGTCATAATAATCTTGTGGAAAAGTATAAGGTTTTTGAACTTAAGGTAATTACTAAAGGAGATTTTCAATACACGACAAGAAAACCGGGACACATGATCAAATTGTCCAACGCTCAAAATGTAACGTATAATGTTACTGAAAGTCGTGCAGAGTTTACGGTTATCCTTCGTGTTACATCCAGTGAAGAGCTCGGATGCGTATAATAGAGTCTGCAATATATACGTTTTTGCCAGAAGTAATCTTACTCTTGGCGGAGTGAAATATTGTGTGGCCCACAGACTTCGTAACATACCATATATTCTGCAGCAAGATTGGTTAATATGATTTGACCAGGTTAGATTTTTGTTAAATGTAACATCGAGATTTTTTACTGTATCAACTACATGAATTTTTTCGCCGACAAGAAAAATATTTATATCATCCTCTATTATCACTGTCTTTTTCGATATAATTATGCACTTTGACTTCTTCGGATTCAGTCTCAAACCATTCGTCGGGGCCCATGTAAATATTTTGCTTAGCTCATAGTTCAATTTTTGAACTTTAGAAGCAATAGCATCCTTATAACTGCTGAGATACAACTGTACATCATCAGCATACATTTGAATTTTTGAAAAGTTTATCTGAAGTGGAAGATCATTTGCATATAAGAAGTATAGCAGTGGACCAAGAATGGAACCCTGTGGAACACCCCTTGAGACCAATAAAGGTTGCGAAACGGATCCATCATTGGCAACAGATTGAAATCTATGAGATAAGTAGGACGACATTAATTTAACAGAGGGCGAAGAGAAGTTAAAAAATTTCGCTAGCTTAAGGCAAAGAACTGAATGGTGCACTGTGTTAAAAGCTTTTGAGTGGTCTAGTAAGACCAGAAACGATATTTTTGCACTATCCAATTTACCTCGAGTATCTTCTACTACGTCTGTTAAGGCTGTAACACAGCTACGTTGGGGCCTAAATCCAGATTGACGATCAGTCAGAAGGTTGTTGTCATTAACAAATTGATAAATTTGTTTGTGTACTAAATGTTCAAAAACTTTGGATAAATAAGGCAGAATTGCAATTGGACGGAATTCTTTATCTGATTTAGGTACTGGGACAATTTTGGCTTATTTCCAGTTGATGGGATAAGTGCTGGTGGTAATGATAGTGTTGAAAAAATAAGTAATAGTTCGAATTATCCAAGGTAAAACTATCTTCACGAAACTGGGATTTATGTCATCCAAGCCAACTGCATTAGACTTGACAGCAACAAAACCTGCAGCTACGTTCAAAGCATTTAAGCATTGGAAATTAAATTGAACATCCATTGAATCCGAAGGTAGGTAGGTATTGATCATAGAAGTCAAACTGTACACTTGGAAGAGGAATATTAACAAAGTTATTATTTAGTAAGTCAACGTCAGCATCTACTGTATGCGGATTTGACCTACCAATACCAGTATCATGAATCTGTTTTCACGTCTTTTTACTGTCAGCTGCTGCGTGAAATTTATCAGTGTAATAAGTAGATTTGTCACGCCGTATTTTTAAGACAACAGGCTTTCTAGCCATACGATATTCCTGTTTGAGCTCTGAAGTCTTCCACTTATTGTAAAGACTATCACGACGATAAATTAATAATTTTGTTTCTCCCGTGAACCATGGTCGTACCCTGCTTTTAATAACTTTGCTACTGACGGGAATATGTTTGTTGTAAAGCTGTAAAACATGCTGATTAATAAAGGCCAATGGTTCATCTACTGATGGACTTTTATGAACTCGAATATCTTCATATGTAAACATGAATGAGTTCATACGACTTCATAAATGAATACATACATGTGATTTTTTACCGGGTAATTAAAAAAAAAAAAACAAATTGAATAAATGTTCCAGGGCATTTTATAAAGATTGATTATTTGGTCAAAATTTCAAAAAAATTTGAATGCTTTTATCAAAGTTTGCACTATTTTCGAAAAAATATCACATACATTGAATTAGACTATAATTACAATAGTTTACAGCCGGCGATTATTTTATTAATATGTGTTTAGGCCTCTTAGTACCGAAAATCACATTACAATTTTTTTATGGCTTAGTTTTTGAAACGTTTATTATTTTTTAATTTGAATTTTTGAGTTATTTGACTATTTTGATTATATCTCGATTTGCGTTGATGCGACTTTGGTTAGTCAAATTACAAAACAAATACAATTGAATTCGAAACATTTATTTTTAATACTGTTTTTACCTACGGTCAGTAGTTTTGGACCTATGCACAGTGGCAAAATACGGTCATAACTTTTCTGTTTATTAAGTAAAACAACTGAAATTTGATACGTTAATAAAGGATATACTTACGGCGCACAGTGGGATATATCACAAAATTTTTGGAAATAATTCGTCCATTTCTTACTTAGTGGTCCGATTGCAATGAAATTTAAACCGGCATAAGTCACATAATATCGAGCTTAAATTTTGATTTTGAACCTTCGAAACACCCCGGCAATATGACCACTAGAGGTGTTCAACTTTGTATGGCCGCTTTTCAAAATGAGTTATAAAGTCAAGATATGGGCTAGTTTGGTTCCTTTGTATGTAAAAACATTTAATATGAAGTTTGGTGCCGATTGGATAAAGAAAACACGAGGCGGAAATCGATAGAAAATTGAAAGTGTGGGGAAAAATGGATTCTTCTCTCTATACTATGCTTGGTGTTACCAGATACAGGACTTTGTAAATAAGGTTGATTTGATGCTAATATTTCAACATAGTCATTCATTGACCTGAATTCCTTTAAAATAAAAATACCAAAAATTACGCATATCCCCCGTTTAATTTAGTAAGGGCAGCTCTTTAAATTCGCCGGATTTCGAGGAAAACGCTTTTTTTTTGCAGAAAATTCGATCATAGGGTAAAATTTATCTACTTTTAACAAGTAACAATTAATGCTATTCAGAGTTTTATGAAACAAACTACAAGCACTATATTCTGAAAATTTGGTCAAAATCGAACTACAGCAAAGGTCAAATTTCAAGGTCAAAGGTAAATTTTTTCGAAATTTTGAAGATTTCATGAAATTTATAACGAAAAGTCATATGGTATCTTCGTATTTGAATGAAAGTTAACTAAATTATTTTCCGTAATTGGTATATTAAAAAGAAAAAAAAACTTAATTAACCCTTTTGTGCACTTGGGGCCAAAAATTTCCCAATATTTTTTAACATTAAAAAACGCAGTTTCTTTCAAATATCTGCATAATAGAGGTAAAATTTTAAATTATAAATAACAAAATTCAGATTTACTTTATTTAATTTAATTACCTAAAAATCGTTTAAGCCTAAAAATTAAATATTTCATATGTAACAGTTAATGCGTCCAGTAAGTAAAAAAAAAATATTTAGGTATTTATTTTCGAAAACGTTTAGAATGTGGGCTCGAAATGTTTATCAAGTGGTATTTGGCATACTAGTGGTCTGGGGTATTTTTTTTTACTCGGGCAATTCTCAACCGATTTTTTGTCTTCACTGTTTCAATATTAACAATTTTTTGAAAAAAACGCAAAAAAGCCATTTTCCCCCCTACAAAACACAATTTAAATTTTCAATCGATTTCAGCCTCGTGTTTTCTTTATCCATTCGGCACCAAACTTCATATTAAATGTTTTTACATACAAAGGATCCAAACTAGCCCATCGCTTGACTTTTGAAATCACTTTAATTTTTTTGGACTCCTTTAATGACCACCCAAACTAGTGAGCTTTTTGTATGTACAAGTGCTTGCCATTTTTTTGTTTCTAATGCGATTTTCGAAAAATTAACAAATTTGTAATCAGCTGGTAGAGACAAAAAAATGCTTACATGTGTGGGCTATTTCCAATAGTTCCCGAAATATTCCCATTTGAAAATGAGAAATTCCAAATTTGGTCCGACTCTGGTTAAGTTTTTTTGCGAATAGCGGGACGAAATCGGGGATAATTTAATTTTTAAAATATTTCTTATTTTATGTAAAAAAAAAACAAATTAATGCAATATCTGGTTCCACTCAAGAACTACATTTGTTTAAACTAGAAATAAAATAAAATTAGATTTTTGCGATTTTTTCCCAAAAAAGCAACAACAGTCATTAAGCTTCAGATAAATATTTTCTTTATGAACATATAAATTCTGCAAGCCATTCTGAAAGTTTCTTTTATATAAAAGCGTGTTGTGTTAAAAAAATAATTTTGATTTGTATATACTTTTCCCCCCAGTCGCTTCTAAAGTTAAAAAAATTTTAAGGCAAATATCAACTTTAACCCACTGTTAAAACTTGTGCGCGCCTCCAATTAGATAGCGGACGCGGTTATAGATACTCCAGCACATACCTAATTTATTTGGTAAGTCGCTTACAATCCGCCTTTGGAAATTTCCATTTTTGGAAATTTCTATTTATTTTTCGCGAATTGTGGAATTTCTTACAGCAAATCATTAATTCGGACATAAATTTCCCATTTTTGACTTAAAAGTCTATTTAATTCCAAAAAAAACATTATGTTACGTATATTAATAAATATTTGATTGAAAAGTGAACATTTTCATTTTAACAAAAACTGAAATTTGTACTTTCCTATTAGGATTACCAGAGTTTTTGTTCTACCAAGAGCGCTAAATGGAATTGTTTTTAAAAATGTCGTAATCTACAGGTAATGTCGTAATCTACATGTAAAATGATTAACGCGAATGGGCTTAGCATGCTTGAACATCGGCACAGAAAAAATTATTCATATCATACAAAAAATGTTTTGAAAATATTTTACCTCATAGTCTAGAGAAGTTTTGAACATCAGCAAAATCAAAATTTGGTATTGATTGCTTACCAATTTAACGATTTGTTTTTTTAACATTTTTAATACCACATTCATAATAACTCAATTCGACGTACGTTACCGCAGTTACCCAATTTTACCATAAACCGTTTTTATGGTCAACTTTGTGCGTAAATTGTTGTTGTTTCGGGTAAATTGGGTTCCCGAGGGAACCCGCGGTAACTACGTCGAACAGACCTAATATTTTAACAGTAACTGATTGTAGTTTATTTAAAAAGTAATCAGTAATCTTGGTTTTTTAAGGGATACACATTTAAACTACAAAAAAATATTTTTTTAAACTTATTTTACCATTTAATAAAGAAAAGAAAATACACATAAATACTGTTTTTTTGGTTGCATATTAAGTGATATCTGTTTTGATCGTATAGTCAAAAGACCAGTGTAGGAAGGTTATATATGATCATATATAATTATGTCTGAAATTTAAGTCTATCCAATTATATCTGAGGCCATATATATTTCTATATAACTCCGTATATATTTATATATTACCTTATATAAATTTATATATACACATATCTGAAATTATATATAATTATATCTTAAATCTGATATAATTGGATAGATTAAAGTTTTGGATATAATTATATATATTATATTTCAATTTATTTATTCAGTCTATGGATACCTGGTCATATCTAAACCTTTTTACTAGGGGAGTCAAGTTACTCAAAAACTAAAAATATTTCAAGAACTAAAAAAAAAATTTAATACGATTTTAGGGTTTAAGAGGCCTAGTAAATTACAAGTTTGTAAAGCTATAAAATTTATAAAAAAAATGCCACTTGATAAAAATTATTTATATAACTGGATTCATATAGTATTAAGTTTTCTACTTCCGCCCAAAATAAAACCCACTAGGAAGATTACAGGATAAATTCTTTCTGATTTTGATTAAATTTGTATATGTGATAGAGGGTACTAAAGTAAAACACAAGTGCAATTACTAATTGTAACAAACTTAATTTTCAGCGTTAGAAAGGTGGGGTCGAAATATACCCCAGTGTTTTTTTGCAATTTTTTAACATAACGCTTAAAACCACGAATTCTTTCATTTGGAACCTTTTGCAATGAAAATGGTGAGTGTAATGAACAAAAAACGACAAATCGTTTTTAAGGGACATCTTAATGTTTACGTTGAAATAAAAATTTCTTTCGAAAATGATTTTTTATATAATTATCTTAGTGTTAAAATACTAATTAGATAATATCATTGTCGTTTTCTAAAGTTTTTTTTTATTGTTCTTATTTTCATTAAAAAAAAATAACATAAATTTAAAAATTTTTAAGCAAATTTAAAGAAATTATTAAACAAAATGATTCGTGGGTGGTTCACGTATATTTTTAAATTATATTTTATTTAAATATTTTGTTTTGCTTTGTCTTCAGTGTCATTTAATTCACAATCATTAAATTATTGTTATATTTTAAATACGTTTTTTTTATAAAAATTAATTTAAGAGAAAAAAAAGTTCTAATTTATATAAAATAGAATTAATAACACGGTGCTACAAAAAAAATTGTAATCACTTTTCAAGTGACCTAGGGTAGATTGTAAGTCTAGCTGAGTGTATTACGAACCCGGTATGAGAAGTTGCAATATATCCAAAATATTTCTAGATAACGCCAAAGGAGTATTTTTTTTTGCGACTGGGGCATTTAAATATTTGTAACTCCGATTTTAAATTTTTAAATGGTACTCGTATTTAAATAAAATATCCTGGTCTTTCTTAATATATAAATATATATTATATTAGTGCGCCCCGGTAGGCTAGTTGGTAGAGTGATGGCTTATCAGTGCGGGGGTCGTGGGTTCGATTCCCACCAGAGGCACTGGTCTGTTTTCGCTACAACGCGCCGAAGGCCATAGTAGCTAGTGCTCGTTAAGGGTAATAGTATATAATTTGTAATTATATGATTATTAATTAATAAAAAAAAAATATATATATTATATTATTAATACAAATATGTATACATTTTTTTGAATAATAATAAAAATTTAAAATTTTTTAACCTTTTCAACTTTTATGACGGTTTTGTTTTCGAATCTTCTTTTAAAACAACAATATTATTAAAGTTATTATTTTCCTGAGTAAAATGACCCTTCCTATGTTAAAATTTGTTGAAAATTGGCATAGTTATGGTCCCTTTCTATATATATTGAAATTAAAATTTTCAGTTTTTAAACTTTTTTAACTTCTACGAAGTTTTTTTTTTTGAAAATAACAACATTCATAAAGTTAGTGTTGCTCTGAGTAAAGCAAGCCTTCATTTAAAATCAGTTGAAAATTGACAAAGTTATTGTACTTTTTTACATATATACATATATACTTATACAGAATTTTTTTTCTACCTCCTTCGCACTAATAACGCATTAGTTTGCATTAGAAAAAGCAAAATCCATTCTGTATATATAGAAAAAGTACCATATATATAGAAAAAGTACCATAACTTTGTCAATTTTCAATAAATTTTAAGAAATGATGGCTCATTTTACTCAGGAAACAACTTTAAGGATATTGTTGTTTTTAGAGAAGATTCGAAAAAACCCTCGTAGAAGTTGAAAATGTTTACAAAAATTAAAAATTTGTATTGTTATTAAAAAAGTTTCTATATACGTTAATAATAAAGGTTGTTTTTTATACAGAACTTTAAGTTGGCAACACATTTTTAACTGTCGGTGATTTTGTCAGCTGTCAAGTTACTTATGTTTAGTTTGGTTTGGTTTGGCATTTTAACATGAATAGACTGAAGCCTGAACCATTTAAAAAATTCTTCTTTGCTTTATTCCATAGCGTTAGAAGCGTAAATACAAAATCGGGTAAAAACTGACTGAGTTAATGTTGAAATGTACCAGTCCCAAAAAATACTCTTTCACCGTTATCTCGAAAATTTGAGGGTATATTGCAACTTATCAAACTGGTTTTATAATACACTCAGCTACACTTACAACCTTCACTAGGTTATTTGATGAGTGATTTTTCTGTGTAGCACAGTGTAATTATGATGTCAACTGCTCGAATTATAAAGAAATAATTTTGATATGAATTTTAAAATAACCTTGATAATGATATTATAAATTATTTTTAAAATTGAATGCAAATCATAATTTGTTTAAAATAAAATAAATTATTTGTATAGATTTTATTAAAAGTTAGTGAAATGTGGTGTACCATAAAACGCTAGAGATATTCACAGATTTATCTCTGCAGAAAAGACATGTAAAAGCGCTGTTTAAAGTGAGATATATTTGTCTATAAGCATACATAAATCGTCTGCATTAAAATGTTGAATAAATTGTAAAATTTCAAAATAATCGCAAATTTTCATATTTTTGAAATTTTGTTTGAATTTACACTTTTGGCTGTACCCTGAAACATTTAGAGTGCACCTTGCAGCAGTTAGAGAGTACCTTGAAATACTAATTTTTTTTAATTAAAATATGCGATTTTTATACAATTTAACTATACTATAGTTGAGATTAAATAGACAATAGGACAGTAATAAACAAAGACATGTGCTATAATTTGTCGGTTCGAGTCTTTTACACCCATCGCCATTATTAAACTTTTTACATTTACGTTTAAAATGATTTTGTTTCATATCCTCATTTAATGATACAAAGGTATACAGGACTTGCTAAGAAACTTTCAATTTATAAGACTGAAGTTAATGTATCGGGAATAAACGCATATTTTTCATATATTTTATTGATCGGGTTCATTTCAATGGGAATAAATAAATAGGAATGTTAGAAGCATTATATTTACTGGAATTATGTCCTTAATATATTTTTTTTTACACAAAATTTGGCAGAACATCTCTTTTTGGCCGAACTCTGAAGCCGAATGCTCGGTAAGACACTAGTAATTTCTGACTGTATAGCACGGAGAAAACACGTTTCCCAACGTTGGCATAGTTTTCTAAGCCAATTTTTTGCCAATGATTTCTTTTGTAGACTACTGAAATTATGTTAAGTTTTCTTTGATTAATTATTCTTAGTTTAAACGAGCTTAAGATCATTTATTTATTAATTATTTATTTCCAATATTTCGTCTATACATTGGGTGACTTCTTCAAGGAACAATTATTTCAACTTGAAAAACTTGTTTTAATAATTAAAAACTTAATTATTGTAAAACATATACTGCGGAAACGCTTTGTGGAAACTCTGGCAAAGCGTGTTAAACAAGTGTTCTGCCAGTAGCTTATTTACAATTCATCGGTTCGACAGTGCTTGAGTTTTTGTACCACAGGCAGTTTTTGACTGGGCACTATTTTTATGCACTTCAGTCTCCTTTACTTAAAAATCATTTACTTTTTGTTGTATTTAATAGTTCGTAACCAGGAACAAAAACAATGTTTTGAGTTTTTTAGACTTAAACATGAAATTTTCTTACGTTTACCGCTTATTTAATAAAAATTATTAATTTTACAGTAAACCAACAGTGAAATAAATTTTTAACGAAAAAACTATTTGTTTCAAAGTTTGCTTGAAAATCGTTTCAAGGTACACTTATGATAGTGTTTAGAAAAAAATTTTAAATGTTCACTAAATAAGTCAACCACTATTGAATCAAAGGCTTTAATAAAGTTTAGTTCTTTAAATTTTTTTGTCTGATTAAAAATATTGCACTCATACAATTTTAGTTGACTTAAAATGTTTTCTGAAAATTTACTTGTGGTGTTTAAAGGTAACACCATCCCATTTTTCTTTGCATCTATATAACTTATGGAACTAAATATATGGTAAACATGAGCGCAAGGCAAAATAAAGCACTATCTGAAGACCATTTTTTCAAAATGTGTAAATTATATTCAAAAAATTTATCGTTTAAGGTACACAACTTTCCCCTACATACTAGACCAGGACTTGAATCATAAATTACTAAATATAAATCAACCCTAATTATTTAAAATATCAAATTGTCAAAAAATTCTTATGAAACTTCTAATTTAACAAAATATATTGAACAACTGCATTTAAAATTTCGTGTACAAAAAGCTAAAAATATACATATTTTATTACTTTGAATTAAAATTTTACCAAATTTCAAAATCTACACACAGTATTTCCTACATTATCATACACTCTTATACACATACTTGCCTTAATATTTAGACCCATTGTATATGAGCATTTCCAGTTCATTTCAACGACTAATTAGTCGCCGATTTTAATTAAATTTGGGGAGTTTGGTATTGAATGCATATTTTAAAAACGATTTTTAAATTTTTTATTTTAAAAACTGTGGCAATCCAGAAGCTTTGAAATATTGTAAAATGAATACATTTTTTTTTTAATTCCTAATTTTTTTCATAAAAAAAATAAAAAACACCCTGAAAATTTCAGAGTTGAGTGTGAAAAAATGCGTCAGTAGAATTTAATTGATTTTGACAACCAAAAAAAGTAAAAAAAAAAAATTTATCATAGACATACTGCATATTTTTTCAGGTATCTCAGAAAGTAGTAGAGATTCCACTACAAAATGTTCAAAATGTTCAGAACACGTGTGTAGATATTTGTGCTACAAAAATTTCAAAAAGTTATTTTGAGTCTATTTTTTTTAAAAAAAAAGAACTTAAAAAAGTTTATAAAATTTCTGAACCTAATAATTTACAATATTCCTATGCAAAGAAATTTCAATATCTATCACACAAAAAAAAGTTATGACCTTTTAAATGATGTCACATCTCCACATTTGCCGATGTTTCAAGGCTTTAGGGATGTCACAATCTTCAAAGAAAAAAAAATTAATAAATCGTCTTTGAAACATGCATTCATTACAAACATAGTCAACAAATTTTATCCAAATTGGAGACCATCGAAAAATTTGCCGTCGAAATAATATGGAAATACTCATATATTAATAGGTACAGTGAGCGTCAAAAGAAAGTGTACACGTAAGTCTAGTTTGTTTAGAATTACTTTTTAGTATTTTATGATAATATTTAATTCAACATTTTATGCATTTTTAATAATATGATTTCTCTTTTTAATTTGTAAAAAATAACAATAATAATCTTACAACAACAAAAATTAGACAACAAATGCTAAATATGCTGCATATTTTAAGCATCAAAAGAATGTGTACAGTTCAATCATTAAGTATACTGGTGCTTTTTATGGATAAAAATACCGTTAAATTTTGTTAATTTGCTTTAGTAACGCATTCTAGAGAATATTTAGAAATAATTAATCCACTTTTTTGTTTGAGTTCGGCACAAATCTTACTTTTTCGGTATAGCCGACTTTATGTTCAAATTGGGACAAAAAACTTCGAGAATGGCCTTGAACTTGTGCCGTAAATATTATAAAATAAGAAACAAATTTGCCGAAATAAGTAAAATTTTTGACAGAAGAATAAGAAAAAATTTACACAAAAAAAGAATTCATGAATAGAAGAAATGTTTTTATAAACTGTATGAACTAGGGAAGCCGAAAGGGAAATCCCGAGTCCTGAGATTTTTGGGATTCAGTAAATCCCGAACCTCTGGATATTCTTTTTAAATCCTGTTTTATCGATTTTTTTTTGATTTTTTTTGGCACAATTTAAGATAAATGACGTTTTTTCTTGAATTTTCTCTTATTTTTTTTTTGTTTTAATATTTGAGTTTTTGAACAACACCTATATTTTTTGCGAGTACACTAAAGGTGTCAAAAAAAAATTAAAGTGATTTCTAAAGTCAAGATATGGGCTAGTCAATTTCATGAAATCTTCAAAGTTTTGAAAAAATTGACCTTTGACCTTAAAATTTGACCTTTGCCGTAGTTCGATTTTGACCAAATTTTCAGAATATAGTGCATGTAGTTTGTTTCATAAAACTCTGAATAGCATTAATTGGTACTTGTTAAAAGTGGATACATTTTACCTGATGATCGAATTTTGTGCAAAAAAAAGCGTTTTTCTCGAAATCCGCCGAATTTAAATAGCTGCCCTTACTAAATTCAACGTGGGATATGTGTAATTTTTGGTATTTTTATTTTAAATTTTATACTTAATGAGACCTTTGTGTGCCAAACTATTTTTTTTTAATTTTGTTGAACAAAATTTTTTAAAATTTGAAAGTGTAGATTTGAAAAATACCCCAAAAATATTGTTGGTTTTCGACGTCACCTTAGGACAGGATACCGACATCCTAAAATTTAAATATTTCATATCTAACAGTTAATAGGTCCAGTAAGTAAAAAAAAAAAATATTTTGGTATTTAATTTCGAAAACGTTTAGGATGTGGGCTCGAAATGTTTGATTAAGTAGTATTTGGCACATTAGTGGTCTGTGGTATTTTTTTTTTACTCAGGTAATTCTCAACCGATTTTGGATTTTTATATCTTTTTGAAAACATTTTTTTGTCTTCATCTCGATTAATTTATAATATGGAATAAAAACTGCTTCAATATTAACAATTTTTTGAAAAAACCCAAAAAAGCCATTTCCCCCCATACAAAAAACACACTTTCAATTTTCAATAGATTTCCTCCTCGTGTTTTCTTTATCCAATCGGCACCAAACTTCATATTAAATGTTTTTACATACAAATTAACCAAACTAGCCCATATCTTGACTTTATAACTCATTTTGAAAAACGGACATACAAAGTTGAACACCTCTAGAGTACACTTGTAAGAATCCTAACTCGTTTATTAGAAAGTTGTAAAAAATATGTGTTTTTTTATATAAAATTTTAAATAAATACAAGATATAGTGATATATTTAAATACAAGATATAGTGAAATATGTCGTGTTCGTATCACAAGTAATTTCCCTTCAATATTAGCTTATGATTCCTTAGACAGGGGCAGGCAAAACTATGCCACGCCAGCTGGTATTCGGTGGCTTCAGACGTTTTGATGAAAAAAAAAATAAATAAAGTAAATTAGGTTCAAAAATCTGTACTTTAAATACAAAAATATCGATGAACACACGTATTAGATGTTAAATTACCGAACATAAAAAATATTGTTTTCAAAACATTTTTACCATCAAAATTAACGAAATTCCTCTGCGAAAGGTTCACAAAGAAAACATATTCGTACTGGCAACCTAATTTGGTACCAATTGAAAAGTTTCAGATTTATTTTCCGAGTTGTTTGGTCAGGCCGCCAAGGAGGAGGCTTTTCCCCTTATTACCCCACCCGGTAGGAATTTCCAAAAATCCCGTCTTAGCGGACGTCTACGCTGGAGGATGGACCTATATGCTAAATTTCAAGTTCCTAGCTGGGCGATGTGAAGTCAGTTATTTGTTTATATATGTAGAAAACAGTCGAATTGTACACTTTCTTTTGACGCTTAACATAAGCAGTATTTTTTTATTTTTTTGTAAATTTTTTAATTTGTAGGACTATTGTTATACTTTTTTTTTTATAAATTGAAAAAGGAAGAATGATATTATTAATAAAACATCAAATGTTGAACTAAATATAATTTCAAACTACTGATATATAATTCTAAACATATAAATATAACGTGTACACTTTCATTTGACACTCACTGTATGAAATGCGTAAAAAGCATTTTTTAGTATTGATTGAACTTAATAAATGGTGTACATTAATACAATACAAAACAAAATGAAAAGTTTTGTCTACGAAAAATATCGTAGATAGATATGTAATAAAAATAAAAACATATTCAAATACCTTTAGAAACTTTTTTTTTTTTTGGTAGTAGAGACAGACACAACCGGAAAAAGCCACGACAAAAAACAATATAATCATTAGGGGGACATTTGTCAAATGCACTTATAGGCGGGCATACAAATATATGTATTGAACACACATTGTTGCACTATTTTACTGGAGGTAAAATAAGATGAAGAAGATAGAGATGCTGCAGTAACAACAATGTGAACATTTATAAAAACAAGACACTTGGTGATGGTGGTGACAAAAATACTTCTTTTTGTATACATGTTTATATGTTCATTTTAATAAAATTATCTTTAGAACTTACATGGTTGTTTTTTCGTCTTCGAAAAGGTAAATTATTTTTATCGTTGCACAGTGGTACCAAAATGATTTATTTCAAAACTAAATGTGATATATGTGGATTTCAAAACGATGCAAATAAAAAACAATTTGTGGATTGTAATTCATTACATCACCCCGTTCTGTTCCAAATAGAAGAATACGATTTTTTTTTTGGAAAACGTTAACCCGAGAAGAATTGCGGCTGAAAATGGTCCATTTAAAAAAAAATTTATTTCTATTAAAATTTTTTTTTTCATTTCAGTTATTCATTAAATATAAGGTTATGTTCGCTAATGTGACCAGTGTTACCATATTGCCAGTTTTAACTGTTTTTTTCCAGTTTTTTAGGATGCGTAACAGTTTTCCAGTTTTTCATGAAAAAAAAAACCGTTTTTGTTTAATTTCAGCCTTTTTTTCAGTTTTTCCAGTTTTCAACAGTTTACCTGCTCGATTTACTTTCTTTTACTTGAATTTATAAATTTAATACAAAAGTTGCACAAAATGTTTCAATAAAAAATAATACTACGCATTGAATGCAACTGTGTAGTAAGTTTTAATTCCCTTTTTAGCATTTGTTTGTGTTAAAATTTTGTGGAATCAAACGAAATGAAAATCAAATTTAATCAAAAAGTGTATAACTGATATTTTTATGTAATTAAGTAAGATCTCAAAATGTGATGAATTATTTTGTTTTTTTATGGTACCGTAGCTATTTTTTGCTATATGTTAAATAATTAATATAAATATAAATATGTTTTTTTATATTATATTTTTTTTACTTTAAACAAGTACACATATTAGGCCTATTGTTAATTAAAATGTAGTTTTATAACAGAGCACAATTTGTGATCTGTTATAACATAAATCTGAAAATATTTTTTTTTGTTAGTATAAATAAAAGTTAGTCTACAACAAAAAATATTTTTTTTCTGTGTATATAAAATGCTTTATGTTATGTGTTTAATGTTTTTTATGTTGTTTTATGTTTAAATAAAATGCAATTGAATTAAAAATGCTCATATTAACTGTTTTTTCTACTGGTTTTTATTTAAAAAAAAAAACACTTTTTTCTTAAAAAACAGTTTTTTTTTTACAGTTTTTTGAAAAAAATACATGGCAACACTGAATGTGACCCTACATCTGGTTTTTAGGCTATATATAAAAAAAAAACAAAGTGGAATATTCCAAATACAGCATCTTATAGGCCAACCCATCGGGTATCTGTTGGCTTTAAATATTTTTCTTGGGGCAAACACCACATTAGCTAACATGAAACAGATCAACAAAATTAACGTATATGAAAATATATCATCATTGCCAAACATTCTGAAAATTTAATTTTTCAAATCTTTTTCTTATCTATCATTTTTGTTTATAGTTTTTATTAAAACTGTGAATAAAAATCATATCGTTGGCAAAAAATCAACTTGGGCAATAATTTCAAACTTGTTTGTTATTCAATGTTTATGTTAACATAATAAAATCAGAAAAATATGTGCATTCACGTGAAAACTTTTTAAAATTTGTTGACAGTTTTGACATATTCATGCAACCATACGAAAAAAACGAAGAGTCCACTTTATCGAACAGTCTACTTTGGGGAACATTCCCTTACTAACTTCTTAACTAGTCTCTTAATTTCAAAAAATTCAAAACAAATTGTACAAAAATTTAACATATTATTTAAATAAATAGTTTCAAAATAAAATGTAATGCGGCAAATGAAAGACAAAACTGTATTCTATTAAAACAATAAAATATTAAATATAAAGTAATAAAATCCCAACTCTTATTCAACAAATAACTTAATAGAAAAATTATTTTTTATCTATACCCAACGAATAAAGTTTATATAATCTTGATATATAATCCTGATTCATATATACTTAAATGTATAAATATATATAAGTTTATATGATACAATAAAAACCAACAAATTCTCTCACTTTTATATATAATAAGATATGGCATCACATATAATTCAATATAAATATATGTGTTAAATTGAAAAAAGTCTATCGCTTTTATATATAATTATATAGAAATATATATGGTAAAAATTAAAAAGAAAATGAACCACTTTTATATATAATTACTGGAAAGACAAAAAGCTAAATTCAATGTAATGCAAAACAAATAAATTGAAAAAAGTAATTGAGGAGCATCTTTTCAAAACATGACTATTTCACTTTTTGTGTTTTCGCACAAATTGAGAAAATAGTTTTTTTAGGTATGAGATTTCAATTCAATGCTACCAAACAAAAAAAAATTACTTTTGTCAAAAGTGGAATAATCATGTTTTGAAAAGATACTAATCAATTATACATACACTACGCAATATTATTGTTTTACTTTTTATATAGTGTGTTGGCCACATTTCGAAATTTTAATATCCTTCTACAACAGAACAAGTAAGTGGTGCCATATTTTGTGCAAAAGTATTGTACATCCTTTTGCACTGTATATGGCAAAATTACAATAATATTGCAAAGTGTAAAGTAAAAGCTACACTGAAAAACAAAAGTTCAAAATTAATAAAATAAAAAGAAAAGAATTTTAAGAATTTTAAGTCAGAAGTTATAGACATTTATTTTAAGGCTCAAAATCGGAAAATCCAAATAAAGCAAAAACCCTTAAAAATGTTAAAAATGTTAAAAAGTTTATTTGCCTTCTTTGATAAATACAAATATATATGGTAGAAACAAGAAAAAATTCTATCACTTTTACATAAAACTGTATATGGCATCACAAGAAATAAGAAAAAATTCTATAAATTTTATATATAATTGTATATGGCATCAAATCAAAGTCAAATCAAGTCTAATTTTCCAGTCCATTGATTTATATTTACATTTACATTTTCATTATTATTTGTAATTTGAAATATAAATGTAGTGCAGATTTCCAAAGAATTTTATGGTTATATCAAATTTGATCAAATTATATATAACTGTATCGAATTAGATGGACCCATTTTCCGGATCAAATTATATCAGATAAGGATCTCATGAGAAAAGGTTATGTATGCCATTTTTACGATCAGCTATATGATAATGAATTATATATAAGACTATATATAATTAAACATACCTATATCGGAAATTTTTTAATCGGGTAATTTCACACATCTTAACTTAAAAAATATATTTTCTTCGTATTTGTTGAAAGAAAATTACGTCTTTTATTCACAATTTTAGTAAAACTAATTAATTCCATTAACAAATATAATAAATAAAGCAAAAATGGGAAAAAATTAATTTTTACAAAGTTCCCTAAAGTGGACCTTTGAAATATTTTCTTAGTTTTTCCAAGTTTTAAATTATTTTTTTTAAATGGTGCACGCTTTACTTTATTTGTTCTTGTTTATTTTGAACAATTTGTCAACATGTTTCACAATAAAAAAGTGAGCATTACATATTGTAACCCCTTAAGTAGTTTTAAACGATACATAAACCGTTTTAATACAAAATTAAAATAAATTTAAATAAAAGCTTTTGTCGATTTTATTCAATTTTCTCACAATTTCATATGTTTTTAGAAAGTTTTTTCATTTAGGTTTACTTTAGGGTTCATGTTCCCTAATCTGGACATTCTGAGTTGTTTTGAAATTAGTTATAAACATTTTTAAAATAGTTGCCACAAGAAAATTATATTTAGCAGAAACATGTCCAAGTTTTTTTTTTGCTGCGCAATCACTTGATGGTAAACTTATTGAAGTTCTTCAAAAACTGAATCTTGATTCGAATGATATCATGTGCATAAGAATCCTATATTGAAATAATATAGCTGTAATCAGATTAGGAGATGTAATAACAAACACCATTCCGATAAACCGAGGAGTCTGCTAAGGCTGTGTATTGTCTGCCCTGCTGTTTAATATATATTTTGAACAAATTTTTATAGAGAGGCTCTTGATACTACTGATAAATAATATAAGATATGCAGACAACCCAACTCTTGTTGCAGGCAATCTTCAAGATCTACAGTATATACAATCTTCGTTCTCCGTTCCTAAAATGTTTTTTTTTTTGAGTTGGCCTATAAGCTGATGTATTTGGAATATTCGACATTTTAATAACTATTTTAAATACAGCAAACATCGGTGGTGACCTATGTGCCCCAGTGGCGAAACCTTCTCCTTCTACCCTACTTTTTTATAAACAATTAAAGTGATTTTAATTAAAGATTTATAAAATATAACAATCGTTTTTTTAATCTAACCCAGCAAAACTTTGATAATGGGTGCGATAAAGTAATGCATTACCTTGTAATGTATACTCCTTACCTATATCAGTATTTTCCAACAAGAAGTAATAAGTTACTTATAGTTGATTACATAATGCATTATATTGTAATGTATACTCCTTTCATTCAACATTATTTTAAAACCTAAAGTAATGAGTTACCGATAATTAAACACTCGTGGATTGCTTTGTAATGATACCTAATTATATTTTACATTACTTCAAAACATAAAATAATGACTTACCGATCATCAATTACATAATACATGAATTATAAACGTAAAGTAATTATTAATATATATTTTTGAAAATCTATTTATAGACACATTACTTTGCAATTTTTTGTAAACATGAGGGTAAGGTGTATATTTTTGAAAGCACGAACGAAAACACGAAGCCCAACAACTCATTTACATTTTAAGCTATAAAATATTATATGTATCTATAGCTCAGTTGGTAGAGTTCTCGCCTAACTAATTGTTATATACCAGAGACCCCAGGTTCGAATCCCAGCATGACCACGTTATTTAATAAAAAAAAATTTTTATGCATTTTTTTATGAAAATCTATTTATAGACACATTACTTTTTCACACCATGTAACCATATAAGAAGCCAGTTACTTTAAACCCTACAAGGTAATGAGTCCACCCATTACTTTTAGGATCGTCGCTTGTAAAACTCATCAGTGAAGTAAGGTGTAATGAAATGCTTGAAGCTCTATGGCGATACATTACTTTACCCATTATTTGGTAATATGTGGTTTTGCTGGGAAGTGATTATTTTTAATTTTTTGAAGATTATTTGCCATATTTTCAAATTTTTTAGGAGCATTTAATTTTGAATTGTCAGGTTTGAGATCATAATTAAAATGTTACTATTACAATTAGAAAATACTAATTGTTAATAATTGTAAATGAAGATGAAAAATTTTTTGTGGGGATCAGCGCTAGATGGAGTGCCGCCAAACTTTAGATTTTTCCAGTTCTTTATAAAATACCGAAAATATCATTGAACATTGAAAATCATTTTTTTAGTTAGATTTTTACAGGAAGAAGAAGAAGAAAACATTTAATGTTGAAATCAAAACTTAACTATCGTAGATTTCGGAACCATAAAAACATGTTGAGTTAAATTTCACGACATTCAATCAAAACTGCTTAAAGCAGTGTGTTTAGTGAAAATCTAAAAGTTAAAATATCTCAAAAAACTCACTGTGCGCTTTCAAAATTGAGGGATTTGTGTTTAGCGGGCTTCAATTATATAAAAAAAATGTGTACACTGATAATAATCCATGCGCAAAATTACGAAAAAATTTTCAAAATAATCAAATTTTTTGTAAAATAAACGAAAATTTGTACATTTAACGAACGTTTTTGTAGTTCTGACAATAATTTCGTATTTTATGCATGGATTATTATGAGTGTAACTACTTTTTTATTTTAGTTTAATATTCGAATTTTTAATAATTTAACTCTCAAACTTGGCACATGATTGGAATAAAATTAGAAAATATCAAATATCAATTACTAAGAAGACAAGAATGCAGCAAAATTGATTATTAATAGGTTTTTTGTTAAAGTTCTGCCTATTATGGAGGCTCTAACTTTTCTAAAACTTCGGGTTCTGATGAGATCTTTAGCCAGATCGAAATACTAGTATCAACCTAGCTAATATGTTTGATTTGCTTTATTTTTGTAAATATACGGAGGTTGAAAGCTCGTTATAAATTGAAAATAACATAAAAATAATCTCGATGTATATAAAAACAAAAAACTAATATAACTGTAATCAATGTTTTTATTCACAGTAAAATATCCTGTATATCACTGTGCATACAAAAGTTAAAATTATCACTGTTGTAAATAAATAATAAGAAAAAAAAAATGTCTACGATGACTTATTTAAACTTTTTAGTTCCGCTGAAGTAAAATAAAAATAGGAAGAAAAATCAAAACACATGTTCATTTACAAGATCTTCGTCTGGAAGATTAAGTTCCGGATTTACCCAAAGACAGACAAAAAAACAAAAAATGAACACAAAAAAAAAACAAAAAATGAACACAAAAAAAAAACTACAAGATGAATTACAAAATAATCTACAAATTAAGTAAAATTGTATGTTCTGATAATCATATCAATTATTAAACAACAACAACAATGACGGCGACAAAAATAATGAAATTCATTTAATAGTCGACCGACCCATACAAAACCAACTAATAGAAACAAGTGGGTGGTGCTTATGAGTACTCCGTGAAATTAGATTGGATGTTTGAGTAACAAACTACAACAACAACAACAAAATATAATGTAAAACATATACAAATACATAATGCACACATACAACTTTATAAATACACAATTATTAAACTCTTTAAACAATTTTCAAAGAGTACAAATTATCACAATTGTAGACAATGACGCGCATAATATCTGTATGATCGCGTAATGATACGTTGAAAAAAGAAAAACTACCCACCCAACGAAAAAAGTTCCGATATGATCATATATGATTATATGTAGTATCACTTATAGCTAAACATCACATCTCAACTAATCAGAAAAATGGCATACATAAGCTGATCTTATGGTATATCATGGGATATAATCTCATATAGTTTGACCTGAAAAACGGGTACATTAAATATAATCCAATTATATATTAATTTTATCGGATAAGTTTTGTTTTTAGTAAGGGTGAAATATACTCTTGCTCACACTTTGCTGATGTCGCATGTTAATTACTGGCTTAAGGTTGATTCCGGTACTTTCGGATATAATATAGTGCGGCTTGAGCTAATTCTGCGGTTTGTATATGGAATTAGATACCGTGATCACGTATCTAGTGCAGTTATTAACTTTCTGGGTATATAACACAGTCTATATAACTTCGTAATTTATTGGTTTTTTATAAAGTCATTAGAGCTGGTGTACAGAATTACTAACGTTCTCAATTCATATTTTCTAGATCTGAGAGAAACCCTCAGATTGTTGAACCACTTATAAACTATACAATCTTTGAACGGTCGTTACTTATTAGAACTGCTAGAAGCTCTAGTTTTTTTTGCGTTTAAATTTATGTACTTTCACATTATCGTATACTATTTTTAGGAACATACTTACAATTCCGGTACTCTGCATGAAACCACGAAAGAGGTGGTCTAAAACTTTGTTTTCCAAAATAAAATTTAAAAGGGGTTCATGGTTAATTTATTTAATCCCGCCGGGATTCAAACCCTGACCGCTAGATTGGCAGCCGACAGCTCTAACCACTGAGCTAACGAGACATATAATATTTGATAGCTTAAAACATAAGTAAATGATAACTGTTGAGTAACTGCTTAAATATGTCAGCACTGACATAAGGTTTTATGAAAACAACTTGCAACCTTGGCAAGCCTATACAAATTTAATTTATAAGAAAAAATATTAAAAAGTATACAAAAATAACAAAACTAAATGTGTTGCCTAAAACAGGGATCGCACTCGGAACCTTCCGAGTACAAACTTTTTAAAACAAAGCTTTGTAATTTTTATAAAACATTTGTTTTACCAGTGGTTAGACTTTAGAGCCGTTGGAAATTTCAGACTGGATGGCACTGTCAAAACACTTTTCCTAAAGTTTGCATAGTGGTCTCAGATTATTTTAGCCAATAATTTTTTCTGTAGACCACTGAAATTATTGTAAAACCAATAGAAGCTAAACAAATTTTTGTAAATGCTGATAAAGTGTCTTAAACAAGTGTTCTGGGAGTATTTACAATTCATCGGTTAGCCAGTGGTATACTAGTGCTTGGTTTTTTTTGTACCACTGGCAGTTTCTGACTGGGTAAAGGCATTTGAAAATTTCATCTTGTTCAAAACGCGTGCTCATAAGTAAATACTACACCATTTGCAGTTTAAATTCGTTTTTAATTTCAAATGATTTTTTTTTAAAAAGAGATCAGTTTTCTTTTACACATTTTGTATAAGTTCCGTCTACAAAGAATAAAATTTAAAACAAGAGGAACTCTATATGATTGAATATAATTGTTTTTGGAGCTATCCACGTGATGTTATTTAAAAAAATAATTTTTGAGGGTATTTTAAAATACATTTTATACACACAGTAAGATTTTTGGCACGAAATTACGTTGCGGGCGTTGTGGTGTAATGGTTAGCGCGTTGGACTGTTACACAGATGGTCCCGGGTTCGATTCCCCGTGACGACAACATCATTTAGAAAAATAATATGTATGAGTTTTCTATCACTTATATGTATCGCTGCGTCCGCCTTCGGTGTTCCCATAGCACTTAACCCCACCGAAGTAAAATAATGAATCAGGGCTATGAAACAAAAAGCTTCAATAAATTCGTCAACTCTACATCAGGTGGCGAGCAACAACTGTTCTAAGACTTATCTACTCGCGCAATTACAATGTTGCCATGTTTGAAGCCCTTCATCTTCCACCACATTTCATCTCTCCACTATCCAATTTCCAAAGAAAGCATTAATTAATAGGAAGAATTTCCTGAGTGTTGCTTCTCTTTAAAAAAAAAGAAATTAGTAAGTAGAAAACTAGTTTTGGAAAAAATATTAGTTGAACGTGTTCCATCTTAAATATTTTAATATGTTGTTATAACTATATGCCGTATTGGGGAATTTTATTACATATATTATATTATCAGATGCCTTGTTTTTTAAATGCCAAGCCGACTATGGGAACACCACATGCCGAGTTTTGGAAAATCTAATGCGACCACTGGCAAGTTTGTTGCATTTTACAAAAATTATTGACACCTGTACAAACTGACTATAGGTGCCGTTTTTTTACCAGAGCTTTTTGAAATGAAAGCAACTATGGACACGGTAAGGTAGACTAGTTATACTTGTTGGCCAGGGTTGGAATCCCGGAGGGACTGTGGAGACTTCCCTAATTGCCTTTAATTTATTATAAATTTGAAAAATTCTTCTGTTTATTTTTCTGTCAATAATTTTCAGTTTGATTTCGGAATTTCTTTAAATTAGAATTTATAAAAATATATTTTATAAAAATTAAAACAAAATTATTATATAAAATAAAAACGAGTTTGTTATAATTTTTATTAAAATAAATATTGTTTTTTTTTTTTTTTTGGTAGGACAATATCCTAATGAAGAAATATAGAGTATGGCTCGAACTTGAATAATTTTCATTTCAAAATAAAAACGTTTATAGAGCAATTCCATATGAAAACGATCAAAATTGGCAAATTTTTGGACGACCCCTCTCCGATTTTAAAATAAATAGTCTCAATCGATTGCCCAGCAAAAAATAATGTACCTACATATGTTTTTTTTTTTTATAGTGACTGGTTTAGTGGTGGTGTGCACCACTGTCATGTGACAAAATTGAAGAATTCTTCATAAGGGACCTCATTGACCTCGATCGCAACGAGTGATAGCTCGTTGGAAAGGTATTGAATCAGGCTTTAATTGAAAAATAAAGTTTTCCTAATTTTTCTTGTTAAATAATTAAAAATAATTCAATTATAAAAAATATAAAAACAATGAGAACAAGGTGGTCTCTTAAATGCTCTTCTCCTGTCCAAACAAGGAGTCGGGCCCATTTTTTTATTGCTGATTCTTAAAGCAAAAATTATGAGGAATCCAAAAAAAAAATAAAATTAGCCGGAAAATTTAGGAGCTTCTGTGGAAAATCGGAAAATTTAATTTTCATGGGAAAATTTAATTTTCATGGGAAAATTTAATTTTCATGGGAAAATTTAATTTTCATGGGAAAATTAAATTTTCATGGGAAAAAGGTAAATTTCTGAGAAAAATTAGGAAAATTTTATTTTTCAATTAAAGCCTGATTCAATACCTTTCCAACGAGCTATCACTCGTTGCGATCGCTTTAGTAGTTTTTTAAAACAACTTTCAATCAGGTCCCTTATGAAGAATTCTTCAATTTTGTCACATGACAGTTGTGCACACCACCACTAAACCAGTCACTATAAAAAAAAAACAAAATATGTAGGTACATTATTTTTTGCTGGGCAATCGATTGAGACTATTTATTTTAAAATCGGAGAGGGGTCGTCCAAAAAGTGATCGCTTTCATATGGAATTGCTCTATAATAAAATAAACCAAAAGTGGGACACTATCT